>JARQOD010000004.1:167739121-167781128 GCA_033576555.1 Oophaga sylvatica | reverse complement strand
TAAAACTTCATTTATCTTGTTGAAGAATAAATTTGCAATGGCCAGTAACAAGGCAATAACTCAATATTTAGTACACCCCCTTGACCCTGGCTTCAAACACCGCCTTTGCGCTCAAAGTTTAAGATGCACCAGATGAAAACAATCGTGATGGTTTGTGGGGTTCATTAACGCCTGCTGTTCCCCTGCTTTGTGTCTGGCAAAAATTCGCTGCTAACACAACTTCAACTTCAAACACTATACTAGGCCTCTGCCTACACCCTCCTTGACCCGGGCTTCAACACCGCCATTTGCGCCAGAAGTGTTAGATGCCAATAAAACAATCCTGATGTTTTGGGGGTTCATAAGCTGCTGTTCCCCTCTGTGTTCTGGAAAAATTACTGCTGCTAACTACAATTAACTTCAAACATCTCAACTATGCCTCTCCTACACCCTCCTTGACCCGGGTTCAACACGCCGTTCTGCTCAAATGTTAGATGCACAATGAAAAAAAAATCGCTGATGTGTTTGTGGGGTTCATAACGCCGCTGTTCCCCTGCTGTTTGTCCGGCAAAAATTACGCTAGCTACCTAATCTGGTGAAAAAAACATACATGTCAAAGTGTCATGCTACAAAGATAAGGCTACACCCTGATTATCTAAGCTGTAAACATTGAAACGTCAACTTTAAAACCATAAAAGATTAGTCTTTGTCACAAACTTTAACAAAAATTGTGACATATTATTCGAAATGCACATGTCGAAAACAAATGCAAACACAAAAGCCTACTTAGCATAGGTACGAGGTCAACCTGCACTCCATAGCTTAACAAATCCAACTCAATCATACTCAAATGTGCAATTTGGAAGTGCATAATGTGGGTTGAACTTTGACAACTGCTGCAGTGCGAAGGTTATACTTCGGGTGTTCTTGCCTTTTAAAAAAACAACAAGTAAATAAATAATCCAATTTGATTAAGGGACGTGGTCCCACCAATTATTGTGCAAACAATTGTAGGAATTCCTCTTCAACATTACTTATATTGGTCATTTTAAAAAATACATATTTAATTAGAAAGTTAACAGCCCATTCATAAAGGTCCTTCATGTAAACATGAAAACGCTAACAAAAATCATGCATTACCTTGATAAAGTCAATAGTGCTAGTCCAAAAGCAAAATATATACCTAAGTGGTGCTGAAAAACGACAACGAAGAAAAGGGAATGTATCTATTTATCAGACGAAAAGCCAACCTGTACAATGTCTTATAATACTGTACCTTAACAAAACGCTGTGTCCACCTCACACTCATTTTTCTTGTAGCTTGTTAGTAATAGGGCACATGCGTGTATGTTTTCATCATAGTCATTTTTACTGATAAAGCAGTCATAAACCTTTGTGTTGTCGGTACCTTGCGAGTGAACGATGCGCACCGGAATTTATCTGGTCAAAGCGTACAGACGTCCAATACCCAACGCCACGCAGGAAGCCATCTGTCGTCCAAACAAAGGTGCAAAAAACATAAATAAACCTTTATAAAGCTATATAAAAAAAAGAATGTAGTATAACGCACACTTATTGAGGTACAGTATTACATCGCCATTCCCCCATCTGTGATGCAGTCCATCTATATAACCTTATCTTCCTTGTCATGCTTGCAAGTCCACAGTCAGGCATAAATATCTTTTTCACTCTGACTAGCACTTTTTAAATTTTTTTTGTTAATAAAATGATTGGCACTATTAATCATATTACAGATGGAAATTTTAGATATTTTTAAAAATTTTGTGAATTATTCTACCAAATGTAAATTTTATTGAATGTCAAAGATAACTTAATGCTGATTTTTTTTTTAAGCAGCCATTCATTGTTACACAATAAAAATGGTGACTACGTTACTTAGCCATCATTAATGGATTTGATAGTACTTGTATGCTTTTATTTTAAACCGTATAGCAATTATTTTAACCTATTTTAATTGTGGTTTGCATTGTTTTAACATGTTTTTTGTATGCTTTATTTTGTAAATTATTAATTTACATTATTTTTTTAAGTAAAATCATCTCTTATGGTAAAAAGGTTTTTAAATTTTTCTTGTTTGGGAATAGACATTATTTAATTGAACACTAACAAGGAAATACTTGATATTTATTTAAACACCCCTTGCCCTGGGTCCAACACCGCCATTGTTGCTCGGGAATGCTGTTTGCTCATCACATTCTCCTGGTTTTACTGGGGTTCATAATGCGCTGTTTCCCCTGCTTGTGAACGGCAAAAATCCTGCGCCCCACCATTTCCTTCTCATCCTGGTCAACACCGCCGTTTTGCTCGGAAGTGCTGTTAGCTATCAACACTTGTCCTGTTTACTGGGGTTCATTAATGTCAGGGTTCCCCGCGGTGAACGGCAAAAGTCCTGCTGCCTCCCCCTGTTTTTCTCATCCCTGGTTCAACACCGCCAGTTGTTTCCGGAAGTGTCATTGGCACGGGTACTCCTCCTGCCCAGACTGGTTACGCCGCCATCTGTTTTCCTGTCATGTAAAGTCACTTGCCTCCAATAAGTTGTCCTTCGTGTTGCGTTCGGTTACCGACTCTTGGTGCTTGAGTTTAGGTGCTTTAGTTGCTGCGGGATTGCAAATAAAGCTGTTTCCCCTTGTGACAATGACAATCACCCCTGTAGTACGTGGGAATTCGGTAACTGCGGCGGCCGGGCCTGTCAACTTAAATTTTTCCATGGGACCTTTGCTACCCGTCCGGGTTGCAGTACCGTCAGCTGGTTCTCCCAGTGCCTTGGCCTAGGTCCTCATTCGGTTCCGAGTTCCAGCAAGTCTCTGGTCCTTGGTATCTTTGGAGCAAGGTACCTCCCTACTTAGTAACCGTGTCCAGTAACGTCAGCTGGCCTGGTTGTCCATTGGCTCTTTTCCTTTGCTCCCCTCCGGGTTCCAGCACAGCAGTGGTCCTCGTTACTTGCTTTGCTCTTGTACCTCTGCACCCGTCCGGGTTCATTACCGTCACGGGTTCCCGCAGTGCCTTTGCCTAGGTCCCCATTCGTATCCGATTCCAGCAAGTCTGTGGTCCTGGTAGTTTTGGGCAAGGTATCCTCTTAGTAAACGTGTCCCAGTAAACGTCAGCTGGTCCTCGGTTGTGATTGGCTCTTTTTCTTCGCTTTGCCCTCGGGTTCACACAGTCAGGGTCCTCGTTTACTTGCATTGGCTTTGTACCTTTGCTACCCCCCCCGGTTCCAGTACCGTCAGTGGTTCTCCGCAGTGCCTTTGGCCAGTGCCTCCATCTCGGTATCCGATTCAAGAACTTCTGCTGTCCTTGGTATGCTTTGGAGCACATACCCCTGCTTAGTAACCGGTCCCTAACGTCACTGGTTCCTATTGTGCCATTGGCTCTTTTCCTTTGCTGCCCCTCCGGGTTCCGCAAGCAGTGGTCCTCGTTACTTGCATTGATCTGTACTTCTGCTACATTTACAAATTGAAGATTTTTTCAATGCTTTTTTGGGTAATTTCACTCTGGATCTCCAACAATGAAACGACGACCCTAAATGACCCCCCCGAAAAAAGATGACGACCACAAGGACGACGAGCATCAAGCCAACCAGCCTAAACACCACCACAAAGAAGAAATAAAAGATTACCAAACAGGACTAAGAAGTTTAAGACAAACTACAAGATACAGAACAAGAGACTTAAGAACAATAAGCAGAAGATCAAAAGCAGAAGAACATGAAGTATAAGACCAAAATGAAGAGCAAAATATATGCTTAAATTATAACAAAGAAAGACTAAGCAGTGTAGGGGGGTGAGTCCGTTCCTCCTCGTGGTGCCCTGGAAAATGCCTGCTGCTGCAGGTTTAAATGAACACGGAAAAATACTGTTTGTAATTTAAATCTTTTGTGACAGCAAGAACGGAAGGATGAAAAATTCATACTTTGACAGATTACATGTACAGGATTCTCTGTCACAAATAAGAATATGATGAAGAAGATGAAGTACAATATGAAATAAGAATAATTAGTTTAATAAGGAATATGAGTAATGTTAACAAAAAATGAAATAGCAAGAAGTTTAAGAAGATAAAGAAGGTGAAGATGAAGAAAATTTGATGAAAAAGATGATGCTGCTGAAGATTTGAAGGAGAAAGTGTGTCAAAAGTTAAAAAGGTGAAGAGCATGGAAGTTGTGAAAATACATATTTGCCAAAATAGAAAAAACGTTAACAACATTGTCAATTTCTTGTCAATCCGAACATTTTTAAAAAAAAAAATATTTATGCTATTCCTTTTGATTGGGTTAAACATCTATGCCTTTAATGTCTCCTCAACCTTCCCCAATACATCTACTTTACTCTTTGTTGTTTTCCTTCATGTACAATTAACCAACAAGCAAGAATGGGTTTTTTTTTAATTCCGATATTTTGTTCCCATAGACTTACATTGGATTTCCGTATCGGTATCGGGTACGCCGATATTTTTTGGGTATCGGGGATACCATTCCGATTCCGATACTTTTGGATATCGGAAAGTATCGCTCAATCTACTTTCCACTAGTCTTTCACACTGCTTCTGGCCCAAAAATGTAAGCAGTTCTTTGTTTGATGGCTCGTGACTATCCATCATCCTCTTGATCATATTCCAGAGGTTTTCAATGGGGTTCAGGTCAGGAGAATGGGCTTCCCATGATATGGTTTTGATGTGGTGGTATTTTAATTTTTGCCAGAGCTGTAGATGTATAAAAAGGCAAAGTAGACGTAATTTCATACAAAACCCTCAAAATGGGTTAGACAAAATTGTTGCCACCCTCAACTTAATATTTGGTTGCACACTCTTTGGAATAAATAACTGCAATTAATCACTTCTTATAACCATCAGCAAGCTTCTTACACCTCTCAACTGGAATTTTGGATAACTCTTTTTTTGCAAACTGTGTTTAGCTGTTTCACAGAGTGCTGTCCCAAGTATATTAATGGAAAGTTGAGTGGGAAGGAAAAAGTGTGGTAGAAAAAGGTGCACAAGCAACCGGGATAACCACAGCCTTGAAAGGATTGTTAAGAAAAGGCCATTCAAAAATTTGGGTGAGATTCACAAGGAGTGGACATATCCAGGACATGGGCTACAAGTGTCGCATTAAGGCTACGTTCACACGGTCAGGATTATTTGCGTTTTTTCGCGGGAAAAAACGCGTCAAAAATGCATGAATTAAGCATCCTATCATTTTGAATGAATTCCGCAATTTTTGTGCACATGGTGCGTTTTTTTCCGCGAAAAAAACGCATCGCAGAAAAGAAGCAACATGTTCATTAATTTTGCGGAATTCCAGTGTTTTTCCCTATATTATTGACCTAGAAAGTTCAGGGAAAAATCGCGGTAAAAACGCGTCAAATCAGCGCAAAAAAAATGCACCAAAAAACGCGCAAAATCCACGCAAAAAAAACCGTGCGTTTTTTACCGCAAAAAAAGTCCGTTTTTGCTCAGGAATATTGCAAACATTCCTGAACGTGTGCACTTAGCCTAATTGTGTCAAGCCACTCATGACCAGTAGACAACGCCAGAAGCGTCTTACCTGGGCCAAGGAGAAAAATAACTGGACTGTTGCTCTGTGGTCCAAGGTGTTGTTTTCAGATGAAAGTAAATTTGCATTTCATTTGCAAATAAAGGTCCCAAAGTCTGGAGGGAAGAGTGGAGAGGCACACAATCCAAGCTGCTTGAGGTTAAGTGTGAAGTTTTCACAATCAGTGATGGTTTGGGAGCCATGTAGTTATTATTATTATTAATTTATTTAGCACCATTATAATTCCATGGTGCTGTACATGGGAAGGGGTTACATACAAAGTTATTGATATCATTTACAGTAAACAAATTTATGGTGACATACTGGTACAGAGGAGAGAGGACCCTGTCCTTGCGGACTTACATTCTACAGGATAATGAGAAAGAGACAGAAGAGCGGGGGTGCAGCAGCTCTGGTGGTGGTGAGGCGGCAGCTCGGGTGGTGGTGAGGCAGCAGAATGGTTACAGGCTGTAAGCTTTCCTGAAAGAGGTGGGTTTTCTGGTTCCGTCTGAAGGATCCGAGGCTGGTGGATAATCGGACGTGTGGAGGCGTGGAATTCCAGAGGATGGGGGATATTCGGGAGAAATCTTGGAGGCGGCTGTGTGAGGAACGAATAAGTGTGGAGGAGATAGGAGGTCTTGGGAGGATCGAAGATTACATGAGGAAAATAATGGGAGATTAGTTCAGAGATATAGGGAGGGGACAGGTTGTGGATGGCTTTGTAGGTCAGTGTTAGTAGTTTGGCACTCAACTTAAGAGAAGTGGATTCCTGTTTATTGCAGTCACAGTACAGATGTAACGTTTTGGTCCATGTGGACCTTCATCAGTCCGACTGCTTGTGAGGAAGCAACAGTATGAAAAAAAGAGGCAGTATGTCTTCAGAGGTGAGTATCCTTCTATAATCTTATGAGCAGTATTCTTGTGGGATAGTCCCTTGTTAGGGCTTTCTTATTATGATTCCCAAATATGGAAAAAAGGGGGCCAAAAGGCTCTGAGCGTAACTCGGTGGTGGAGTGAAGGATCGCTGGTCTCTCTGCTCTGGTGCGGTATCCTGACAAGCGGTGGATACCGCGCCAGAGCAGAGAGACCAGCGATCCTTCACTCCACCACCAAGTTACGCTCAGAGCCTTTTGGCCCCCCTTTTTTCCATATTTGGGAATCATATAAGAAAGCCCTAACAAGGGACTATCCACAAGAATACTGCTCATAAGATTATAGAAGGATACTCACCTCTGAAGGCATACTGCCTCTTTTTTTCATACTGTTGCTTCCTCACAAGCAGTCGGACTGATGAAGGTCCACATGGACCGAAACGTTACATCTGTACTGTGACTGCAATAAACAGGAATCCACTTCTCTTAAGTTGAGTGCCAAGTTTTCTTTATTCACTATTGGGTTGGGAAACCTACTTGTGCACCATCACGGTAGTGCTACGATATACTTTCAGTGTTAGTAGTTTGAACTGGATTCATTGGGGAAATGGGAGCCAGTGGAGGGATTTGCAGAGGGGAGAAACAGGGGAGTAGCGAGGAGAGAGGTAGATTAGTCGGGCAGCAGAGTTGAGGACAGACTAGAGTGGTGCAAGAGAGTTAGCGGGCAGGCCACAGAGGAGGGTGTTGCAGTAATCAAGGCGGAAGATGATGAGGGCATGCACAAGAGTTTTAGTAGATATTTTTGAGTTGGAGGTGGCAAGAGTTTGGACGTGGGATTTGAAGGACAGGGCAGAGTCGAGAGTTACTCCGAGGCAGCGGATTTCAGGTTCGGGAGACAGCGTGATGCCATTTACAATAATAGATAGGTCGGATAGGGGAAATACGCGAGATGGAGGAAAGATGATGAGTTCGGTTTTGTCTACATTGAGTTTTAGGAAGCAAGAGGTGAAGAAGGAGGATATGGCTGATGGACACTCCGGGATTCTGGACAGCAGAGAGGTGACATCTGGGTCAGAGAGGTAGATCTGAGTGTCGTCTGCATACAGGTGGTAGTGGAAGCCATGGGACCTTATGAGTAGTCCTAGGCCAAGGGTATAGATAGAAAAAAGTAGGGGCCCCAGGACAGAGCCTTGAGGGACTCCAACAGAGAGAGGGCAGGATGAGGCGGTAGTGTGGGAGTGGGAAGCGCTAAATGTGCGGCCGGAAAGGTATGAGGCAATCCAGGACAGGGCATGGTCTTTGATGCCAAGGGAAGAAAGAATCTGTAGCAGTAGGCAGTGGTCGACTGTGTCGGAGGCAGAGGACTGGTCGAGAAGGAGAAGGATGGAGAACTGTCTGTTAGATTTGGCTGTAAGTCATTAGTAATTTTGGTCAGGGCAGTTTTGCGTGGAGTGGTGGGGGCAGAAGCCAGATTGGAGGTTGTCTAGGAGAGAGTGAGATGAGAGGTGGGAGGAAAGTTGAGCATGGACATGCTGCTCAAGGAGTTTGGAAGCAAACAGAAACAGTGATATGGGGCAATAGCTGGGCATAGAAGTTGGGTCAAGGTTAGTTTTTTGAGGATGGGTGTGAAGGTGGCATGTTTCAAGGCAGAGGGGAAGGTACCAGAAGATAGCAATAGGTTGAAGAGATGAGTTAGGGCTGGAATAAGCGTGTTAGTGAGGTTGGGAAGCAGGTAGGAAGGAATGGGGTCAAGTGCACAGGTGGGGAGGTGTGATTTGTAAAGGAGGTGAGTTAGCTCTCCTTCAGTGATGTTGAAGAGAGAGGTTATTATTACGTAAGGGCAGAGGTCTGGTATATAGAATGTAGATAGAAGGTTAGCACTCAACTTCACAGTGATCGGTGCCGGTGAACGGGATGTGGAATCCCATAAACTTAAGAGAGAGAACAACACCGCACTCGTTTTTAGATTTGCTTCAAGTGAAAAGTTTTTATTCAACAAAGTTTGAAGATGACCATCATATGTAAGCGACAAGTAATATATAACGTTTCGGCCACTGCTTGGCCTTGATCACAAAGTCGCTGCAAAATAGAAAGATGAATGTACAAAAGTTGTATTACTAAGGTGCATCTGTACAAAAAAAGTGCATGAGTAAATAATACGAGTTATACACAAATAATTACACAAAAATTATATATACATAAAATAATATACAAGAAATCCATGTCATAATGACTTTTTTCACACATGGTTGATAAGATAATCCATATGTTCTTGGTTTTAAATAAAGCTTAAAAGTTAAAGATTGAGAGTTGCTCTTGATTTATATATGAAAGACATCGAGCACGAGATGGAAATAATCGGTAGCATTTATATATATTGCATATTTAACGGCAAATCCTCTATGAAATGGCAAGAGAATGAAATAAAGTGGCACATACCCTTTAGATGCAGAATCCCAAGGTGGGGGCTCTAAGATTCACAAATGAAGTAAACATGGGCAAGGAAAAGAATCTGTATGTGGATAATAGTGGAACAATGTGAAAATATATTGTCAAAATTACCGTATGTGTATATATATTCATTAGGGACATAAAACCGTATAGAGTAATGGGTAGCATTGTATTTACCCCATATGGAGGTGTATGCTCAGGAGATGTTTTTTGGCTGGTCTTGCCTGTCTTATTAGTGGGATACACTGTAAGGTAAATAGTGTTATACGACTCTATATGAATATACATTAGGGAGAACAGAAAAAATGGCGTTTTATGGTGTTAAAATTATTTACCCAATATTGATTTGATGCAAAAGGCGTTCAGAGTCACTATGGTGATGCCTGAGCAATCGTGGGTACTGGAAAACATACCATAAAGCCACATGTGAGCTTCTATAGATTAGACTTATATATGTATTAATGACTATTAATATATTCGGCTTACTTTCTGTGCTATAAATTCCATTCAGTGTGGCAACAAGGTACAGGCATTCAGTCAATGTATAGCGATTGCGCTGTGAACAGAGCCAAATACAAAAAATGGGACCATGTAATGTCAGAGAGCGTAATATACTTCAAACAAGTAGATTCTGGGAGTACTTATCTATTAGCAGCGTCCTGTGTCCTGGATGGAAGCGATAGCGTTGGTGGTGAAGTGGGAATGCTGGCACATCAGTGCCTTAGCAGGGAAGGCTGCTGAGTTGTCTCAGTGTGGCTATATATAGAGAGGACGATGCGGTCACATGACCGGAAAAGGACGCCGGCGCTTGCGCAGTGTGATGGATGAAGTCAGTGATTTGTGAAATGATTTTCTGGGGTGGCCACATGACCGGACCTGACGAGGGGTACTCGGCGCGTGCGCAATGGAATAGTAGGGGATAATATGGCAACATCATGTGTTTGGGAAAGTACTGGCGCTTTCCTAAGGAAAAATACAAGTCCTACAGTATTATTGTGTTATAGTGGTGGAGGAATATAGCGATATGTTAGAGAATTGTAAAAAGAGTGATAATAGAACAGTCTATAGAATATATATTATATATAGATGAGGGAACATACCTGTGTAAACCAGTATTTCATAGAAAACAAAGGAGAGAGGGAACATTATCATGAATCTTGATAACATAATCACATAGACAAAATAATGATCAGAAATAATAATAACATGGTAAATGAAATAATCACAAAGATAATAGGAGTCCAACAAAATAACCAAATAAATAAAATTAAAATCAAAATAAATATAAAGGGAATATAAAGGGAAAACTAACGGACAAAAGTTGGGAAAATGGGAAAATAATGAACTAAGGATAGGGGTATGTATATCTTACCATTCTGATATAGGGAAAGCCACAGGTTTATATATATATTTTTATTATGGATTAATCTGGGGAAAAGAAAAGATATCACGTCAGCCAGTCCATCTCCCTATTCAGTCCCTTTGGATACATGGTATTAAGTGTGTAGATCCAGTAAGATTCACGCTGTTTTAACAGTTGAACATGATTACCCCCTCGTCTGGGTCTAGGACCCTTTCTATCACCTGGAACCTGAGTTGAGATATATTGGCAAACACCTGGCAAATCATACCCCATCAGGGACTACTTCACCTGTGAATCAAATTTTGTGGTATACATTATCAAATGTCCCTGCGGCTTTTTATACGTAGGGGAAACGACCCAGGCCGTCAGGGACCGCATTTCCAACCATAAATCCACCATCAGGTGTGAAAAAACTTGGCTACCTTTACCACTACATTTTAAGGAAGCGAAACACAATATATCTCAACTCAGGTTCCAGGTGATAGAAAGGGTCCCTAGACCCAGACGAGGGGTAATCATGTTCAACTGTTAAAACAGCGTGAATCTTACTGGATCTACACACTTAATACCATGTATCCAAAGGGACTGAATAGGGAGATGGACTGGCTGACGTGATATCTTTTCTTTTCCCCAGATTAATCCATAATAAAAATATATATATAACCTGTGGCTTTCCCTATATCAGAAATGGTAAGATATACATACCCCTATCCTTAGTTCATTATTTTCCCATTTTCCCAATTTTTGTCCGTTAGTTTTCCCTTTATATTCCCTTTATATTTATTTTGATTTTAATTTTATTTATTTGGTTATTTTGTTTGGACTCCTATTATCTTTGTGATTATTTCATTTACCATGTTATTATTATTTCTGATCATTATTTTGTCTATGTGATTATGTTATCAAGATTCATGATAATGTTCCCTCTCTCCTTTGTTTTCTATGAAATACTGGTTTACACAGGTATGTTCCCTCATCTATATAATATATATTCTATAGACTGTTCTATTATCACTCTTTTTACAATTCTCTAACATATCGCTATATTCCTCCACCACTAATAACACAATAATACTGTAGGACTTGTATTTTTCCTTAGGAAAGCGCCAGTACTTTCCCAAACACATGATGTTGCCATATTATCCCCTACTATTCCATTGCGCCACGCGCCGAGTACCCCTCGTCAGGTCCGGTCATGTGACCACCCGAGAACTCATACACAAACACTGACTTCATCCATCACACTGCGCAAGCGCCGGCGTCCTTTTCCGGTCATGTGACCGCATCGTCCTCTCTATATATAGCCACACTGAGACAACTCAGCAGCCTTCCCTGCTAAGGCACTGATGTGCCAGCATTCCCACTTCACCACCAACGCTATCGCTTCCATCCAGGACACAGGACGCTGCTAATAGATAAGTACTCCCAGAATCTACTTGTTTGAAGTATATTACGCTCTCTGACATTACATGGTCCCATTTTTTGTATTTGGCTCTGTTCACAGCGCAATCGCTATACATTGACTGAATGCCTGTACCTTGTTGCCACACTGAATGGAATTTATAGCACAGAAAGTAAGCCGAATATATTAATAGTCATTAATACATATATAAGTCTAATCTATAGAAGCTCACATGTGGCTTTATGGTATGTTTTCCAGTACCCACGATTGCTCAGGCATCACCATAGTGACTCTGAACGCCTTTTGCATCAAATCAATATTGGGTAAATAATTTTAACACCATAAAACGCCATTTTTCTGTTCTCCCTAATGTATATTCATATAGAGTCGTATAACACTATTTACCTTACAGTGTATCCCACTAATAAGACAGGCAAGACCAGCCAAAAAACGTCTCCTGAGCATACACCTCCATATGGGGTAAATACAATGCTACCCATTACTCTATAAGGTTTATGTCCCTAATGAATATATATATACATACGGTAATTTGACAATATATTTTCACATTGTTCCACTATTATCCACATACAGATTCTTTTCCTTGCCCATGTTTACTTCATTTGTGAATGTTAGAGCCCCCACCTTGGGATTCTGCATCTAAAGGGTATGTGCCACTTTATTTCATTCTCTTGCCATTTCATAGAGGATTTGCCGTTAAATATGCAATATATATAATGCTACCGATTATTTCCATCTCGTGCTCGATGTCTTTCATATATAAATCAAGAGCAACTCTCAATCTTTAACTTTTAAGCTTTATTTAAAACCAAGAACATATGGATTATCTTATCAACCATGTGTGAAAAAAGTCATTATGACATGGATTTCTTGTATATTATTTTATGTATATATAATTTTTGTGTAATTATTTGTATATAACTCGTATTATTTACTCATGCACTTTTTTTGTACAGATGCACCTTAGTAATACAACTTTTGTACATTCATTTTTCTATTTTGCAGCAACTTTGTGATCAAGGCCAAGCAGTGGCCGAAACGTTATATATTACTTGTCGCTTACATATTATGGTCATCTTCAAACTTTATTGAATAAAAACTTTTCACTTGAAGCAAATCTAAAAACGAGTGCGGTGTTGTTCTCTCTCTTTGGTATATAGAATGGTTGGGGTGGTGGAACAGTAAAGGTTTGCCTTGCTTAGTCGATCTTATTTTTGAAGTAGGTGGCAGTACCCAGCAGAGATGAGGGAAGTTGGAGGTGGCAGTGGTGGGCAGAGCAGAGAGATGAATGTGCTGAACAGTTGTTTTCGGTTGTGAGATAATGAAGATACAAGGTTTGTGAAATAGGTCTGTTTAGCAGAGGTGAGGGGTAATTTGAAAGCAAGTGTAGCTTGTTTGAAAGCAGTGAAGTCGTCTGGCAGGCGTGTTTCCTTCCAACGCCGCTTCGCGACCCTGGATGCTTGTCAAAGTTATTTGGTGAGATGTTGTGCTAGGGTTGCCTATTGATTTTTCGCTCGTTGCCATGCATGAGAGGGGCGACTGAGTCTATGGCTGATGTGAGGGTGGCGTTGAAGAAAGAGGTGTCCGTGTTGTGGAGTGAAGATATGGAGGACAGAGTAGAAGTGAGTCTGAGAGTCTGTGAATGTATAGGTGTGAGAGGTTTTCTGTGAGGATGTGCCAGTGGCTGGACATGGGGGGGGGTGAGGAGTTCAAGGATGAGAAGGTGAGTATATGGTGGTCAGATAGGGGGAAGGGAGAGGTTGTGAGATTGGATAGGGAACAGAGGCAGTTGAATATGAGGTCTAGTGTATGTCCGTCTGTGTGGGTGGCTGTGGAGGACCACTGAGTAAGTCCAAAGGATGAGGTAAGGGACAGGAGTTTGGAGGCTGGGAGCTGGCGGGGTGTCAGTAGGGATATTAAAGTCACCCATGATGATGGTGGGGATGTCTGCAAAGAGAAAGTGAAGAAGCCAGGTGGAGAATTGGTCAATGAAGGCAGTGGCTGAGCCTGGTGGTTGGTATATGACAGCCATTTGGAGATTACAAGGAGAGTAGATATGGACAGAGTGAACCTCGAAAGAAGGGATGATAAGGGAGGGTGGGGGTTGGACAGGGCTGAAGGAGCAGTTTTTAGAAAGAAGGAAACCCACTCCTCCACCATGTCTGTTGCCAGAGTGAGGAGTGTGGGTAAATTGGAGGCCACCGTAACTCAGTGTAGCAGGGGAGGCCGTGTCAGGGGGTGTCAGCCAGGTCTCAGTGAAGGCCAGGAAGGAAAGGTTGCGGGAAGTAAAGAGATTGTGGATCACGTGGAGCTTGTTGCAGATGGAGCGGGCATTCCAAAGTGCTTCAGAGAGAGGAAGCAGGGCTTGGGGGTCAGTGGCACAGATTTTAAGTGTGAGGGATTGCGGTAGTTTCTCTTAGCGTGAGAAGTGTTAGAACCCTCTTGTTAGATTTTGTTTCAGTTTGCTGGTCACATGACCTTTTTACCCTATTTAGTCTGGCTCCGCCCTTCTGGCTTTGCTGGACTTCATTGTATTATCTACTCTTAAGCTAGCCGGGTGCTTAGGTGCCTTACTCTGTCAGTTTTGCTTGATCTTAGGATCTCTTAGTATTTTTGTTCTGTTTTATATTCCCTGCTACACTTTCTGTTAGGAGGTGTCCACCTTTTTCACCCAGTCCCTAGATCTTGTAGGGATTCCTCCCTCGCAACTATAGGTATTCGTTCAGACTAGCTGAGGACTTTAGCGGGTCTGGTCGCAGGATCAGGTTCCCCGTTACATCGTAGGGATCCAGCTCAGTCCTATTGTAGGGACAGAATTCCCACCTTTCCTTAGTGCTTGTAGCAGATCATAACAGTAAGTCCAGCCCAAAGAAAAAAAAAAAAAATCTCTAAGGAAAGATTTTCTGTTTCATCATGGTCTCGGTTCAGGATTTGGTTCAATGCCTGCAGGGACTTTCTCTGGAGGTGGCTGAGATAAAGCAACATGTGAGTAGTTGTTCTGGAGCACATTTCGTGGAGCCAAAGGTACGTTTGCCTGATTTATTTTTTGGTGAACAACAAGATTTTTTTTCTTTTAAAAATGCTTGCTTGTTGTATTTCCGTTTGAGACCCAGATCCTCTGGTGATGAATCACAGCGCATAGGGTTCATAATGTCACTTTTGCGCAAAGAACCTCAGGACTGGGCTTTTCTCTGCAGTCTAGTGATCCATGCTTTAGATCAGTGGATAGTTTTTTTTCTGCTTTGGGCTTCTTATATGACGATCCGGATCGTGTTTCATCAGCTGAGACAGAATTGAGACGTTTGAGACAGGGATCAGGTAATGTGGAAAAATATTGTACTCACTTCCAAAGGTGGTCCACTCAGGTGGGCTGGAACGATTCAGCTTTGAAAAGTTTATTTCTTGCAGGGTTAAGTGAGAGGTTTAAAGATTTGCTGATTGCTTATCCCATACCTGGTAACTTGCAAGAGGCTATGCAATTAGCCATATGGGTGGATAGGAGACTGCGTGCAAGGGTTAATGAGAGTAAATCTGCCTTGTCAGCTCCAAGTTTGGAGAAGGAATGTACTGACATTGCAGAGCCGATGGAAATTGGAGCAATGGCACCTCACTCTCGAGAAAAAGAATGCAGATTTGCTAAGGGCTTGTGTTTCTATTGTGGAAAATCTGAGCATTTTATTAAGAACTGTGCGCTTCGAATGAATAAAGAGAGAAAAAAAAAATGAGGTCAGTTTTGCCCGCATAGCTTGTTTAAACAATAAAGGTGTCTTTCTTTCTGCTACCACTGCTGTTGAGGAGGAATTAATGGAGTTTTGGGTATTTGTGGATTGTGGTTCAACTCTCAATGTGATTGATGGGAAATTTTTGGAAAAACTAAAATTAAAACCCAAACTTCTGTCTTCTCCTATTAATGTGGTGTCTGTGGATGGTTCTCACTTGAAAAATGTTACTCACCATATCTGTGAATTTCCTCTTACTATTAATGGTGTTCATCAAGAGAATTTGGATTTGGTAGTTTTGAATAATTTGCCCTCACCGGTGATTTTGGGGTTACCCTGGTTAAAATTGCACAATCCGGTACTGGATTGGTCTACCAATGAAATTAAGTCCTGGAGTCCCAATTGTTATGACAAGTGTTGTAACGGGCGTATTGCTGCTGTAGTTAAGGGGGAGTTACCTGTACCTATTCAGGATTTTTGGAAAGTTTTTTCTGATAAGGAATCGCAGGTATTGCCTCCTCATAGAGATTATGATTGTGCAATTGAATTTGTCCCTGGAGCGACTCTTCCTAAAAGTCGTTTATTTAATTTGACTATTCCCGAGAGAAAGGCTTTGGAGGAATACATACTGTACAGACAAGCTTGGCCGCCGGTCACATTAGGCCTTCCAAATCTCCTGTGGCGGTTGGATTTTTTTTTGTTAAAAAAAAGGACGGCGGTTTACGGCCTTGTCTAGACTTTCGTGAGATTAATAAGATTACTGTACGCAATCCTTACCCACTGCCATTGATTCCTGATTTGTTTAACCAGTTAGTGGGGGCCAAGTGGTTCTCGAAAATTGATCTTCGAGGGGCATACAATTTGTTGCGCATGAAGGAGGGGGATGAATGGAAGACTGCGTTTAACACTCTACTGGGTCATTTTGAGAATCTGGTCATGCCCTTTGGATTTTCCAGTGCTCCGGCATTTTTTCAGAATCTTATTAATGACATCCTTAGACCTTTGATCGGCAGAAATGTGGTTGTGTATTTGGATGACATTTTGATTTATTCATCAGATTTGGAGTCTCATTGGAGGAGTGTGCGTGAAGTATTACAGTTACTGAGTGATAATTCACTTTTTGCCAAACTAGAAAAATGTGAGTTCGCTGTACAGAGACTTAGTTTTTTGGGCTACATTGTCTCCAGTGAAGGTTTTGAGATGGACCCAGTGAAAGTGCAAGCTGTGCAGGATTGGCCTAGACCTATTGGTGTGAAATCAATACAGAGGTTTTTGGGGTTCGCCAATTATTATAGAAAATTCATAAAAAATTTTTCTGTGATTGCCAAACCTCTGACCGATCTCACCAGGAAAGGTGCTGATGCGGTTCAGTGGACTCCTGAGGCCATTGAGGCTTTTGTGTTGCTAAAGGAGAGGTTCAGCTCTGCTCCCATCCTTACGCAGCCTGATGTGACTAAACCATTTTTGGTTGAGGTTGATGCTTCTTCTGTGGGGGTCGGCGCGGTGTTGTCTCAGGCAAAGACGGATGGAGTACATCCCTGTGCTTTTTTTTCAAAGAAATTTTCTGAGTCTGAACTAAATTATGATATCGGTAATAGGGAATTGTTGGCAATTAAACTCGCATTTGAACACTGGCGTCATTTTTTGGAGGGAGCGGAATTTCCCATTCAAGTCTTCACCGATCATAAAAATCTGATCTACCTTGATGCTGCCAAACGCTTGAATGCCCGTCAGGCTAGGTGGGCACTGTTTTTCTCACGGTTTAATTTTACCGTTACTTACATCCCAGGTACTAAAAATGTTAAAGCTGATGCTTTGTCTCGCAGCTTTTCTCCTATGGTGGGTACTGAGGAGGAGGAGGAAAACATCCTGCAAGAGGGGTTGTTATTGCTGTTTTGGACTCCGTGTTGGAAGATGAGATTCTTAAAGCACAGGAGAATGCCCCATCTAACACGCCGCATGGGAGGTTGTTTGTGCCTGGTACTCTGAGGAGAGATTTGTTTGTTGAATGTCATGACTCTCGGTTGGCAGGTCATCCTGGAATCTCTGAGACCAAGAGACTTGTGGGTCGCAGTTTTTGGTGGCCAGGATGGCAGAAGGAAGTCATTAAGTGGGTGCGTCAATGCACGGTGTGTGCTAGATCTAAGTCTTCTCATACTCCTGCTGCGGGGTTGCTTTGCCCTCTGGAGGTCCCTAGTGCACCTTGGACACATTTGGCTATGGACTTTATTACTGACCTTCCCCCCTCTGAGGGTTTCACTGTCATCTGGGTGGTCGTGGACCGTTTTAGCAAGATGTGTCACTTGGTTCCTTTCATCAAACTGCCCTGCGCTAAGACTCTCGCTAAGGCCTTTGTCAAGGAAATAGTCAGACTACATGGCGTTCCTACTGACATTGTTTCCGATAGGGGACCTCAGTTTGTGGCTCGTTTTTGGCGCGCTTTTTGTGACAGGTTGGGAGTTCATTTGTTGTTTTCTTCCGATATCATCCTGAGTCTAATGGCCAGACAGAAAGGAAAAACCAGGATGTTGAGCAGTTCTTGCGTTGTTTTGTGACTGATAATCAAGAGGGGTGGTCTGAGTTTTGCCACTTGCTGAGTTTGCTCTTAACAATCATACGATACGATACGATACGATACGATACACTTTATTGATCCCGGGGGGAAATTACAGTATTACAGCAGCAATACAAACAGCAGTACATAAAATATTACATAAAATAGGACACAAAATACATAAAATAGGACACAAATCTTGTACAGGTGTACCAACATTACATAATAAATAAAAGTGTGTAGTTCAGGTATATATAAGATAATGTTAATTGACATTAGTACACCAGCCATCAGTCATTATTTTCTACCACCCTTAGGAAATTATTATACATCCCCATAGCAGTAGGTACAAACGATTTCCTGAATTTCTCCTTCTTGCACCTTAGTAGGATTAGACGGCTGCTGAATGTGCTCTTCTGATTCAATAACAGCTCGTATAGTGGGTGTGTGTTATTGTTCATTATTGCCCTACACTTCTTCTGAATTCTATCCTCCAATACCTCCTCAAAAGAGTCAAGATGGAGGCCAACAGCTGCGCTTGCCTTCTTGATAAGTTTGTTGAGTTTATTAGCGTCAGCTACTCGCACACTACTGCCCCAGCAAATGATAGCAAAAAAGATGGCGCTTGCTACAACGGACTGGTAGAACATCTCCAGCATTTTACATCATACATCCGCTTCTGCTGGTTGTTCGCCTTTTTTTTGTTGTACAGTCATGGCCAAAAGTTTTGAGAATGACACAAATATTATATTTTCACATGATCTGCTGCCCTCTGGTTTTTGTGTGTGTTTGACAGATGTTTTTATCACAGACAGAAATATAATAATTGCAAACATATGAGCAACAAAAGCTTATATTGACAGTTAGAATGAGTTAATGCAGCAAGTCAATATTTGCAGTATTGACCCTTCTTCTTCAGGACCTCTGCAATTCTCCCTGGCATGCTCTCAATCAACTTCTGGACCAAATCCTGACTGATAGCAGTCCATTCTTGCACAATCAATGCTTTCATTTTGTCAGAATTTTTAGGTTTTTGTTTGTCCACCCGTCTCTTGATGATTGACCACAAGTTCTCAATGGGATTAAGATCTAGGGAGTTTCCAGGCCATGGACCCAAAATCTCATGTTTTGTTCCCTGAGCCATTTAGTTATCACCTTTGCTTCATGGCAAGGTGCTCCATCATGCTGGAAAAGGCATTGTTGATCGCCAAACTGCTCTTGGAGGGTTGGGAGAAGTTGCTCTTGGAGGACATTCTGGTACCATTCTTTATTCATGGCTGTGTTTTTAGGCAAGACTGTGAGAGAGCCGATTCCCTTGGCTGAGAAGCAACCCCACACATGAATGGTTTCAGGATGCTTAACAGTTGGCATGAGACAAGACTGGTGGTAGCGCTCACCTTGTCTTCTCCAAATGAGGCGTTTTCCTGATGTCCCAAACAATCGAAAAGGGGATTCATCAGAGAAAATAACTTTACCACAGTCCTCAGCAGTCCACTGCCTGTATCTTTTGCAGAATATCAGTCTGTCCATGAGGTTTTTTCTGGAGAGAAGTGGCTTCTTTGCTGCCCTCCTTGAGACCAGGCCTTGCTCCAAGAGTCTCAGCCTCACAGTGCGTACAGATGCACTCACACCTGCCTGCTGCCATTCCTGAGCAAACTCTGCACTGCTGGTAGCCCGATCCCGCAGCTGAAACACTTTTAAGAGACGTTCCTGGCGCTTGCTGGTCTTTCTTGGGCGCCCTGAAGCCTTTTTGGCAACAATGGAACCACTCTCCTTGAAGTTCTTGATGATGCAATAGATTGTTGACTGAGGTGCAATCTTTCTAGCTGCAATACTTTCCCTGTTAGGCAATTTTTGTGCATTGCAATGATGACTGCATGTGTTTCTTTAAAGATAACCATGGTTGACAGAAGAGAAACAATGGTGCCAAGCACCAGCCTCCTTTTAAAGTGTCCAGTGGTGTCATTCTTACTTAATCATGACAGATTGATCTCCAGCCATGTCCTCATCAACACCCACACCTGTGTTAAAGGAGCAATCACTGAAAAGAGGTTAGCTGGTCCTTTTAAGGCAAGCCGCAATGATGTTGAAATGTGTTTTGGGGGATAAAGTTCATTTTCTAGCCAAATATTGACTTTGCAAGTAATTGCTGTTAAGCTGATCACTCTTTATAACATTCTGGAGTATATGCAAATTGCCATTAGAAAAAGTGAAGCAGTAGACTTTGTAAAAATTAATATTTGTGTCATTCTCAAAACTTTTGGCCATGACTGTACTGGGAGACATCCGTCTTTTGGGTCATTTTCCAAGTTGGGATCGGCTGTACCTGAAGAGGAGAATTTTTCTGGTGTTTTGGAGAGAGTTTGGACTGATGTGCGTGGTAATCTTCAGGAGGCTAACAAAAGATCCAAAGTGTATTTTGATAGAAAACGACAAGAGGTTTTGTTTGCTATTGGTGACATGGTTTGGTTGTCCTCTAAGAATCTGCGCTTGAGGATTCCGTCTAAGAAATTGGGTCCCAAGTTTGTAGGGCCCTTTAAGGTGCTTCAGGTTATTAACCAATCTGCTGTTAAGTTGGAGCTTCCTACCTCCTGGAAGATTAATCCGGTGTTTCATGTTTCTCTCTTGAAAAAAGCTGAGGTCTCAGATGGAGACGTCTCGGCCACTGTTCCCCTGGTGGTGGAGGACGGGCAATATGAGATTTCCCGCATCCTAAATTCTAGACGGTATAGAGGGAGTTTGCAGTACCTCGTCGCTTGGAAGGGTTATGGACCCGAGGATAACTCATGGGTGAGGGCGGATGATGTTTCTGCGTCTAGACTTGTTAGAGCGTTTCACAAGAGGTTTCCGGATAAGCCTAAGTCCTAGGGGATCCGGAGGATCCTCTTTGAAGGGAGGGTACTGTTAGAACCCTCTTGTTAGATTTTGTTTCAGTTTGCTGGTCACATGACCTTTTTACCCTATTTAGTCTGGCTCCGCCCTTCTGGCTTTGCTGGACTTCATTGTATTATCTACTCTTAAGCTAGCCGGGTGCTTAGGTGCCTTACTCTGTCAGTTTTGCTTGATCTTAGGATCTCTTAGTATTTTTGTTCTGTTTTATATTCCCTGCTACACTTTCTTTTAGGAGGTGTCCACCTTTTTCACCCAGTCCCTAGATCTTGTAGGGATTCCTCCCTCGCAACTATAGGTCTTCGTTCAGACTAGCTGAGGACTTTAGCGGGTCTGGTCGCAGGATCAGGTTCCCCGTTACATCGTAGGGATCCAGCTCAGTCCTATTGTAGGGACAGAATTCCCACCTTTCCTTAGTGCTTGTAGCAGATCATAACAAGAAGTATAGTGGTGAGGATTAATGGGATGTATGAGGCAGGGGGGCCAGGATTGGGGGACATGTCGCCAGCAGTGAGAAGAAGCAGAGAAAGGGAAAGCAGGTGGGTGAAGGAGAGTGGTCGGCTTATGTTATATTTTAGTAGGAGAGGTCTGAGGTTAAGGAGCAGGTCTGCAGATGAAGCGAGGTAGGGGGGGTAAGAGAGAGGAGGAGATAGTTATTTGGTTCGAGGGTGCAGGGGTTTTGGGATAGCGAAGGAGAGTGAGGATTAGTGAAGCAAAAAAGGCGAAGGAAAATTTGAGCATGGTTAAAGAGCAGGGTAAGAAAGGCAAGTAAAATTAGAAGACAGTGATTATTTTTACCTTTGACCGATTTCTGGACTATTGCTGGTATATTTCCGATGTTACACTTTAAAGATGTCACATCTGACCAAGTTCATATCTGACCTGCTCCATTCAACTTGTACCATTCAAGTGACCATGAAATGAAGCCAGGTGAGAGAGAGGGGAGGAGGCGGGAGCAGGAGGACAGTTCACAGCAGGGAGCAATTAACAGATTGCAGTTAATAGAACATTTGACTAGCATAAAAGCTGAAGAAAGAGACAGAATAAGATTGAAGGATAGGGCTAGGTGTGAGGAGCATGGACATATCAATATGCATTCAGTAAATTTGAAGTATGATACATGGAATTAAAGTCAGGGAAAAAGCAGCAGCGTACCAGTTAGAACAGAGGAAGAGGAGTACATGGGATTCTGGGGTGCAGTGGGTATTCTGGATTAGGAGATAGTTCAGACATACCAGTTAGAACAGAGGAAGAGGAGTACATGGGATTCTGGGGTGCAGTGAGTATTCTGGATTAAGAGATAGTTCAGACGTACGAGTTAGAACAGAAGAAGAGGAGTACGTGGGATTCTGGGGTGCAGTGGGTATTCTGGATTAAGAGATAGTTCAGACGTACCAGTTAGAACAGAATAAGAGGAGTACATGGGATTCTGGGGTGCAGTGGGTATTATGGATTAAGAGATAGTTCAGACGTACCTGAGGATGAAAGCAGATGTAACAGGGCATGACAGCATGAAGGAGAATATACCATGGGTTACCATTCTGGTATATTTCTGATATTACACTTTAAAGATGTCACACTTCAAATGATGTCACATCTGACCAAGGTCATATTTGACCTGCTCCATTCAATTTACACCATTCAAGTGACCATGAAATGAAGCCATGTCATCTGCTGGTGTAGGTCCACTGTGTTTTATCAAGACCAAAGTCAGCGCAGCCATCTACCAGGATATTTTAGAGCACTTCATGCTTTCCACTGCTGACAAGCTTTTTGGAGATGGAAATTTCATTCTCCAGCAGGACTTGGCACCTGTCCACACTGCGAAAAGTACCAATATCTGGTTTAAAAACAACAGTATCACTGTGCTTGATTGGCCAGCAAACTCGCCTGACTTTAACCCCATAGAAAATCTATGGGGTATTGTCAAGAGGAAGATGAGAGACACCAGACACAACAATGTAGAAGAGCTGAAGGCTGCTATCAAAGCAACCTGTGCTTCCATAACACCTCAGCAGTGCCACAGTCTGATTGCCTCCATGCCACACCGCATTGATGCAGTAATTGATGAAAAAGGACTTTAAAATCATTTTTCAAGTTGGTGTTATAAAGTATTCTAATTTATTGAGATAACGACTTTTGGGTGTTCATTGGCTGTAAGCCATAATCATCAACATTAACAGAAATAAACACTTGAAATAGATCACTCCGTGTGTAATGACTATATACTGTATATGAGTTTCACTTTTTGTGTTGAAGAACTGAAATAAATTAACTTTTTGATGACATTCTAATTTTGTGAGAAGCACTTGAGTGTGAGGAAGATCCGCTCCTCAGAGCACATAGTAAATCTACGGCATAGATGAAATCTTATTTTCAACATTCAACTCATCAGTCATAATTTCGCTTATCGAAAGAGTTTGTCTGTTGAGAAATCGCCTTGCTCTTCTCCTGTCTCATCAATATAATGCAACTCTGGGTTAATATCATGATACATTTGTGATGATAACCTTTATTGTCAACTCAAGGGCACGGCATGAAATATTCATTCCAAGCACGGATTCGTTCTTCTCATTGCACGCTCCATTCTGTCACACTACTTCTAGGCTTCTAAAAGCTTTTTACTGATAATAAGTGTGGAAATCCAAAGCAGATCCTCTTAAATAAAGTAATGCCGTGCTCCCTGGGTTCACCTTTACTCATATGGAGCCGATGTATCTGTATATAATGTCTTACAGCGGCACAGCTGTGATGCGAGCAGCTGGGATCAGAACGGTGAGTAAGCTCTTGGCTATGCGCGGCTCGGATATTTCACAATACTAGACTAGAACAGGCTAGCTACTTCTGGGATCAGCAAGAGCCAAATACGTATTTAAAAAGACAAACATTTTGTACAGGAAGAAATAGTAAGAGTAAAAACAGAAGGCAATTTCTAAGAAAAAAAAAACCCAAATAGCCACATAAATGTCATTATATTATACATAATGGCTCAATTATGTACCAACTCGATTATGTACATATTATTAGCGGAAACACAAAAACAGCCATTTCATTCTTGGGCTGATGTTCCCATTGGGACTTTTTTGCTAAATATCGACGTTCTCTTACCTCAAGCTAATACTATTTGGTTTCTCAGAGGACACACAATCTACAGCTAATGGGAGCTCTATGCATATTACAGTCAATTGATCATTTTGAATGTGTTTTTTTGTGCATTTTTCTTACCTTTTTTGTAGACGAGCTAAATATCTTTCCCAGAAAAGGACATCATTCAAATGCAGATGAGAGAAATCCTATATGTCACCATGAACTGGATTTTAATGGTTGTCACATGTCATTTATGGTCATGGTAGCTTAAAATTTGGAAGGCTCCCTATACTAGGTCAGAAGTATACATTATATAGCTTCTCCATTAATATTCAAGTTGTACAGAATAACACTTGAAATGATCACTCCGTGTAGTCTGGAAATACTGTAATGGATCACTCTGTTTGGTACTGAAAAACAACATTTGGATACTTCTATTTTGAATGTCTCTATATAAATCCGTCTGGCCAAATTTTAGAGAATGACAAAAATTACGGTCATAAAATCTATTTTCAACCATTTACTATGGCATATTTCATACTTATCGAAAGATGTTTGTCATAGAGAGTAATGCTACTGCTAATTACTTGAGTCTATCAATATGGCTAAAATTGAATTATCCAAACATTTGATGATAACCTTTATTGCAACTGCTAAAGGCAGAATATCTTTCCAGGATTGCTTTTACTCATGCTGGGTGATTCTGTGCACACTTGCTAGGCTTCAAAAGCTTTTTAGATAATAAGATTGGAATACCAACTGGATCCTTTAATAAAGTAAGGTGGTGCTGGCAGTTCACTTTACTCTGTGAACCGATGTATCTTATAAGTCTACAGCGCAGCTTGATGCAGCATGGCACAAAATGGTGAGTAAGGCTTGGTATGCGCGCTAGAAAGATTACTACAATCAGACAAATCAGGCTATCATCATGACAGCAAGAGCAGAATACATTTGCAAAAAACTTTTGGGCCAAGAAATAGTAAGAGCAAAGCGCAGGCAACTCACGAAAAAAATCGAATAGCCCTGAGATTGGATTAAAGCATAGCTCATTATTGACTCAATCAGTCATGTGACATTTAGGGATCTGCAAACGCCATTTGATCTTGGGCGATGTTCTCATTGGGACTTTGCTAAATATCAGGGGCGTCTAACCAAGCCATTCTTCTGAAATCTCAGAGAACACAATCTACGCTAATAAGGCTACTGGCTATGATGCAGGACATTGTGAATTATTTTTTTGCATTTATCCCTTTTTTGTAGAGAGTAAATACTTCAGAAAAGACTCATTCGGAGAGCAATGAGAGAGCATACCCTATATTGTCCCATGCAACTGTTTTAATGTTCACAGCATTATGGTGGGTAGCTTAAAATTTGGGAAATGCTACTCCAGTCTAGCAAACCCTAGCGACATGATTAGTTGCTACACTAATGACTCCAGCGCGACTTCTTCAACGCTAAAGCTTGGCGATTTAGCGATGCTTTATCACGCATATGGCCGTTAGCATTACTAAAGGGAATTAAGGTCAGTCCGACTAAAATCGCAATTTTAGGGTCCATGCAGCGATTGGGATAACCCGCGGGAGATCTTAGTCGATGAAGTCGGTAAGCGTTTCCAACGGCGGACAAAAAACATAATCAATTCGAGAAAGCTGAAGCTGAAGTGTGCAGACATGAACCTATTCGTAAGGGGTCCAGAAGTATTGACGTTGAGGATCCCGTTAGGCGATGTTTAAGAAGGGTCAGAAGCATACTATACTGCGATAATCATTCTAATGCAATTACCTTTATTTCAAGTTTGTACAATGGATTGACAATTTCTCTGTGTAACATCTGGAAAACAACAGACAAACCATGGCAGCAGACTTGTTGAACAGCCAACATTGAACTGTCTCTCAAAACTTTTGGCCATGACTTAAATGTCTTTTCTTTATATGATGTCAGTGACTTGCAGACCATTGACAAATATTATTTGTGTATTTATATGTTCTGTTATACAGTGGATATAAGAAGTCTACACTCCCCTGTTAAAATGTCAAATTGATGTCAAGTAAAAAACAATCAGAAGAAGAGACTTTTTCTACCATTATTATCACCTAGCTGTACAATTAAATTGAAAAATAAAAATAAAGAGGTCAAATAATGTGATTGCATAAATATGCATACCCTTGAAATAATATTTTGTGGAAGAACTCTTTTTGTGTAGGAGTCTATCAGCATGGGGCATCTAGAATTGGCAATCTGTGCCAACTCTTCCTTGCAGTAGCTCCAAATCTAAAAGATTGTCAGGACATCTCCTGTGCACAGCCCTCTTCAGGTCACCCATGTATGTTTAATTGGATTTAGGTCTGGAAGATTCCAAAACCTTTGATTTTCTTTTGGAAAAAAGCATTCTTTTGCTGATTTGGAGGTATGTTTAGTGGCATTCTGATTCCTCTTAACTGATATATGGAACTATTCATAATTTCCTTCTTGACTAAAGCCCCAGATCTTGCTGCCAAAAACAGCCCCCAAGCATAATGCTGCCTCCACTATGCTTCACTATCAGTATGCTGTTCTTATGGTGTTGACTTAGCACCAAACATACCTTTATGGGCAAAAAGGTCTAACTTGGTCTCATCAGACCATAACACATTTTCCCATATGCTTTTGGCAGACATGATGTAGGTTTTGGCAAACATAGACAAGCATGGATGTTTTTTACTTGTAAGAAAAGGCTTCTGTCAAGCGTATGTACACTTTTTACATCTACTCACTATATGCTTACAGGCAGATTTACCAGAATAACATAAAACTCTTGAACCATAGTGCAAAGTCTGTGCCACGGTCTCTATATAAATTGTGCATTTTATGATACACACCTTCTTATGAGACAGATGGGCCTTTGGTGGTCCTAAGACACTTGGAACCAGGTGCAACTGCTAACTCATCACCCCCAATAGCTATGCCTCTGGGCAACTTTTTTTTTTTTTATAAAATGTGAGTAAGAAGAAATATGCTAATAATTTAATAGTTAAAAAATGGATAGACCTGTTATACTGTTTTTACTCCATTTGAAGTAGAGGTAGTTATGTCTTATATGCTATCATCCACTTCTTGAACCCTGAAATATATACACAGGTTGAAGACAAGAATATTGCAAGTAAGACAAGTCATAAACCCTGTAATATATGGTGAAATGTCTCACTTTTCCATTCTCAAATCTCTTGCTGTGCTGCCAGTGACTTTTTGTGATTCTCAGTAGCCGTCCATATTCTGTCTGGTTCTGAGCCGTTTCTTGCACTAACTGACTACTGGGTGCATATATTTGCTCACTGTCTGATTTTCATAGGAAAGTTACAGAAGCAAATCTGATTATACCAGCCTGTGTAATCAGAGGTGATTATCCAAGCGTAAATATAACATAAATCAATAAATACATAATGACAAAAGAAATACAAAGTCAGATGAATTCTTCAGGTATAAAGTAACTGAACCTTAAAGAGTAATTCCCAAGAAAGCAAGTTATCCTCTATATCAGGGATGTGCAATTCATTTTCCCAAAAGGCCACAAAAGAAACAGTGACTGTGTGGCAAGCCAAACCAATAGCCTTAAATTAATTCTGCTCAATAGTAGTCATGTTATCATTAACATATTATTGGTATTTTATATTTATACATATTACTACTATGCAGAAATAAGTCTATTGACTAGCTGTTACTGCTGATACATGTTCTGATAGGGCTTAATGTAACATGTATTCTTACCAGTAGTAGCTAATCAAAAACACAGAATTTACTGCTCTTCATAAAGTTTATAAATCATACTGTTCCTCTTATTCAGCCCTTGTACATAGATCAACAGCTTCCCACACAGTATAATGGCCCCATAGCTCCCAAAAAATATGATCCTGACACAACCTCCCCACAAAATATGATGTCCCTACAGCCAAGCCACACAGTATGATGGTGCCCATACAGTATGATGTACCCTCTGGCCTCCTACACACAGAATAATGGCCCCCAAACAGTATGATCTTTACAGCCTCCACACAAAGAAAGATCCGCCACATGCCCTTAAACAATATGATCCTGACACAAACTCCTTACAAAATATGTCCCTACAGTTTAGAAACACAGTATGATGGTCCCTATACAGTTTGATGTCCCTTCAGGCTTCCCAAACACAGTATGATTGCCCTGAAACATTATGATCTTCCACAGCCCCCACACAAAAAAATAATTCCCCCACTGTCCTTAAACAGTATGATCCTGACCCAAATTCCCCTCAAAATATGATGTCCCTACAGCCAAGCCACAAAGTATAATGCTCCCTATACAGTATGATGTCCCCTCAGACCACACACAGTGTGATGACCCCCAAACAGTGTGATCTTTCACAGCCCCCACACAAAGAATGATCCCTCATATGCCCTAAAACAGTATGATCCTGACACAACTTCCCCACAAAATATGATGTCCCTACATCCAAGCCACACAGTGTGATGCTCCTCATACAGTAAGATGTCCCAAACACAGTATGATTGCCCCGAAACATTATGATCTTCCACAGCCCCCACACAAAAAAAATTATCCCATGCCCTTACACAGTACGATCCTGAGCCAAATTCCCCTCGAAATATGATGTCCCTACAGCCAAGCCACAAAGTATGATGCTCCCCATTCAGTATGATGTCCCCTCAGGCCTCCCACATACAGTATGATGACCCCCAAACAGTGTGATCTTTCACAACCCCCACACAAAGAATGATCTCCCATATGCCCTTAAACACTATGATCCTGACACAATTTCCCCTCAAATATGATGTCCCTACAGCCAAGCCACAGTGTGATGCTCCCCATACAGTATGATGTCCCCTCAAGCCTCCCACATACAGTATGATGGCCCCCAAACAGTGTGATCTTCCACAGCCTCTTCGCACATTATGATCCTCTCATGCCCCTAAACAGTATAACACACACAGTGTTATGTCCTTGCCTGATTCACCAGTTTTGATGAATTGACAGCCCAAGAGTCTAGTTAGGCCTGTTCATGCGTACCACCACCCTATTTTAAAAAAGGTTAAATTGTTACCTATTAAAAGATGTCCATGTTAGTATAAAATCACTGAACTGACAGGCAGCTGGGACTATGTGATAAACTACAAGACACCGACTGAAAATGTACCAAGAGTCCTGTAAAAGTCATCCACAAGGACAATGACGGCTGTAGATAGGCCGCTCTCAGCAGACTTTCACATAACTTCATGGCTGATATCACTCAGTCCAGATAATAGTTTGTTTTTCCACTCCAGGGAGTCAAAGTATCTTCTTGTAATTACAACCAAAGGATGCATTTACAAAGACATTTTGTTCTGAATTTCACTTTACAATAGGCTAATGGTGATGTTACCATGGTAACAACATACTATGATGTCAGTGTATCTATACGGCTATGGAGTCTTTATTACGTCTAGTGCACAACAAAAAACATCAAATACTTATATGTTAGGAAGTAAAAAAATATACAATCGTGATGAGTCATGGAAATGTGGACACATTTATGGAAAACGTTACATTCAGTTTGTCTTTGCAGGCTTTATCATCGAAAGGCCGTAAGTGTTCATGTGAAACCATCTACTGAAAAGCCCCATATCCATGTGAGAAGATGGCATCAGTACATGGACCTCTGCTGATACCCACGATCGAAAGGGTTCTGCCCACACCACTGATTGGCAGCTTTCTGCCTATGCACAGTATAACCTCACCCCTATCACTTATAGGCAGTTTTCTGCTGATCAGTGTACACAGACAGCTGCCAATCAGTGGAGTGGGCGGGGTTATACTAAGCTCTACATTCAGAGAACTGCTAGATCTGCAACAGATAAAACACTGGTTTTACCAAAACTGGAGCGAGCAACTCGGTGTTACTGAGATGGAATCCGGGTCTCTGCCCCTACATCATCATGCTCTCAGACTGGGTAGCAAAAAACTGGTAATTCCCTTTAAGCTTTTATAATGTCCTGAAAATCAGTGTCGGTCACAGATTAGAGACTTTACTAATGTCATATTCTCACATGAATATATGAAATATGAGAAGTTTGAAAACCTCCAGTGCATTCTGGGATACGCCAGCGTGACATCATCAAGCAGGAAGTAGGTACAAAAAAAATAAAATAAAGCCGTTAGACAATGTAGTGAGGGCACATTTTTAATTAAAGTATATTAGAAAAAAGTTAAATTATGAAAGTAAATAGACATTTAGGATTAAAATAAATGTTAGTTTCGGCCTGTCCCTTTACTCTCTTCCTGAACTGTGGGGGATGCAGTGAGGACGAACAGAGGTCTCTGGACCAGCGATGAGAGGGGTCTCCGGGAACAGAGGGAGACATGCTGTGTGACAGTCACAACACTCAGGCTCTCCATGCATGTGTTGTGACTGTCACACAGAAGTGACACATGCAGCTGCGGCGCCAGACACAGGGTGGGATTCAGCCGGTTCTCCCCGGTTCGATGGAACCGCTTGTTAAAAAAGTAGCCATTCCCTGAACCAGGGAGATTCAGAGCCGCGATCCGGTACTGGCCCCACAGCCCCAGCACATGTACAGGGCTGGCCGCACAGCAAATTGTGTGCGGCCGTGCCTGCTGTACTGTGACGCGGCCAGCAGCAGACACAGCCGACCGCGTCACAGTGTTCAAGACGGAGCGTGGGAGCTGTGCACGGCCGTCACCTTAAAGGCTGCGCAGCTCCTTCTTCCTCCCTCTCTACTTCCTGCTGTCGGGCCTGCACGATGACGTCATTGCACAGGCCTGACATGTACGGGACGCTGGAAGCGGAGAGGCGCTGGAGCGGCTGTGAGGAGTGTGAGGTAAGTATGGGAAACTTTTTTTTTGTTTATAAAATGAATTGAGGGCTGCGGCCTGCGGGGACTGCACATGGTGGAGGGGGCTGCAGGAGGTTGTACATGTGGAGGGGGCTGCACATGGTAGAGGGGGCTGCACATGGTGGAGGGGCTACAGGGGTTGTACATGTGGAGGGGTGAATGGGGCTGTACATGATGGAGGGGGTTAATGGGCTGTACATGATGGAGGGGGGAATGGGGTTGTACTTGATGGAGGGGGGAGTGGGGCTGCACATGATGGAGGGGCTGAATGGGGCTGCACATGGTGAGGGGGCTGCAGGGGGTTGTACATGTGGAGGGGGCTGCACATGGTGGAGGGGCTACAGGGGTTGTACATGTGGAGGGGTGAATGGGGCTGTACATGATGGAGGGGGGTTAATGGGGCTGTACATGATGGAGGGGGGAATGGGGTTGTACTTGATGGAGGGGGGAGTGGGGCTGCACATGATGGAGGGGGCTGAATGGGGCTGCACATGATGAAGAGGGGTGAGAGGGGCTGTACATGATGGAGTGGGGCTGCACATGATGAAGTGGGGGGAGTGGGGCTGTACATGAAGGAGTGGGGCTGCACTTGATAATGGGGTAAGGGGATTGCACATGATGAAGGGGGAGTGGGGCTGCACATGATGACTGGGAGGGTAAGGGGGATTGCACATGATGAAGGGGGGGAGTTGGGCTGCACATGATGAAGTGGGGGGAGTGGGGCTGCATTATGATGAAGTGGGGGTAAGAGGGACTGCACATGAAGTGGGGGTAAGCGGGACTGCACATGATGAATTGGTAAGGGGAACTGCACATGATGAAATGGGGGGTAAGCGGGACTGCACATGATGGGGTAAGAGTGACTGCACATGATGGGGGAGTGGGGCTGCACATGAAGTGGTGGTAAGGGGGACTGCACATGATGAAGTGGGGAAGGGGACTGCACATGATGAAATGGAAGGGGATGGGGGCTGCAAATGAATGGGCAGTGCAGAAGTGAGGGGGTGGATAGGGGACTGCAATGGATGAAGTAAGGGTACTTCAAATTGTAGTGGGGGATTGCAAATGATGAAGTGGGGAGAGGATGAGGGACTGCAAATGATGAATTCAGTGTGAGTGATGGAGCACAGCAATTTAATTGAAGGTGGAGGTGAGGAGAGCAAATGATGAATTGAAGGTGAGGGCTGGGGATCTATGGGGAGAACAAATAATGAGTTTTGAGGGTGGGGGAGTAAATGATGTATTGAATGTAGGGTAGAGCAGTTGATAATGAATAGAGGGTGGGAGAGAAAGACATGACAATGAATTGGGGCGGAAGGGGCATGTAAATATAATGAATCGGGGTTAGGGTTAAGGTACTGCCACACTACACGATCCCGCTAACGATCTCGTTAGCGTCGCATACTAATGAGATCGCTAGCGGGATCGTTTACAATATCGCTAGTGTCGGCCACATTTAGCGATGTCGTTAAGGACGCTATCGCGGTTAGCGATCTCCTTAACGACTTTAGCGGTACAAAAGTACCGCTAAATCGCTAAAAAAGGTGCCACACTCAGCGATATATACTTACCCAGCGGGACGCCGACGATCAGAATAGGGTCCGGAACGATCAGGACGACGGACGAGATCACAGCAGGGGCCACGTCGTTGCTGCATGCCGCAACACAACAACATCGCTAACGGGATCGCTAAATAGTGAAGTTTTTTAGCGATCCCGTTAGCGATGTTGTTTAGTGTGGCATACCCTTTAGAGTGGGAGGTGCATAGTGGGGGGCATTGAAGTGCCTGGTAATGATTTTGGGGAAAGAGTACAGGTGCTAATTTATATATTAAATGGGGAAAGTGGCTATTTATAGTTAGTGGGTACACAGTGGTGAATTATAATTTATATTTGGAATGGTGGGTTGCATAATAACCAACTATATATTGATTGTGGGTGCATATCTGTAATCAGATGTGTAGTGTGAAGAAAGGGAAAAAGTGGGAATGTGCTCTGGAAGTGGTGCTCTAGGTAACTGTGTTATTTTATGCAGAGAAGAGTCCTGGCTTGAAGAAGTGATGGCGGTCTGCGCTGGATGAAAAAGAAAAGCAAAGATGAAGGACTTCAGCTAGAGACATCACTGGTGAGTGTGTTACCTGTACACTGACACTATACACTGTATACTATATACAGCAGTCCTGTGCATAATGTCACTGGTGATCCCTGTATTACCTGTACACTGACACTATATACAGAGCTCCTGTGTATAATGACACTGGTGATCCCTGTATTACCTGTACACTGACACTATATACAGAGCTCCTGTGTATAGTGTCACCAGTGATCACTGTATTACCTGTACACTGACAGTAAATACAGAGTTCCTGTATACAATGGCACTTAGTATTGTGGTTTTTTTTAAATTAATGATCAGTATTGTAGTATTCAGTCTCTCAGTCTCTATGTAGTGGTAATATGTGGTCTGGCCATGGTGTGGCGGTATTTGTTCCTTGTATGTGGCTTTATTCGGTCACTATGTGGTTGTAATATGTGGTCTGGCCAAGGTGTGGTGGTATTTGTTCCTTGTATGTGGTATTATTCGGTCACTATGTGGTTGTAATATGTGGTCTGGCCAAGGTGTGGCGGTATTTGTTCCTTGTATGTGGTATTGTTCAGTCACTATGTGGTGGTAATATGTGGTCTGGTCATGGTGTGATATTTGTCCCTTGTATGTGGTGATTTTTACTTTTAATTACCATTAGGACGCAGACATACTGTCGTATGAATCAGAATGTAGTGCACAGCCTGGCACAGTCAAGTGAGACAGCTGCATAGAAATATATGCAGCTGTCACACTCGGGTCAGGAGAGTCGCTGGCCAGAATGTGCACTGTTCTGATCTCATTCCAATTTATTTTTTTTCAACTGTTTGACTGCACCCTTCTTGTATATGTTTGAGGAAAAGGTGCGTATAAATGGGTGTGGCTTAAAAATGGGTGTGGCTTAAAATGGGTGTGGCTTTCCTACACACAAACACAGAACCTGTTGTTAAAAATTTGAATCCCACCCCTGGCCGGACAGCTGATCATTGTGAGCGCTCCAGGGACCCAGGTTACCGAGGCAGCTACTTGGGAAGTGCTAGAGCTATTTGGATAAGGACTTGTCCGAAGCTATTCGATCTACCCTAGTAGACACCAGTAGCAATCTTTTGGCATACTGACTGCCCTATGTCATCCTATAATGCCCTACCATTGGACATATGACTTTGTGTGCATCCCATGGCTATGGTGCTCCGGCCTAAGACTGTGGTGACTCTGCTTTCCAGCTGTACAGTTGGGTGTTTCGAACAGTATCTTTAGACTTGACCCTCAATTGGTCAGCGCTGTTGTAATAATAAAATGAGGTAGGGCCCCACTCCCCAGGTCCAGAGACGCTCCCTGCCACTGCTGTAGGTTCTGGACAGTATATTGGCTGCAATGGTGACGGCATGAATGCAGTGCACAATATCTCTGTAGCCAATCACGGAGTTTAGCGGCTCGTACTTTCTTCATCAACAGAGTCACTTAGGGTGAGTACCATTACATTTTATTATTTCAACACAGCGTTGGCAAATAGAAGCCAGAAGTCTTATAATATGAAGACCTCTTTAATAAAACGCTGTAAAAAAAAAATAACGCCCTTTTAGGCTGCGTGTCCATGATGAGTTTTTGGCGAGTTTATAATGCTGCGTATTTTCAAAAACGTTGTACTAAAATAATAACATTTAATAGCAGAGAGTCGGCTTTGGATCTGGTGAGTATGGTGCGATCTCATTTCATTATTCCAACAGCACTAACTAATAAAGCGGAGAAGTGGAAAATGCCTTTAAAGACAAGTTCCCACGACGAGTTTTTGATGCTGCGTATTTTTACTTTCATTGAGTAAAAAACGCAACATTTTAGGCTATGTGCACACGTTCAGGATTTTTCGCATTTTTTAAGTGCTTAATGCTTAAAAACACATGCATTAAGCATTCTATTATTAGAATGCATTCTGCAATTTTTGTGCACATGCTGCGGTATTTTCCGCGAAAAAAACGCATCGCGGAAGAATCCGCAGCATGTTCATTCTTTTTCCAAAATTGCGGCGATTCCGCCTCCATAAGAATGCATTGAACCGCTTGCGGCTATGCTCACCATGCGCAAAGTGAGCGGTTCATGTGCGGATGGTACCCAGGGTCTGGAGAAGAGGAGACTCTCCTCCAGGCCCTCGGTACCATATCCTTGTTAAAATATTAATTAAAATAAAAAATGATATTCTCACCTTCCGGCGGCCCCCGCAGCTATCCCGCCTCTCAGCGACGCTCCCGGCCAATCCCGTTCCCAGGGATGCCTTGTGACAATGACCCCAGATGACGCAGCGGTCTCGCGTGATGCTACGTCATCTGGGGTCATTGTCACCAGGCATCCTTAGGAACGGAACTTGCTGGGAGCGTCGCAAGGCCCAGGAAGGCTGCGGGGGCCGCCGGAAGATGAGAATATCACGATTTATTATTTTTTTTATAATTTTTACATTAGATCTTTCTACTATTGATGCGGCATAGGCGGCATCAATAGTAAAAAGTTGGTTACACTCGTCAAACACGTTGACTCGTGTGACCAACCTGTCAATCAGTTTTCCAAGTGATGCTACAGATCGCTTATAAAACGCTAGCATTCTGCAAGCTAATTACGCTTGCAAAACGCTAGTTTCTGGCGGGAATACGCATACCTATAAAATGCGTATTTCCCGCGGCAGGGAGGTGCGGGATTGCCACGGAAATTTACGCAGCAATTCCCAGACGTGTGCACATAGCCTAACAGTTCCAGCAGAGTGGACGGGATTTATAAAGATCTCACACCCACTGGGCTTTTCTTTTTTACTCTGTGTAAAATAACCTGTGGTGCGTGTCACAAGTCAGCAACATGTCAATTTCTCTTGTGGGTACAGTAAAAGTTTTATCTGCAGATTTTTCCCATAGCCTTGCATTATTATTATTATATTTTTATACATTTATATAGCGCCATTTATTCCATGGCGCTTTACATATGAAGAGGGGCAAATATAGACAGGTACACTAAACATGTGCTAGACAAGGGACACACAAGTACAGAAGGAGAGAGAACCCTGCCCGCGAGGGCTCACAGTCTGCAGGAATGGGTGAGGATACACTAGGAAAATACATTAGATGCGAAATAGCTGCAGATAAAAAACGCACAAGCGAATGTGATCCGCACATGACTATCAAAAAAGCCAAACACCAGAGTGTCAAAAACAATGCGGCATTGTTCAAAGCATGACACACCAAAAAGTTAAAAAAAAAACACATTGTCAAAAACGCATATTAAAGAGCACACTGGAAGACACAATTAAGAATTGAAAGTAACCTATTAAGAGCAGAAAATCTGCAACATCTAAAACCCATTGAGGGAACATACCCAAAGTATGTTCCCACAGTCAGTAAACACTGCAGGTTGGGCGCTGCGTACATCCGCAGCGTCCAGATGTTACACCATAGTGGATGGGATTTACAGAAATCCCATGCCCACTACGTGTGCGCTGGCGCCCGCAGCTTCCCTGCAGAGATGCACATGTGGTGTGTCTTTCCAGACTGCAGTCTCCACAAGATAAATGTCCCCGTTCATTGAACACATGCGGAATCACCTGCGTTCAAAAGCCGGCAGCGCTTTGGACAGAGCGGACATGTGCTGCGTCCAAAGCGCTGCCTAATACTGAACGTGGGAACATACCCTTAGGGTATGTGGCCACGCTGCATACTGGCAGCGCTTTGGACAGAGTGGAAACCCCGCTCTGCCCAAAGCGCTGCCCCGTTATACGCGCGGCGATAACGCATGTGTTCAATGAACACATGCTGAATCACCGCATCCTATCCATAGACAGGGTTATTAATCTTGCGGAGACAGAGCGTCTCTGCAAGAAAAATAGACATGCTGCGGTCTGGAAAGACGTGCCGCATGTCCGGATACGCATGGCAGCCGGATGCGGCCGTGCACCATAGTGGAGACGGGATTTCATAAAATCCCCTCCACTATGCTGTAACATCTGGACGCTGCGGCCAATCCGGAGCTAATCCGGACAGTGAAAACATAGCCTTAAAGTGATAACTAAGTTGATTCAGGTGAACTTGCAGCAGAATATCTGCATCTCCTATAGATCCTCTTTGCTCCTCCCCTCCATAGAATTTTATAAGCACCAGCTGTCATCTCTTTTTTCCATAACGGAAAAGTCGGTATACATTGAAGACAGATATTGCTTATGAACAGAGAATGAAAGATCAATCCAAGAGGAGAAAGGAGATTTCACTGATACATAACATAAAGTTCTTAATTTTCATGTATGGGGGGAAAAAAAAAAAGGACGGTTACTCTTTAAACATGAAGTCTTAAAATGTGATAAAATTTTCTTAATGGAAGGTGTGATGCCACAGCCAATATCCAGAGAAAACCATCGCTTACAATTGCCACACATTGTCAGGCCAATAGCTGTAGATGAATGTCCTATCCAGCAATGTACATCTCCTCTTACACATCACAAACCTAATTACTTATTATTAAACCCGTAGGTAATGAGGAGTCCAGCCAATGCAGTGAACGTCTCCTATGGAATCTGCCTTCGACCTACAGCTGCTTATATCATGACACCAGATCTTGTTTTGCCAGTACTGTAGTCACATGAGCCACTCTTTTACGATGCCTTAAAAAAGTCACGTAGCCACTGTAAAAAAAAAAAAATCCCTTGTTGTTGTGAGCCAGAGTATGACTAACCATTACTTGTTCAATGATGTTATTTGCATATGTAAATTTCAATCTCTATTTAAAAAAATAAATAAAATAATGTTTTCTCAGCACAGCACACGTCTCCTATAAAAGTCATCAATATGTCCCTCAAGTTATGCTTTTAATCAAAGTGTTAAATTTACCCGACACCCGGAAAAGTTAGACAATCACCATGGCTGTCACAGGGAGGGTCAATATTGCTTAAAATTGGCAGATGTGCTGCTTATGACACTAGGAAAGCTCGATGACAAGCTACCATATTGACCGTAGTCTGACTTTCCTAGAATTAATCTGTATCTGTGAACTAGGTGGGCCTCATTTTTTTTCTCATACTGAAAAACAAACCAGTGTTTGGTTAGTGTGTCTATTTTCCATATTTTTTTTCTTGTATTAAAGAAAAAATTGCAAAGCCTCTCCTACTAAATACAGTATTAAAAACTGACATGAGGATTGCGTCCATCGGTTGTCTGTAATTTTCAAGGTTTCGCAAGCCCCAATCTATCGTTTGCGATTTATTGAATCCACTTTTTTTTTTTGTCTTATGCCAAATTCCTCAAAATGGTGCACACAGTTCATGAATTTGGCACCAAATCAAAAATGGTCTTCATTTTTGTATTTAACAATGTTTGCTTTAAAAAGTCACAAGCGCTTTAAAGGAAACCTGTCAGGTCCCCTGTGGCCCCAGAACCACCAGCAATGTCTGCATATGTAATTTCCCTGCCCGACAGTCCCAGTATTACATTACACACAAAAATCTTTAGAAAAAAGTATTTCTAAAGTACATTTGTGATATGTAAATGAAGCCTTTGACGAATCGATGGGGCGTTCGTGTCCCCAGATTAGTCGGCCCACTTAACTCACAAGCGCTGGCATCATCGGCAGCACTATACAAATTTTGCGCATGCGCGTGGCTTTTTTCCCCTCGGTACATTGAGCCTCTGAAGCCGGGTGTACACATCCCGATTTCAGAGAGGCGCAATGCGCATGAACAGAAGTTGCATGTGTAAAATCTGTATAGTGCTGCCGATGATGACAGTGCTTGCGAGTTATGTTATCAAGCCTACAGGGGCGTGATAACATGCTAAATGGGCTAATATGGGGACACGAATGTCCCATCAACTAGTCAAAGGCTTCATTTACATACTGAAAAAATGTACTTACGGTAAGTTATTGCCAAAAAATTAAAAACACTTAAAGACAACTTAAAAAATGCCAAAAAATCCAATAGGGAATAAGGCGCAAATACTAAAACTCAAATTAGTCACAGAAAATTTGAGAAACGACAATGATGAATTCGGGCCATAGACTTCAATGCACGATTTTGATCCTGTGACTTGGACCAAGACTGGACATTGTGTTTTTTTTTATTAGTGGAAAATGGACGTCTGAATGAGGTCTTATACTTGGCAAAAATTCCTATAGGAACTAATGTGAAAACAGAGGCAAAAATACACACGTACCTTAATAATGCAGGCCGTAGGTGAACAGTGCAGAAGAACGTTTATCCAGGCAAGATCTTTCCAGTAGGTCGTGTCATATATGTTAATTTAAAGGCCAAAAAGCCAATCTCCAAGGTGTATCCAACTGTGCAAATTGCCCTGCATTGGTTATGTGCAACCAAATTGTTGCAAAGTTAACCCTTGGTTATATGAATTTCCATCACTGAATGCAATATGGCATTTGCACAGTATCCTAGTAAGTAAATATCCAGGGGACTGAGGGCCATACTGTAATTACATCCTTACAATTGTTGGATTTTCTTGAGGTTATATCCTGGCGCTTACTTCCAAATCATGAAGATAATTAAAGTAAAACCCATGTACGTATTTTACTCTAAACCTATTCCAAAGTATTATTCCAAAATTGTGGGTGCATCCGTATTTCCTTCCAGGTATGTATAGAAAAGATCCGCAGCATACAGACGGGGTTCGGTCCAGTTTCTCACCGTTCTCGTGTCCTGAAATAAACACCTTTTTATTCCTATCACAGACAGACACGACTGGTTAAAATGCCAAGATAAGAAACAATTTATTATTCGAGAAGAAAAATCTCTCATTTAAAATAGAAATCTGTACATCTTTGTCACAATCAATATACATGAACTGTACAAATTTACAGCAGTTCATAATTTATCAAATAAAAGACTAACAAACTTCACAAAATAGATGGTGGTTTGTGGAAAAAAGGGACTTTACCCAATTGAGTACAAGAAATTACAAAGCAGAACTCCACTTTCTAAAAATAAGAAGTTTACTCCGTCATAGAAAACTACAAGCTAAGAAATGTACAGATAAGCTGGCCGGTGAGAATGCCATAGTTCAGACAGTGTCTTCAGGAAGGATCTTTACAGCCTGCGGTCAAGGCAGAAAACGCTACGTTCAATACTTTCAAGTTCATGTCACAATATAAAGGATCAAGTATATATTTCTATATAGGCAGACTAGGAGGATCCCTCCCGGTTCTATATACTGTACAACTATATCTATTTTCAGTGCAAGATATGTCTGCCATGTATAACTCCAGTAAGTGTCATATTCTCACCTCCTCGCCTTGCAACCGAGCTGCCAGAGATAGTAACAGAAAAACATTAGTGCAAGTTATATTCTGCAGGAGGCCGCAGAGAGAAAAATAATAAATCTTACAAATACTCTGAGCTTTGGGTTCACAGATGAAGGGTGTGTACACTTTGTGTGTCCTACACTTGTCACCTGACCACCGGATCTAATCCTAGAGGTCATGGACCTCGGAGATAAGGACCTCCAGTGCTTGCTGACATTATTTCAAGTGCTGACTGGTGTTAGGTGCACGGCACCCAGTGCGTATCTACCCCTACAATAGAATCACTAGACCCAACATCCAGTGAGAAATAGTACTACCTTTAATAAACAGGCTATTAATTGATCCGAAAGGTACTGTCCAAACCATGGCCCTTTCACGTCAGTAAGGTCTACTTCTATTTTGTGCCCGATCTTCACAGCTGTGACATTTGAAACTTCACAATCCATCCCCATAGGAGCCCTCCCAAATTAAAGACAATATTATTCCATCTGTTACAAGATGATACAGCCCCACCGACCATATCTTAACCAGATACAGTCATCATGTTGTAGGCTTTGGAGGGGCTTGTTCGACCGATGAGGAGTTCATCTTTACAGCTGATTCTGCTCTCCACAAGGGAGGAGCTGCTATTTTGGCTACTGCCACCTGTTGGTACAGCTTCATACAACACGCATATAGAACCATCCTCCCCGATGCGGTAAGACACTTCATAGGGGTCAATCCACAAGGTGAGTTCGCTTGGCAGAAGTTTAAACATTTCTTGGCTACTCAGTCCGATACGGGTTGCCGCTTGCCCGATCAAGGGATCCATTTTGTGGTTAATCCGAATGCAGCGGTACGCAGAGCCTTTAGAGGGCTTCTCTGGAAACCAGTGGTGTCTGTAGTGCTCTGTGACGAAACATAGTAAGTGTGTTATCCATGAGTACAAAAAGAAGATTTATTTATTTAAGTCTGGAGAAGAGTAGGATACATTTCATATTCATATAATACAGTGTAAAAAAAAACAAACAAAGACAGCAACAGATGCGACAATACATAAAAAATGAATAGTTCCCCTTCTGCTTCCATGTGGCCAACATAAGACCGCTGCCGTAGTGACGTGCCGTACTACTGACATCACCTCAACGCTGAGGAGCTATGATAGGACGGTACATGACGTGACCACTGATTGGCGGCAGCGGTCGCACAATGACCCCTTGTAAACAACCAGGAAGACCAATGAAGCTTCTAGACAGGCATTTCTTTTCAGAGCATCTTCTGCTTTTTTATTATTATTATTTTAACAGGGGGATAACTCCTTTAACAGTTAGCAATTATGGGTCTAGTTATACATACAATAAACCACGCTACTAAAAAAAAAAAAAGGAAATTACATTAAAACATGCAATCCTATATCTATATAGGAAAAGAAAGAAGAGTTGTGTTTGGACAATACCCACTTGGTGTAAGAAGGCATTTTAGAGAATCCACCACTTTGGGAAATTCCCTTATACCCCCTAGGTAAAACAGCATTAGATTATAATGGGCCCGACACAAGGATAAAGCATGCCACACAGCTTTTTATGTATGACCGGCCAGATACATACACATCAGAGACCCATTACGGGACCGACAAGTAATCAGCTCTACAGGCCCAACAAGCAAACAATGGCCCAAAAAGGTCCAACCGACCCCCACATCTGGGAAAACAGCGACAATATTCCGCATGCAGTCTCCAACGAAGGCGGCTACAGGGCCCAAATGCCGTTTTACCAACTTAGAAGCATATGGGAAAAAAGGAACGGAAGGGAAAAACACTGTGCTCTGCAGCATAGCTGAGTGTGGAAACGTGTGAGTGGCTAACAAGCCCCCGCAAACAGTGGCTGTACTTGGGCTTGGGGACGAGCGGGACCGACCAATACAAAAAAG
>JARQOD010000004.1:167711575-167739021 GCA_033576555.1 Oophaga sylvatica | reverse complement strand
TCAGTCATAGGGGCAGGAGCGCCACAGGTCCGTTCATTGCTCGGAGTATACAAAGCAGCCGCTGTAACCGAAATCCTGGCCCTGACTAACAGCCAGCCGCAACGTAGAGCCAGTGTCAGGGCTGGGGGCCGGTTACAGTGGCCGCTCTATATACTCAGAGCGGTGACTGTATCAGCGCCGCCCCGTCTCCATGACTGAATTCCGAATGCTGGCGGGGAGAATAGAGATCATCTCCCCACTGCATTTGGCTATAGGCAAGTGCTGGGCAGTATAATAACGATGTTATTAGTCACATATCTGCAGTCTAACAACAGGTCTGCAAGTTAACAGCATTATTTATGGTGACAGGTTCCCTTTAAAGCACCACTCTAGCTTTTTATCTTCACCACTGGAGTGGTGCTTTAAATCTAATTTCCCTGCCCCATGTCTAATACTCATCTACAGCCTTCATCCTTTTCCAGTGTTGCTTTCATCAATCAACAGGGAAAAGTGGCCTTCCCGCAGTCCCACTGTTCCATGGAACTGAGTGGAGGTCACTTTTCCATACAAGCCTATGAGCGCCTCATTCTGGCTTTCATAGACTTGCAACAAGCTCTTGTCATGTAACTTCTGACTTCCGGCAAGTCAGAGGTTACCGTCACAATATGGCGTCTTGGGATTGGAGTGGAATCGGTAAAAGGGGAAGCCGCCAGAAGGTGAGTATAAGAATGGGAACAGGGGGCTTACAATTAAAGCGCAACTCCGGTTGTAAAGAAAAAAAATGCTTGAGTGGTGCTTTTATGATATAAAAATTATGAAAATTATAAAAAACATGAAAACAAAATTTGTAAAAAATCTCAATTCATTCGGTATTGAGTGTGAGCACCACAAGCAGAAGTATAAACACTTACAAACTTTGGCATGCTTTCATTGAGGTTCTTAATGGTTGTCTGAAGAATGTTCTTCTATGCTGAATGAACATGCACACTTAAATCATAACGATCCACTACTATCAGCTGTCTGCAATTGCTGACCAATGACATCTGTGATGGTCTCTATGGTTGACAAGTTCTAAGACGATGCAAGCTATGGTTGTACATTTAGGCCAATAAGGCTGCTCACAGTAGCAAGAGCAACATACAACATGTATTGAAAAGCGGTTCCTGGGACACTTTGGATAAAATGCTGTACCACTGGTTCCATGGCCATGACAAATTAATGTAACACCAAGCTGTTAGCATACTGTTTGCCATTCGACACGATAATCTTGAGAGTAACACTGGTCTGACATTCACTCGTGAAGCTCTATGGCAAAGCTCATGTGGTATCGGCAGATTTTAAGAATATCGCTTAGTGATCCATTCTGTACTGAAAGCATAATTAGATCTTGCATACCAAGACAAAGGTATCAGTGTAAAACAAACAACATCAGGCGTTTTCATTACACTGGGCTGGAAGCCAGATGTGTTGCTACAGGTATTATGCCACCACACCATGGTGCATAGTAAGGTGGAAATGTAGGCTGAAATGAAGGTCTATCCTTTTCAGCGATGACTACCACTTTTACCTTGGAAGCAATCACAGCCACAGCTTGTTCTGTAGACTACTTTGGGCAATGCCATAAATAGACCTTCATGAGGGAACATGCAAGTGTCCCAAGAGCCATTTTTCAAAATTACCATCCCAGGCCACATGCTCATAATGCTGTGAGCAGCCTACGTGGCCTAAACATACTACCAAGGCCTGCAGAATCTCCGAAGTTTTCTCCCATTGAACACATCTGAGACATTTTTGGTCAGAAATTGCAAAGGCGGTTACCAGCAGTGGATCTTGATGATTTGCGTGCCCAAGTGCATTAAAGGGATTGTCTGGCCTTGGGAAACAAGATTGCAGTCACTTATTGTGACTGCAGACTTGTAAATCCTCACAGCATGCAGCGTGCACGCTGTTAGGATTCTCTGCTGCTGGCCCAAGGAGTGGGCGGGTGCGTGGTCGCAAGTATGCAATTTGTATACATGAAGTCATGTGCTGCTTAGATGTGCGTGGCCTCGGTCAATATAAGTGAATTGAGGGAACACATCTAATCGGAATGTGGCCGCTCCTGGCACTGGAGAATCCTGAAAGCGTGCACTGTGAGAGCTGTGGCTGGCTGCTCACTTGCTTTTGATTCTGATTCATCTGAAGGCATGGAGAATGAAGCCAGTATTGATTGGACCTAGTGAGTACCAACAATGCAGGAACAGTGTCGCCAACGAAGATGGGTATGTTGTTATTTTATTGGGGCCAATCATGCTGGTTGAGATGGGGTTTCCCAACAATCCCTTTAAATAGACCTGAGCTGCAGTATCAGGCACAACCGCATGTATGGACGAGCTATTTATCCTTATTAAAAAAAAGACAGGGATGACTCCTTTATTGTGCTGATGGTCCAAAGGTTGGCCTCCCTCTGATCGAATAATGATGGTTTATCACAAGGATTGGACACTGATATGTCAGTCCCACTTAAGACTTTGTTTGGGCTTGGGACAAATGTGTGCTGTTACTTTATGTGACTGCAGACTACTGAATTGCGACAGTGCGGTGCTCATGCTATCACGATTCCCCAGAATTTCCGGGGGGGTGGTCACTTGACTGCATGTATGTGATTTGTTTACTTGGGGTCACATGCCGACTAGTCTCATCCAGCTTTTTTCAGTAGAAGAGAATTGAGAAAAGCCAGATAAGTCTAGTCGACTTGTGATCGTCAGTATGCAAATTACATACGAGTGCTCACGTGATCTCCACATTGCACCAGGAATAACATGGAATCATGACAGAGTGTGCACTGCACCCAATCACAATTCAGTAGTCTGAAGTCAATCTGACTTATACAGTATTTGTAATGATCCCGATGTAGGATTTTGTGTTTTTACTTTTACCCAAAAAAAAATAAATGGCTCCAAAGACGTATTGTATAGGTTTCATGTTGAGGAACTCCAATATAAATAATTGAGATGTTGAATGATTGATGTAAGGCTTTTGTCCAATATAAATAAAAGAAAGTTAAGTATTCAAGAAAAATTGACTGAATTTCAATGGGAAATCAGGTTACACTGGTTTCTGTGTTACAAACTTTGAGTTTCTTTGTGTCTGCTGCTTTATGTGGTATGCCTGCTGTACTGGAGTTTCCTTGTATTTACTTGTATGGCCACAGCCCTTTTGTCGCAATAAATGTTCTTGAACTTTGTTGACTTTTACATAGGAAAAATATACACGGAGTACAGATACACATACTTTCAGATAATATCTGACTTGTCAGGCTAATTTCCATGCTTGAGTTAAAGGTTTAACATAGCAAAAAAGCATCCAGCCTTCGTTATTTATCAACCAGTGTGTTTTTAAAATAGTCTGAACTATGTAGCCCTGTTACGTATAGGGCAAGTTCTCTCCTGCGCAGCTCTTAATGTGTGTACATTAGAGAATAATTAACCTGCTGAGTCTAGCAGTATTGTATATTCTTTATACATGTTTTGGATAAGGTAGTCATAAATTATTGGAATAATTTATGGGTCATGTGGTGAAGTTTCTTGATTGTTTTGTAATTCTACCAAAGAATGTCAGTATCTAATATAGCTTTAAAATGTTGTTACAACACAATCTATGGTTGTACAAGCTTTATCACACGTATATGTCATTTTTTGTCACTGCTTGTAATAAGTTAATACATACATCTCTGTGTATCATAATAGATGAGGATTCTTTACTGCTAAGGTCCGCATACACATTAGACCAAGGGTCTGAAAATAAAATGGGGCCACTTAGAAAAATCACATTATTCCTCTGTGTAGCTGCTTCATCATGGTGTCATAAAAGTAAAAGGTGTTCCATTGCGATGCCTAGTGTCCTACAACCCTCTATATAAGTATAATGGCCTCATAGACCCTCTTTATACACTATGATTTATCTGCAGACCCCCATTTACAGTATACTGGCCACATAACGCTTCTATTTACATCATCATAGCCCCACAGCTCCTGTACATCGCGTTTCAAATTGTTCTGCAAATGTTATTTTTCTCTGATTTTGCTTAGTGGTCAACGTAGATAAGTCAGTATAATGTTCACATCATCAATCGTTACAGTATAAATCACATTTTATTGGACAAACTCCAATGTTAACAGTATTTTTTTCAAATTAAAAAAAACTCAAAGGCTCTGTTTACAATCATTATGCACAGCAGAATTTCCGAACATTTTATTGGTTGTAAAAAACTGAAAGTGGTCATTTTTGAATTTTCAGCATTAAGAGTCACATTTACTGAAATCAAAAGCTTTTTCAATCTAAAAACATTTTACAGGCCAAGTTACATTTAATTTAGGCTCCCTCTTTGATATCACTTTCACAATTCTTGCATCCATTGAACTTTGAGTTTTTTGGATAATTTCTGCCTCAATTTCTTTGCCAGATATCAGAATAGCCTCCAAGAGCTGCTGTTTCCATGTGAATTGCCTCCTAACTAGTGTTGAGCGATACTGCTCGATATCTAAAAATATCGTATCGGAATGGTATCGCCGATATCACTAAATATCGTCGATATCCGATTCCGATTCCGGAAGTCCCATGTAAGTCTATGGGAACAAAATATCGCAACAAAAAAAACCTTTTCTTTCTTGTAAACACAAAATATACAGACATAGAATACATAATATATATATATACATGTCATTGTGACATATATATATATACATATATTTATAGTTTTACACTTCTACATAGTAAAATAGACTCTGATTCAATTCCCGGGTAAAGCCGTGACATACCCCATAGAAGTCGACGGGCTCGGTGCCGAGTACCCCCAAAACCTCTGGCTCTGTGCGACTCAACTTGGGCGTCACGAACAGGATTCTGTAGCTCGCTATAAGCGAGTCCTGTGTGCCTGAATTGAACTGGTTTTGTGCTTGAGAATTGCTAAAATCATCAGAGAATGTATTTGCCATTTTTCAGCCATATCTGCGTCACGACGAGGCACTGGTGAAGAAGAAGGACGTGCTCTTCGTGGTGTACACTCACTCAGTGGCGCGAAAACCATGGCCGACCACTCTAAATGGTACTGCAATGTAAGATCGTGCCCCACAGCTCTTCAGTTCCGCCTCCTCATCCTCCTCAGTGTGCGGAAACTAACATGAAGGTCCCGCCTCCCTACAAAAGAGGGGCCCTCTCCAGATGCTAATGACACATGTGACTTGGCAGAGATGGCTAATGGACACGAGCAGAAGTGTGAAGGGATGGAGCAGTCAGAGCTCTCCCCCCACGGAAGCGACCCGATCGCCACGGAACCACCGTTGGGCACCCGGCCTGGAAACCCTCCTACGCTGCAGAAGCGGAGGATACCCTAAGAGGCCTGGCCCGGCACCGGGAGGAGGTCGCCAGGATGGAAGCCAGCTGGCGTGCCCTAAAACTAAACTTGGAGCGGCGCCAATCCCTCTTACCTGAAGTGTCTGTACCGGAAGGTGAGGCACCCGTTCTAGTAGAGGAGTCCGTGCGGGCATCCCAGCCCTTGCAATGTGATCCGGTTGACGTTGTCGCAGTGGAGGCACCCGTTCCTGCAAAAAACGCAGCACCGGCAGCACCCCAGATCCCGCTGTCTGCCCCCGTCGCTGAGACAGAAGAAGCGACACCCGTCCTCATGGAGGAGGCCGCGCAGGCACCAGAGGTCTACAAGTCTGTACCGGAGCCCTGACTGTCATCTCTTCCAGAGCCGGCTGCTTCCTCCGCAGGTGAGCGCCGCCAGGACTGGGGGGCGCCAGGAGAGCTGCCGCAAACCGGACATCCTAAGCTGCAGTTTGATTTTGGAGACATGGAGACGCTGGTGGAGGAGAATTACAACCGGCGTCAGGAGGAAGAGTGGAGACGTTGGGAGCGGGAAGCAGAGCGACAAAGGGAGCAGCGAGAATCCCAAAAGCTTCGGCAACGTCACCTGGAGAAGGACCGGGCAGATAAGGACCGGATGAGAAAAGATGAAGGAACCCTGAGGGAGCCGCGGCGTAAGGGTGCAGTACGGAGCTTTAAATTGAAAGGTGGTTGGGGCTTCATCCAGGAGCCTGGACTTTATTTAGAAGTTTTTGTGACCCGGCGGGACGTGGAGACTCACCTCCCAGAAGGACACCTGGAGAGGGACCTGTTGCCAGGAGACTTGGTGACTTACACCCGACACTGGGGTTACAATGGATGGTACACCCTAAATGTTACCAGGTGCGACCCCTACTCCCCAGAGTGTCAGGAACCTGTGAGACCCTTGGAGCCTTCAGCCTCCCCATCCAGGCCTCTGCACAAGTGCCCACCCCACGCCGTAAATCTCCCCAGCCTCCCTCAGTGGTCTCCTCAGCAGCCCCAGCTATGGACATGATAACTATAGCTGGCCCGTACCCGGCGCCTGTTAGGCCCCCTGGGGTTCTTTCAGTCCGTGACATAGGGCTCCAGACCCGGAGGGAGATGAAAGAGGTGGCCACACAGACACAGATAGCGGGTCACGACTTGACTGTACAGGCCACACAACGTCATCAGGTCCTGGTGGTCCTTGGTGTCTCGGATGTTTGGCAAGCATCAGAAGAGTACCAGGTACCTGGAACACCCCTGCCAAAGAATTATAAATAACCCGGACAGGGTCCCTGTATGTAAATAGTTAAATTGTTGATGTACCCGACGGGTGAATGTTCATAAAAAAGTTTTTTATTTAATAAAAAAAAAAACACAGTTTTCATTACTTTTATTACAGTCTCATCCTGCGACGCCATCGATCTTCTGTAAAAAATGAAAAAAAAAAAAACAGCAGTATACCACCTGTCCGACGCAGTCCATAGTAACGAGTGTCCCACGACGATCCAGCTCTGCTGCATCAGAATGACAGGCAGAGCCTGTCATCCCGGCGCAGCACAGCTGATTACCTGCTTCCCCGGCGGTGACGTCATCGGACTGGTTTACGGCCGGGATTACCCAGCAGTCACTGCAGTTATCGCGAAAAAACTGCATGTGACCGCCAGGGAGAAGATAATGGCGGCCATCAAGCAGTCCAGGACGTGACCGCCGGAGATCTTCTGCCAGGTAAGTGCCGCTGACTCCTGACAGACCCGACCGATGGACACTCACAGTGACAGTGACAAATCCGATTCCGGTATCCGATATGACGAAAATATCGGTATTCGGAATCGAAAGCCCGATACAGCTAATATCGGCCGATACCCGATATTTGCAGTATCGTATCGCTCAACACTACTCCTAACCTCATAGATCTTTTGCTTGATGATACTCCACAGGTTCTAAATAGGGCTGAGGTCAGGAGAGGATGGTGGCCACATCATGAGTTTTTCTTACTTTTATGCCCATAGCCAATGAGATATTCTTTGCAGCATGAGATGGTGTATTGTTATGCATGAAGATGATTTTGATAGAGATGGATCCAGTTGGTGAACACGTAGGTGGGCTGTACTGCTGGAGTGAATCAGTTCTTCAGAAATTATGAGGAAAAGGCTTTTTATTCACAAGGCATTTCAATGCCATATTGACATCTTTTTCAATTTAAAGAAACAACTGTGCCAAACATGACAACAGATGGGTTTTTAAAGGTCCAAAATGGATGCCAATTACATAGGGAATACCCACAGGATAGCAATGGCAGAGTTCTTCTTTTGGTACCATGGAAGAAAGTGGTCAGTCAGAAACTCTCATTCCTCTGTGCTTTATAATTATTGATTATCCACACTGAAACACGTGGCATGACCTGGCTCTCTGTGCTGCGCATGTGCGCTGTAATCACGGTCAAGGAGCGCACGGCACCTCGCTCTCTGGTGGTCACTGGTCACATGGTGCCTCGCTAAATGGCAGTACAGCTTTTAGTGGTGGGAGCCAACAGGAACAGTCCTTTGCCGCGCCAGTGCTCTAAGGACAGAGCACTCTGCTCAGCCACCTATGCACTGCTTGTCCACGCCACAAATCTTTGATATCTTGCCCACTTTCTTTAAGCTGGCCCTATGCCTCTAGGTCACCGTGTCTGTCTGCTGCATTTCGATGCAGCGTCGGCGCTTCGGGTGCATAGTGCACTGCCCCCGTTGCTGCTCCCATGGTCACAGCTGGGGACTCACTCCTGCTTTGTTTTTTTTTTCCCTCAGCTTCCGGAAAGGTTCCCTGTCTAAACATGAACCCTCTGTGTAATGGGGCATGTGCGTTACCCTATTCCTTCCGTCGGGAAACAGGGGACGCAGCCTTGACAGTTCCAGACACGGCGCAGCACAGGTACCCGCAGCCCGGTCATCCTGACTCCGTACATATCTGGCAAATCAGTTCTTTAATGCAAGCAGCATAGAAGGCATGTACTTGAAAATTTTCTAGAGAAAATTGTATAGTACATCCAGAACAGTTTCAATTTGAAGGACTTTGTGGCTCATATCATTCCACAAGATGACACTAGTCTCATACTTAAAAAATTTGTTTGAAAGTAATTTCCCCACTAATCGCTTGTGTATGTTTAGAATTATGTTATATCATTTGTGTGATTAATTTTTCATAACTATTTGGTTCACAATATATTCATCTTTTTCTTCAACGCTTTGGATTATAATGTTGTAAAAGTTAAAGCAACTTGTTGAAGTGTGTTTTACCTCAAATGTGAAACTACTTGTCAATTGTAATTTTAACTATTTCTCCATTCCGTGTGTGGCTAATCACCTCATTGATGGTATTGAATTTCTTTGTCAAGAAAACAACAGCTGCATCAATACCACGTGCTTTCCTATTAATTCATCATGCTGCTGAAGTAGAGATGAGATTAGGGACCAATGCAACATCTGGGGATTGTAGTCAACATGACACTGTGCCAGCACTTACTGGGGTATAGCTATCAAGTTGACATAGTTTGTGCACAGCTGAACAGAGTTGTCAAAAAAAAAAACCTTCAATAACATGTTTGATGGATTGTCTAGTGGAAACACCCATATAGTATTATTATTATTATTTAGCTATTTATATAGCGCCATTAATTCCATGGTGCTGTACATGACAAGGGGTTACATACATAGTAATAGATATCGTTTACCCCCCAAAAAAATTACAATGACAGACTGTTAAAGAGGGGAGAGGACCTTGTCCTTGCTGACTTTCATTCTGCGATAGAATGGGAAAGAGACAGAAGGTGGTAGGTGCGGCACCTCAGGTAGTGGAGAGGTGACAGCTCGTGTGGTGGTGTAGAAGTCACATCTCCGACCATCACGCTCTCCAATTGACATCTCTGGAAATGCATCCGAAATGTCAAAATCTCTAGCTTCAGTTATAGAAAATGCATGGGCACCTTTTAAACGTCAGCGTTCAACCAATTCAGTATTAGTAGGTGAGGGCTTGTCAGAATCCTGCCCAGGAACACCAGGCTTCAGTAGTTGTGAGTCCTGTCCCCGTCAACGTTTTCTTGCTATGGCTCTTCCAGGCATGATTTCATGATTTCATCAAGAAGATTTAGCCTTCGTAATAAGAGACAGAGTACAACACCGCCAAATTGTTCACCCTCTGCTACTCAGACTTTCTATCTGCGCAGTGACTGCCTCTAGGCTAAGGATGATGATGGTGGTAGTAGTTGGAGCATTTAACACAGTCATGAAGCTGCCATAACAACTTGAAACACAAATCTTTTTAAAGACATACACCACTGTAAACATTTTTTTTTGGGGGGATGCAAAAGAGTGCTGGATATATTGAGAGTGACAAACTGCCCAAAAAGGGAATTTAAGCCTAAATTTCCTCAATTTTTGGCACACGGATATATGAGGCGTGTCAGAGATAGACCCCACTGTCAAATGTGGCCTGTTTTTTAAAATAATGCAACGTAGTTCTGTATATAAGTACTGTGACACCATGGACAAAAAAAGGAAACCGCCGTAAACTGGCCAAACTTTGAGCATGCACAGATATGAGCTGGCATGGAGATACCAGTACGACAAATGTGTGGCCTGTATTTTTTATATTTTGTTTCTAAATACTGCTTTATATAAGTACAGTGACACCCAGGACAAAAAAAGAAAACTGCCGTAAACTTGCCAAACTTTGAGCACACACAGATATGAGCTGTCACTGCGATACCACTACGACAAATGTGTGCTTTTTTTCTTTTTTTAGGGGTGGGGGTAAATACTGCTGTATATAAGTACAGTGACACCCAGGACAAAAATATAAAACTGCCGTAAACTGGCCAAACTTTGAGCACACACAGATATGAGCTGCCACGGAGATACCAGTACAACAAATGCGTGCCCTGTTTTTTTTTTTGGGGCTAACTAGTGCTGTATATCAGTACTGTGACACCCAGGACAAAAAAATGAAAACCGGCCTACACTGGCCAAACTTTGAGCACGAACAGATATCAGCTGGCACGGCTTAGCACTATGAAAAATGTGTGGATTTTTTCTTTTTTTTTGGGGGGGGGGTAAATCCTGCTGTATATAAGTACAGTGACACCCAAGACAAAAAAAGGAAACCGCCGTAAACTGGGCAAACTTTGAGCACGCACAGATATGAGCTGGCACGGAGATACCACTATGACAAATGTGTGGCCTGTATTCCAATTACACCTGGGGTAGCTATATACGGCCAATATATCATACAGGTAGCAGCAGCAGCACCAGAACACAGGAAGGGAATGGACCCTCTTGATGTATGCAATGATCAATATACACACATACAGTGCCTTCAGGCATTGCACTGATGTGTATAGAGCGACGTACACTACCCTCCCTACCTAATACTGGAACCTATATACTCCGGAATTAGTCCTTAGAAGTACTGTTGGGTTTATAGGATTTGAGTAGTTTAGGATGGTAGACCCCACACTGACTAAGAAATCCCCAAATCTGACCCTATCTCGGCAGCAGCTCTCCCTACACTATCTCAATCGGAGCTGAATGTGGCGAGCAGGGCGGCGTCCGTTCTCTTATACCCCTGATGATGCTGTGCGGCCAGCCAATCACTGCACGACCACAACACAGATGGCTTCATTGCCTGGCAGACAATCCCTGCATCGTGATTGGGTCTATAAAGTCTGCCAAAAAAGCTGGATGGAGACCCGAGTTCCCGCCGAGTAATCCCGGAAATGCTCGGTGCTCGCCGAGTACACCAGTACCGTGATACTCAGGCATGTAACAGTAGTGGCGAGCACGTTTGCTCATCACTACTCATTTCTAAAGCAGGACACATCTGCAATGTGAGAGTGTCCTAATAAGTAAGTGCCTACCTTTACACCGTTTCACTATTTTGTCGCTATTAAATCAGCATCTTTGTGCTATTAGAGTTGGTTTGATAATGTCAGTGAGCAATACTAATAATGATTCAAAAGTAAACTCTGGTAACAAACCTGCATCCACTGGAAAAATTGACCATATTCTGGAGTTAACACTTGCTTAAGTTGAGTCACCACATATTTACCATGTTTACATTGCAGAGTTTCATATAAGCAAATCCAGATGTGTTTGTCGAAAGTTTTGTCATCTTTTGCAGGAGAAAATGATGGTACATGCTGGTACTGAAATGCTGAAAAATACTCAGACTCTCCCAGATGCCATTTTTCATTTATATCACACTTGTCTCAAGTACCTGATAAATAAGTTTAGCTAAGGTTAGTTTTATTGTTATCCTTCTTTGTAAAGATCCAATATATTTATCACTGTACATACAGGATAAGATCATACTATGTTTAGTTATATACAGTATGTGCTGAAGGTGTCCATATCATATAATCTTTATTGTTTATGTCACAGACAGTCCTACATCAGTTGGATACATTTTACAAATAGCAAAAATGTTAGTTAACCTACAACATATATCTAGCTAAATAAATGGGACGTATACAGTGCTCAGCATGAATGAGTACACCTTTTTGAAAAGTAAAATTTTAATCAATATTTCTGAGCACAGGAAATCATTTCTAACATTTTTGACAAGACTGAGTTTCATAAAACATTTTTTAACTCGTAACATTAAGTAAGGTTAGTTATATAAGTTTCATTGCAAAATCTTCAGTTTTACTCAAATTGGTTGTTGCAAAAATAAATACGCTCCACATAAAAAACAACTACATCTAGTATTTTGTATTTGCGTGACTGCCATGATTTTTAAAGACAACACCATGTCTTCTAGGTATGTAATGAATGAAGTTGGCGACATATTGCAACATCTACAAGTATCTTTTTATCCAAGAGCGACCTCTTTTACAGCTTGGATGCTGGGTTCAGATCAGGAGACGTACTTCGCCACTGAATCACTTTCACCCTGTATTTATTCAGAAATGCAACTGACCTTAGATGTGTGTTTTGGAAAAGTGCACATATACCAAAAGTACGGAGTGAAAAATGTAGAAAAATAAATTTAGAAAAATTCATGGTGCCTACAATGAAACATGGTAGCAGTGTAATTACGATGGGCTGCATGAGTGCTGCTGTCCAAGAGCTAGATTTTAATGATTGTATCATGAATTTATAGATGTACTGTTCTTATTGAAAAACAAGATGCTACCATCACTCTATGCCCTTGGAAGACATGCATTTTTCTAAATACATGATGCCTACAGTGAAACCTGGTGGTGGCAGTGTCCTTATGTGGGGCTACATGAGTGCTGCTGCTGTTGTGCAGCTAGATTTTCTTGATAGTATCATGAATTCACAGATGTACTGCTCTTTATTGAAAGCGACAATGCACCATCACTCCGTGCCCTTGGTAGACATCACTTCCACATGACAATGATCCAAAACACACATTTGTTGCATTTCTGTAGAAGAACAAGGTGAAAGTGATTCAGTGGCCAAGTATGCCTCTTGAAGTGAACCCAGCCAAAACTCCTAGGTGGAATTCTAAAGAGACAAGTTGAGCATCACTGTCCATACAGCATCTAGGCTCTAAAAGAGGTCTGTCACGACTCGGTTGTCAGGTGTTCCAGAACCATTGGCTCCTTCCCTGTCTCTAATGCTAGAGGCATCGTAACTCCCCCTGTAACCCAGATTCCTTCTGATGGTGAAGACACCGGGGCCAAGTACCTTGCCTTACCTCCTGATTCCACCCTCAGTCTATACCCTCTCCCCCAGGGAAGAGGGGAGTAGTAGTGTACCTTAATACACCAACTAGACTAACAAGATAATACGAACAAGGATAACGAAAAATAGCAAACCTACAAATATATGGTACTCACTCAGACAACAGAGGAATGCACTGGGGAGTGGAGGATGGGATTAAACTAAAGGTGGAGAAGAAAGGGAAATATTACACACTCAAAACCTAGCAAAAGTCACAGTTAAATCTACCAAACGCCTTCTTCAATAACAACCAACAACAACCTCCAGCCATGCAGCGTAAGCTAGCTATGACAATGAGTACTAACCTGGGCCTGGTTTATATTCCAGATGGGAGAGACTAACAGTGCACAGCTGAGAGCCTTAGTGCAGGAAAGCTTCCAGGAGTTCTCAACTGAGCAGATTAACCCCTGTACTGTTAAAAGAAACTTACACCATTTAATATGAAGATGAAGTGCTTCTAATAAGTACAAGAGTAGGAGCTATCAGATGCTGCAGTCTTCTGGCTCCTCTCTGTCACGGTAAATCCATGACAGCACCCCCCTTCTACGAGGCACCTCCGGAGCCTCAGAACCGTGTTTATCAGGGTGTGCCACGCGAAAGACCGGATCAACCTGGCTGCATGGACATCAAATGCTGGTACCCACATCCTCTCTTCAGGACTGTACCCCTTCCAGTGTACTAGATACTGAAACGACCAATGCACTAAGCGAGAATCAGCAATCTTGGCTGTTTGAAATTCCAAATTTCCATCCACAATGACTGGAGATGGAGATAGCGGTGATGGTACAGAGTATAGATCGATGAAATCCATTATGGATCCTGAAAGTGTGCGGCAAGGCAAGGCAGAATGCTATGGGATTGACAACAATCTTATAAGGAGCGATGAACTTGGGACTCAGTTTCCAAGTGGGAACCTACAACTTAATGTTCCTTGAGGACAACCACACCAAGTCACGAACACACAGGTCTGGAGCAACCGAATGTCTCTGATCAGCCGCACTGTAATATTTAGACCCCATCTTACTCAAATGATCAATAACCCCTTGCCACACAGATGTAATTGATGATGAAAATCGTTCTTCTTCAGGTATTCCAGAAGAACAATTCCAATTAAAAGAGCTGAACTGAGGATGAAACCTGTATGCCCTGAAAACGAGGACTTACCAGTAGACTCATGACAATCCTTATTTACTGCAAGTTCAGCTAGAGGTAAGTATATAAACCAATCCTCCTGATTCTCAGACACAAAACACCTAAGATAAGTCTCAAGATTCTGTTTAACCCATTCAGTTTTGCTCATTAGACTGTGAGTGAAATGCTGAAAAGAACGACTGGTGGATCCCCAAATGAGTGCAAAACACCCTCCAAAATTTGGAAATAAACTGCACCCCAAGTCAGAAACAATATCAGTAGGGATCCCATGTATTTTTACAATCTTACTGATGAAAATTTGTGCCAAGCTAATCTTCCATCAACTTTTATTAGCGGGTGTAACAGGAGCGGTGGAGCCACTGTGCCGTGGTCTGAGGAGAACCTGGAGGGGCGTGACTAGATGAACACCACGGACAGACCACGGATGCATGGCAGCTGACCCCGAAGGAACAGGTAGCTGGACCAGCCCGGTAGGCAAATACAGCTAATACAGGCAAACATGACAGAAACACAGTAACCACAGATGCAGATAGGTCTGGCTGATATACAGATTGGAATGGCAGGTACAGATGGGTCCAGCTGATATACAGACTGGCACAGCAGGTGCAGGCATGTCCGGCTGGTATACAGGTTGGCATGACAGGTGCATGAAGGTTCGGCTGATATACAGGTTGGTAAAGCAGTTGCAGGCTGGTCCAGCTGACATACAGGTTGGCACAGCAGGTGCAGGTGGGTCTGGCTGTTATACAGACTAGCATGACAGGTGCAGGTGGCTGCGGCTATGATACAGATTAACAAGTCATGTACTTGAAAGGACAGACAGACTCTAGTAGAACTAATGAGTACTAACTGACTGGGACCTGAGCACTAACAAGCGTGTTGGGAAAAAACTAACAACGGCTGGGGGCACTTTAGACTGCTGCGTGCGGCCCCTTTAAGAAGGAGGAGTGCACGTGCCGTAAGCAAAGAGGCTGGGGATCTGCGTGCCATTCGCAGACCACGGGCAGCCGCTGAAGAGGACAGAGGAACATGTGCAGGATGGGGGCCGCGCCAGTGAGTCAGCGTCCCGTAAGGGGAGTGGAGAATCGTGCACGGACCCTAGCGCAACAGTGGGCAAGGTTTCTTCTGGAGTTCTCACTATAAGGAGAATGTAGCATTAAGCAAATTAATTTATGTCCATGCAATGAATGTACAGCGGAGAACCTATCTTAATGAGATAACCCCTTTAACCCCTCTCTGACATTAGACGTACTATCCCGTCCATGAAACCCGTGACAATCTGACCATGGACGGGATAGTACGTCATAGGCGATTAGCTGCGCTCCCTCGGGAGCGCAGCTAATCGCCGCCGGGTGTCAGCTGATTATCACAGCTGACACCCGTGACTGTGTGTCAGGAGTGGTCACGGACCGCTCCCGGAACATTAACCCCTGGCACACCGCGATCAAACATGATCGCAGTGTACTGGGAGCACAGGGAAGCATCGCGCAGGGAGAGGGCTCCCTGCGTGCCCCCCTGAGACCCTCAGACCAGCGCGATGTGATCGCGCTGTTCTGAAGGTTTCCTCCCTCCCAGGACCCGGATCCAAGATGGCGCCGGGGTCCTGGAGGGAGGCGGCTTCCTCAGTGCCTGCTGAGAGCAGGCACTGAGAAGCCTGCTGCACTGCCTGAGCGATCGCTGGTGTGACAGAGTGCTGTGCACACTGTCACACCAGCGATCTGATAAAATACTGTGATGTCCCACCCTGGGACAAAATAAAAAAGTAAAAAAAATAAAAATAAACATGTTTTAAAAAAAAATCCAAAATAAAAAAAAAAAAAAAATATTCCCAAATAAATTCATTTCTTCCTGTAAATAAAAAAACAAAACAATAAAAGTACACATATTTGGTATCACCACGTCCGTAACGACCCCCCCTATAAAACTGTCCCACTAGTTAACCCCTTTAGTGAACCCCTTAAAAAAAAAAAGAAACAAAGCAAAAAATCAATGCTTTATCATCATACCGCCGAACAAAAAGTGGAATAACACGCGATCAAAAAGATCGATATAAATAAACATGGTACCGCTGAAAACGTCATCTTGTCCCGCAAAAAATGAGCCACCATACAGCATCATCAGCAAAAAAATAAAAAAGTTATAGCTCGCAGAATAAAGCGATGCAAAAATAATTATTTTTCATATAAAATTGTTTTTATTCTATAAAAGCGCCAAAACATAAAAAAATGATATAAATGAGGTATCGCCATAATCGTACTGACCCGAAGAATAAAACTGCTTTATCAATTTTACCACACGCGGAACGATAAAAACGCCTCCCCCAAAAGAAATTCATGAATTGCTGATTTTTGTTCATTCTAACCTCCCAAAAATCGAAATAAAAAGCGATCAAAAAATGTCACGTGCTCAAAAATGATACCAATAAAAACGTCACCTCGTCCCGCAAAAAATAAGACCTCAATGACTCTGTGGGCCAAAATATGCAAAAATTATAGCTCTCAAAATGTGGTGATGCAAAAAACTATTTTTTGCAATAAAAAGCGTCTTTTAGCGTGACAGCTGCCAATCATAAAAACCCGCTATAAATGGTAAATCAAACCCCCTTTATCACCCCCTTAGTTAGGGAAAAATAATAAAATAAAATAATGTATTTATTTCCATTTTCCCATTAGGGTTAGGGTTAGGGTTGCGGCTAAAGTTAGGGTTAGGGTTGGCGCTAAAGTTAGGATTAGGGTTAGGGTTGGGATTAGGGGTGTGTTAGGGTTAGGTTTGTGGTTAGGGTTGGGACTAGGGTTAGGGTTGTGTTGGGGTTAGGGTTGGAGTTAGAATTGGGGGGTTTCCGCTGTTTAGGCACATCAGGGGCTCTCCAAATGTGACATGGCGTCTTATCTCAATTCCAGCCAATTCTGCGTTGAAAAAGTCAAACGGTGCTCCTTCCCTTCTGAGCTCTGCCATGCGTCCAAACAGTAGTTTATTCCCACATATGGGGTATCAGCATACTCTGGACCCGAAGCGTTATTGTGCAATTTGTCCTATTTCTTCTGCTACCCTTGGGAAAATAAAAAACTGGGGGCGAAAATATCATTTTTGTAAAAAAAAAAGGATTTTTTATTTTTACGGCTGTACGTTATAAACTTCTGTGAAGCACTTCGGGGTTCAAAGTGCTCACCACACATCTAGATAAGTTCCTTTTGGGGTCTATTTGCCAAAATGGGGTCACTTGTGGGGGGTTTCCACTGTTTAGGTGCATCAGGCGCTCTCCAAATGTGACATGACGCCTCCAGACCATTCCATCAAAGTCTGCAATCCAAAACGTCACTACTTCCCTTCCGAGCCCCGACGTGTGCCCATACAGTAGTTTTCGCACACATATTGGGTATCAGCGTACTCAGGACAAATTGGACAACAACTTATGTGGTCCAATTTCTCCTGTTACCTTTGGGAAAATAAAAAATTAGTGACTAAAAGATAATTTTTGTGGGAAAAAAAATAGGATTTTTTATTTTCATGCCCGGGCATTATAAACTTGTGTGAAGCACTTGGGGTTCAAAGTGCTCACCAAAGATCTAGATAAGTTCCTTAGGGGGTCTAGCTTCCAAAATGGGGTCACTTGTGGGGGGTTTCCACTGTTTAGGCTCATCTGGGGCACTGCAAACGGAACATGACCCCCATCAACGTCTGCATTCCAAAACATTACTACTTCCTTTCCAAGCCCTGCCGTGCGCCCAAATAGTTTCCCCCCCCCACATATGGGATATCAGCGTACTCAAGACAAATTGGACAGCCACTTTTAGGGTCCAATTTCCTTGGGAAAATTCAAAAATTTGGGACTAAAAAATCATTTTTGTGGAAAATTGTTTTGTTTTTTTTCACACCCAAGCATTATAAACTTTTGTGAAACACTTGGGGGTTCAAAGTGCTCACAACAGATCTAGATAAGTACCTTAGGGGGTCTAGTTTCCAAAATGGTGTCACTTGTGGGGGTTTCCACTGTTTAGGCGCATCAGAGGTTCTCCAAACGCGACATGGCGTCCAATCTCAATTCCAGCCAATTTTAGTTTGAAAAAGTCAAACGGCGCTCCTTCCCTTTATGCTCTGCCGTGTGCCCAAACAGTGGTTTTCCCCAACATATTGGGGATTGGCGTACTCAGGAGAAATTGCATAACAACCTTATCTGTCCATTTTTCCTTTACCCTTGTGAAAATAAAAAAAAAGTTTGTAAAAGATCATTTTTGTGGCTAAAAAGTTAAATATTCATTTTTTCCTTCCACGTTGCTTTAGTTCCTGTGAAGCACCTGAAGGGTTAATAAACTTCTTGAATGTGGTTTTGAGTACCTTGAGGGGCGCAGTTTTTAGAATGGTGTCACTTTTGGGTATTTTCTGCCATATAGACCCCTCAAAGTGACTTCAAATGTGAGGTGGTCCCTGAAAAAAATGGCTTTGTAAATTTTGTTGTAAAAATGAGAAATCGCTGGTCAACTTTTAACCCTTATAACTTCCTAACAAAAAAAAATTTGGTTCCAAAATTGTGCTGATGTAAAGTAGACATGTGTAAAATGTTATTTCTTAACTATTGTGTGTGATATATTTCTCTGTTTTAAGGGAATAAAAATTCAAAGTTTGAAAATTGCAAAATTTCAAAATTTTCGCCATATTTGCGTTTTTTTTCAAAAATAAACGCAAGTTATATCAAAGAAATTTTACTTCTAACGTGAAGTACAATATGTCACGAGAAAACAATCTCAGAATCGCGAATATCCGTTGAAGCGTTCCAGAGTTATAACCTCATAAAGAGACAGTGGTCAGAATTGTAAAAATTGGCCCGGTCATTAAAGTGCAAACCACCCTTGGGGGTGAAGGGGTTAACTATTTCCCACAAATAACACACATGTACAGTACAGACCAAAAGTTTGGACACACCTTCTCATTCAAAGATTTTTCTGCATTTTCATGACTATGAAAATTGTAGAATCACACTGAAGGCATCAAAACTATGAATTAACACATGTGGAATTATACATTACACTTTACAAAAAAGTGTGAAACAACTGAAAATATGTCTTATATTCTAGGTTCTTCAAAGTAGCCACCTTTTGCTTTGATTACTGCTTTGGTGAACGGATGGACTCTACATGCCTGGTTCCCACCGTGAAGCATGGAGGAGGTGGTGTGATGGTGTAGGGGTGCTTTGCTGGTGACACTGTTGGGGATTTATTCAAAATTGAAGCAGTGAGCGGTCCAGCTCACCCCAAACCATCTCGATTGGGTTCAGGTCTGGTGACTGTGGAGGCCAGGTCATCTGGCGTAGCACCCCATCACTCCATCTTGGTCAAATAGCCCTTACACAGCCTGGAGGTGTGTTTGGGGTCATTGTTCTGTTGAAAAATAAATGATGGTCCAACTAAACGCAAACCAGATGGAATAGCATGCTGCTGCAAGATACTGTGGTAGCCATTCTGGTTTACTATGCCTTCAATTTTGAATAAATCCCCAACAGTGTCACCAGCAAAGCACCCCCACACCATCACACCTCCTCCTCCATGCTTCACGGTGGGAACAGGCATGTAGAGTCCATCCGTTCACCTTTTTCTGCGTGCAAAGCAGTAATCAAAGCAAAAGGTGGCTACATTTGAAGAACCTAGAATATAAGACATATTTTCAGTTGTTTCACACTTTTTTGTAAAGTGTAATGTATAATTCCACATGTGTTAATTCATAGTTTTGATGCCTTCAGTGTGATTCTACAATTTTCATAGCCATGAAAATACAGAAAAATCTTTGAATGAGAAAGTGTGTCCAAACTTTTGGTCTGTACTGTACATTACCAGTGGGTTGTGGTTCTGCTGAATGTCATGTACTTACTGTACATCATTGTTGACTGTGTGGGCACAAAGCAGCAGGAGTGCGGTGTTAGTCACATTACTACATTAAAATCTTGGATAGGAGAAAACTCTGATCTCATCATTTTAACCTCTTTTTAGCATAACTTCATCGTGCCCCTTTATCTGAAGCTATCGCTGGATGCTTAGTATGCCACATAACAATCGCTACGGACGCTAAAAGTCAATTCGATCCCGTTAGATATGTTCAATTTCGCAGTTCCGAGACTTCGCGTGACTCGCTGTCGGATCGCTCCGACCTATTTCTGCGCGCCCGTGTAATTTATCGCTGTGTGGCCTTCTAGCGATTACTACTTTGTCCGCTAAGTACTAGAGATCCTAACGGCGATAGCGCGTAAATATTGCTAATGTGGCAGCATTAGCGATAGAAACATCCGCTACGATCGATTAGTATGCGTGTTATCGTGATCGCTAGCGGAGTTATTGGCGTACTTAGGCAATTGTGTCGCGGTCGTACAGCTATCCGTTATATTTTCCTTCAAACCTATACATTATGTCAATGCCTATATATGTCAATTATGTGCATATTCGCACTTGTTTTCTATGCTAAAGACTTGTACTGTCCTTAAAATCATGGAGGTTATATAAAATTCTAGACGTAGTAATTTGACATGTGGGGTGTATTCATTTTTGCCTCAACTAACTTGAGTTAAATTGAAGATTTTGTAATGAAAGTTATATTATTAACCATACTTTCACATTATGGGTTAAAAAATGTTCTGTGAAAGTTGTGAAGTCTTGTCTAAATTTTGAAAATTGTTCTTGTGTTCAGTGAGATATTGATTAACATTTTACTTTTCAAAAGGGGTGTACTCATTTATATTGGTTTAATATTTATTCTTCAATACAGTTTTGGAACGAGAGAGCTGGTACAGTATATGCAGCTTTATATGGATTGTCAATGTCACTTCATTGTATCATAAACAGTTGTGATGTTTTACAGTTTGGCTATATAAAAAGTCATGGCTGTTACCAGTTACCAATGTCTCAGATTTGTCAGTGGGGTACAGCATTGGACTGGTATTTCAAGGACCAACCACTGTCCAACTCCAGCGCTTGACTTTTCATGTACATGCAAATGTGACATTATCCTCAACCACAAATTTATATAACAATGGACTGGATAGATTGGTAAATGAATAAGATGCTGCCTTTGTCTGTACATAGTGATTTGAGTATATTGTGCCAAGTGCTGCTCATATAAGAGGGTGGTGGCCCACTCTTGCACATGGGCCCACCGGAGGATTCTCCTTTGGACCAGTCCAAGCCTGGTAGGGTATGTTTATTGTAAAACTGAAAAAGTTATAGTTTCACATGCAGCTTTTTGTGTTGTATTTCATGAAGTTTTAACATTTGTATGACACTTTAACATTTTTATTGTGCAGTCATATGTTATTTTCAAGTCTAATAGCAAGTATTAAACATATTACATATACATACATATGTACATACATACAGTGGGTTCAGAAAGTATTCAGACCCCTTTAAATTTTTCACTCTTTGTTTCATTGCAGCCATTTGGTAAATGCAAAAAAAGTTCATTTTTGTTTCTCATTAATGTACATTCTGCACCCCATCTTTGCAGAAAAAAAAACATAAATATAAAAATTTAGCAAATTTTTTAAGAAAGAAAAACTGAAATATCACATGGTCATAAGTATTCAGACCCTTTGCTCAGTATTGAGTAGAAGCCCACTTTTCAGCTAGTACAGCCATGAGTCTTCTTGGGAATGATGCAACAAGTTTTTCACACCTGGATTTGGGGATCCTCTGCCATTTTTCCTTGCAGATCCTCTCCAGTTTTGTCAAGTTGGATGGTGAATGTTGGTGGACAGCCATTTTCAGGTCTCTCCAGAGATCTTCAATTGGGTTTAGGTCAGGGCTTTGGCTGGTCCAGTCAAGAATGGTCACACAGTTGTTCCGAAGCCACTCCTTTGTTATTTTAGCTGTGTGCTTAGAGTCATTGTCTTGTTGGAAGGTGAACCTTCGGCCAAGTCTGAGGTTCAGAGCACTCTGAAAGAGGTTTTCATCCAAGATATCTCTGTACTTGGCCGCATTCATGTTTCCTTCAATTGCAACCAGTCGTCCTGTCCCTGCAGCTGAAAAACACCCCCATAGCATGATGCTGCCACCACCGTGTTTCACTGTTGGGATTGTATTGGGCAGGTGATGAGCAGTGCCTGGTTTTCTTCACATATACCGTTTAGAATTATTACCAAAAATTTCTATCTTCATCTCATCAGACCAGAGAATCTTATTTCTCATAGTCTGGGAGTCCTTCATGTGTTTTTTTTTAGCAAACTCTATGCGGGCTTTCATATGTCTTGCACTGAGGAGAGGCTTCCGTCGGGCCACTCTGCCATAAAGGCCTGACTGGTGGAGGGCTGCAGTGATAGTTGACTTTGTGGAACTTTCTCCCATCTCCCTACTGTATCTGTGGAGCTCAACCACAGTGATCTTGGGGTTCTTCTTTACCTCTCTCCCAAGGCTCTTCTCCCACGATTGCTCAGATTGACTGAACGGCCAGGTTTTGGAAGACTTCTGGTGGTCCCAAACTTCTTCCATTTAAGGATTATGTAGGCCACTGTGCTCTTAGGAACTTTGAGTACTTCAGAAATTCTTTTGTAACCTTGGCCAGATGTGTGCCTTGCCACAATTCTGTTTCTGAGCTCCTTAGCTAATTCTTTTGAACTCATGATTCTCATTTGGTCTGACATGTACTGTGAGCTGTGAGGTCTTATATAGACAGGTGTGTGCCTTTACAAATCAAGTCCTATCAGTTTAATTAAACAGAGCTGGACTCCAATGATGGAGTAGAACCATCTCAAGAAGGATCACAAGAAAATGGACAGCATGTGACTTAAATATGAGTGTCTGAGCAATGGGTTTGAATACTTATGACCAAGTGATATTTCAGTTTTTCTTTTTTAATACATTTGTAAAAATTTCTAGATTTCTGGTTTTTATCAGTGAACATGGGGTGCGCAGTGTACATTAATGAGAAAAAAATGAACTTTTTTGCATTTACCAAATGGTTGCAATGAAACAAAGAATGAAAAATGTAAAGGGGTCTGAATACTTTCCGAACCCACTGTACTTATTACATATTAAACACAGTCCAAATATTACATTCTCCTTTGTGGTTTGTTGATGGACTTTTTAGATCCATTTTATTTTGCTCTGGGTATGTCTATTTTTGGGGGCAAAAATGCATGGTAACAATTTGGAAAATTAAAAAAATGTCCCTGAAAATACTTGAAAGGAATTAAATAGATAGAACTTTAAATTCATGACCTATTTTTACAAACAAGCAAAATGAAAAAGTTGAAAATGAGTAGTGATCTGAATAGAAATAATTGTACTTATCTATGTTTCTACATCTATATTTTTCTGAAAACGTCTCTATTGTAAGCAATACCATAATATTGTACTCTTGGTTATTTTATTCTTTCATGGAAAAACAAAGTTCACACCTGCACTATAAATGTACATAATGGCCCAAGGTCATATTGAGACAAGCCTGTTGGTTAGGGCTGGAAATAAGCAAATATGATCTGCAAAGACCTAGAGCTGCAAGGCAAATAACTGGTTTGATGGCCCAGATGAAAAATGCTTACAATGAGGAAATCAGGCTGACAGCAGATCAGATAAGTGTGATCATGAAATAGTGGTCAAAATAGCTAAAGGGTATATTGGTTTATTTTATTAATCATCATGTGAAACTGAATGTGCCACATCCAAATGTCTGAAATAATTAATAAAATGGTCTTCAAAGGGTAACCGTACTTTCAATTACCTTTTCAGAAAAAATTGTCCTATGTGTACATGTGCACACTATTTCTGGCCTTTAAATGACTTATATCCTTCATTTTACTCAGGTTTGCCCTCTGTCACTTCATTTGCATTTGACTGAGCCGGTGGGAGGAGACTGGCTGCCATGCATTCTTTTCTACAGAACACACAGGGATAGATTCCTGCTCTTCTTTCATATTCTTTCCTTAGCACAAAGACAGGAGCAGCAACAGCATGGAAGAGATTACACATCAGTCCTGAGCTGATCAGATGTGTGAGGCAATAGACTTTGTTTGAAAGCACAGCACAAATGTCAATACTGTAAAGCTTGTAATTGCTCAGAAAATATACTTGGGGAGAAGCGAGAGAGAGGAGAGAGAGAGAGAGAGAGAGAGGAGAGAGAGAGAGAGAGAACCCATTTGACCATAAGAGTTTACACATTACTGGAGAGCGCAAGACCACTATGTTGACCATAAGAGCTAACACATTACTAGAGAGTGCAAGACCACTATGTTGACCATAAGAGCTAACACATTACTAGAGAGTGCAAGACCACTATGTTGACCATAAGAGCTTACACTTTACAGAAGAGAGAGAGGACCTTGCTCATCATAAGAACTTATACTCTACAGGAGAGATAAGGCTCTGTGGACCATAAGAGCTTACACTCTACAGGAGAGAGAGAAGGCTCTGTGGACCATAAGAGCTTACACTTTACAGGAGAGAGAAGGCTCTGTGGACCATAAGAGCTTACACTCTACAGGAGAGAGAAGGCTCTGTGGACCATAAGAGCTTACACCCTACAGGAGAGAGAAGGCTCTGTGGACCATAAGAGCTTACACTCTACAAGAGAGAGAAGGCTCTGTGGACCATAAGAGCTTACACTTTACAGGAGAGAGAAGGCTCTGTGGACCATAAGAGCTTACACTCTACAAGAGAGAGAAGGCTCTGTGGACCATAAGAGCTTACACTTTACAGGAGAGAGAGGACCTTGTTGCTCACAGGAGCTTACACTCTACAGGAGAGAGTGGACCTCACTGACCATAAGAGCTTACACTCTACAGGAGAGAGAGAACTCTGCTGATCATAAGAGCTTACACTCTACAGGCAAGAAAGCAAGAAAGAGCAAGGACGCTGCTAACCATAAGAGCTTACGCTGTACATAAAAGAGAGGAGATGGAAAACAACACTGCCATACAAACTGTGCTCCACTGGGAACCGCTGATCTGTTGTCCCAGTTACTGACCACCACTGTACATGGTATGATAATCTGTAAAATGTCACAGCTGCAGGGCATTATGGGGAAGCCATCGCAACAACACAAAATAGCATTAGCCTGTGTAGGAAATGGGGGCTGGCAAGTTTTTTTTCTATTTTTTTAGTTTGGGAACTGCAAACTAAACCTCAAAATGTTCTAACTCGCGTAAAACCGTGAATTTCAGGAAATTCGACTAAACGTCATTGGAAACCCATTGCCACCCCCACAATAGCCACTACAGGAGGAAAATTCTCATGAATGGCCATCCATATCATAAATGGGAGGCTCAAGTCTGCTTATAAAGGAAGTATCCTCTCTAAAATTACACATGGGTGGGGTTGTTTTCATGAGAAAATAATTTTGAACGGAATTGTTTGCCACAAAACTTGATATAATTAGGATAAAAGTTACATTAGAAAATTGCATTACAAGATATTGCGAAACAGCTTTTCCATAGCAATCTGATAAATAACTTTGCTCACATTATAGAGCGGTAATACATGGCAGTTTTCACTATCTGTACTGTTCACAGATTGTGATTATCTTGCTCTGCACATTATTACAGTCAATGTCTGACTCACACTCTGATATACTGTAAACAGTGCCAGATTGACTGCAAATCAAGTGAGGAAAACGTGATGTTCTTAGTGCCCTGTAGATTATTATGATATTGCTCCCACCTAAAAAAATGGATCTGTTTCTAGCATCATGACCTGGTCAGATTGAGTACTCTTTATTACAAATTTTTTTCAAGACATATTGTGTTTCATGATAGTGGTAAAATTTGATCAATATAACTTGCGTTAATTTGTGAAATACTGAAATTTTGGAAACTAGACCGCTCAAGGAATGTATCTAGATGTGTGGTGAACACTTTGAATTTCCAGGTGCTTCACGGAAGTTTAAACATTGAACTAGTAAAATAAAAAAATAAAACTTTTCCCACAAAATGTTCTTGCAGCTCCATGTGATGACACAAAATGTACTCTTAATTATGCCAGGTGTATTTTCCAGTAGGTCAAGAGACATAGGCCATTGATCATATGAGCCTGAACATTGACTTTTGAATTGATGTTTGTTGCAGCTTATTGTGCTGCTATTCTTGGAAAAATAATCGATGATTGTTAATATGTTGATTACCAATTACCCTGATTATCACAGCTGACACCCGGGACTGTGTGTCAGGAGTGGTCACAGACCGCTACCGGAACATTAACCCCTGGCACACCGCGATCAAACATGATCGCGGTGTACCAGGGGCACAGGGGAGCATCGCGCAGGGAGGGGGCTCCCTGCACGCTCCCCTGAGACCCTCAGAACAGCGCGATGTGATTGCGCTGTTCTGAGGCCTTCCTCCCTCCAAGGACCCCGATCCAAGATGGCCGCCGGGTCCTGCAGGGAGGCGGCTTCCTCAGTGCCTGCTGAGAGCAGGCACTGAGAAGCCTGCAGCAGTGCCAGAGCGATCGCTGGTGTGACAGAGTGCTGTGCACCCTGTCACACCAGCGATCAGACATTTTACAGTGATGTCCCACCCTGGGACAAAGTAAAAAAGTGAAAAAAATAAAAGTAAACATGTTTAAAAAAAAATTCCAAAATAAATAAAGGAAAAAAATATTCCCAAAAAATTCATTTTTTCCTGTAAATAAAAAAAAAACAAAACAATAAAAGTACACATATTTGGTATCGCCGAGTCCATAACGACCCCCCCTATAAAACTGTCCCACTAGTTAACCCCTTTATTGAACCCCTTGAAAAAAAAAAAGCAAAAAATCAATGCTTTATCATCATACCGCCAAACAAAAAGTGGAACAGCATGCGATTAAAAAGACCGATATAAATAAACATGATACCGCTGAAAACAACATCTTGTCCCGCAAAAAACGAGCCGCCATACAGCATCATCAGTGAAAAATAAAAAAGTTATAGCTCGCAGAATAAAGCGATGCAAAAATAATAATTTTTTATATAAAATTGTTTTTATTCTATAAAAGCACCAAAACATAAAAAATTGATATAAATGAGGTATCGCTGTAATCGTATTGACCCGAAGAATAAAACTGCTTTATCAATTTTACCACACACGGAACGGTATAAACGCCTCCCCAAAAGAAATTCATAAATTGCTGGTTTTTGTTCATTCTAACCTCCCAAAAATCGAAATAAAAAGCGATCAAAAAATGTCACATGCTCAAAAATGGTACCAATAAAAATGTCAACTTGTACCGCAAAAAATAAGACCTCACATGACTCTGTGGGCCAAATTATGCAAAAATTATAGGTCTCAAA
>JARQOD010000004.1:167678793-167711475 GCA_033576555.1 Oophaga sylvatica | reverse complement strand
GAAAAATAATCGATGATTGTTAATATGTTGATTACCAATTACCCTGATTATCACAGCTGACACCCGGGACTGTGTGTCAGGAGTGGTCACAGACCGCTACCGGAACATTAACCCCTGGCACACCGCGATCAAACATGATCGCGGTGTACCAGGGGCACAGGGGAGCATCGCGCAGGGAGGGGGCTCCCTGCACGCTCCCCTGAGACCCTCAGAACAGCGCGATGTGATTGCGCTGTTCTGAGGCCTTCCTCCCTCCAAGGACCCCGATCCAAGATGGCCGCCGGGTCCTGCAGGGAGGCGGCTTCCTCAGTGCCTGCTGAGAGCAGGCACTGAGAAGCCTGCAGCAGTGCCAGAGCGATCGCTGGTGTGACAGAGTGCTGTGCACCCTGTCACACCAGCGATCAGACATTTTACAGTGATGTCCCACCCTGGGACAAAGTAAAAAAGTGAAAAAAATAAAAGTAAACATGTTTAAAAAAAAATTCCAAAATAAATAAAGGAAAAAAATATTCCCCAAAAAATTCATTTTTTCCTGTAAATAAAAAAAAAACAAAACAATAAAAGTACACATATTTGGTATCGCCGAGTCCATAACGACCCCCCCTATAAAACTGTCCCACTAGTTAACCCCTTTATTGAACCCCTTGAAAAAAAAAAAGCAAAAATCAATGCTTTATCATCATACCGCCAAACAAAAAGTGGAACACATGCGATTAAAAAGACCGATATAAATAAACATGATACCGCTGAAAACAACATCTTGTCCCGCAAAAAACGAGCCGCCATACAGCATCATCAGTGAAAAATAAAAAAGTTATAGCTCGCAGAATAAAGCGATGCAAAAATAATAATTTTTTATATAAAATTGTTTTTATTCTATAAAAGCACCAAAACATAAAAAATTGATATAAATGAGGTATCGCTGTAATCGTATTGACCCGAAGAATAAAACTGCTTTATCAATTTTACCACACACGGAACGGTATAAACGCCTCCCCCAAAAGAAATTCATAAATTGCTGGTTTTTGTTCATTCTAACCTCCCAAAAATCGAAATAAAAAGCGATCAAAAAATGTCACATGCTCAAAAATGGTACCAATAAAAATGTCAACTTGTACCGCAAAAAATAAGACCTCACATGACTCTGTGGGCCAAATATGCAAAAATTATAGGTCTCAAAATGTGGTGATGCAAAAACTATTTTTTGCAATAAAAGCGTCTTTCAGCGTGACAGCTGCCAATCATAAAAATCCGCTATAAATAGTAAATCAAATCCCCCTTTATCACCCCCTTAGTTAGGGAAAAAGAATAAAATTAAAAAAATGTGTTTATTTCCATTTTCCCATTAGGGTTAGGGTTGCGGCTAAAGTTGGGGTTAGGGTTGGTGCTAAAGTTAGGATTAGGGTTAGGATTAGGGTTAGGGGTGTGTTAGGGTTAAGTTTGTGGGTAGGGTTGGGACTAGGGTTAGGGGTGTGTTGGGGTTAGGGTTGGAGTTAGAATTGGGAGGTTTGCGCTGTTTAGGCACATCAGGGGCTCTCCAAATGTGACATGGCGTCTGATCTCAATTCCAGCCAATTCTGCGTTGAAAAAGTCAAACGGTGCTCCTTCCCTTCTGAGCTCTGCCATGCGCCCAAACAGTAGTTTACCCCCACATATGGGGTATCGGCGTACTCTGGACCCCAAGAGTTATTGTGCAATTTGTCCTATTTCTTCTGTTACCCTTGGAAAAATAAAAAACTGGGGGCGAAAATAACATTTTTGTAAAAAAAAAAATGATTTTTTTTTTTTACGTCTGTACATTATAAACTTCTGTGAAGCACTTTGGGGTTTAAAGTGCCCACCACACATCTACATAAGTTCCTTGTGGGGTCTATTTTCCAAAATGGGTCACTTGTGGGGGGTTTCAAAGTCTGCAATCCAAAACGTCACTACTTCCCACCCGAGCCCCAACGTGTGCCCATACAGTAGTTTTCTCCCACATATTGGGTATCGGCATACTCAGGACAAATTGGACAACAACTTTTGGGGTCCAATTTCTCCTGTTACCCTTGTGAAAATAAAATATTGGGGGCGAAAAAATCTTTTTTTTTAAAAAAAAAAAAAGATTTTTTATTTTACGGCTGTACGTTATAAACTTCTGTGAAGCACTTTGGGGTTCAAAGTGCTCACCACACATCTAGATACAGTGCCTACAATAGTATTCAACCCCCTGCAGATTTAGCTGGTTGACACATGCGGAATTAACTTGGCATTGTGACATTTGTACTGTAGATCAGCCTGGAAGTGGGAAATGCACTGCAGTAAAAATTTTTGTTTTAATTTTTTTTTTTTTTAAAAAACGTTAAAAGTTAATTCAGAGTGTCATTTATTATTCAACCCCTCAAACCACAAGAATTCTGTTTGGTCCCCCTAAAGTATTAAGAAGTAGTTCAGGTGCCAAGAATAATGAGCTTCACATGTGTGGATTAATGATCTCTTTTGCCAGCCTTTTCTGACTATTTAAGACCCTCCCCAAACTTTTGAACAGCACTCATACATGGTCAACATGGGAAAGACAAAGGAGCATTCCAAGGCCATCAGAGACAAGATCGTGGAGGGTCACAAGGCTGGCAAGGGGTACAAAACCCTTCCAAGGAGTTGGCCCTACCTGTCTCCACTGTTGGGAGCATCATCCGTAAGTGGAAGGCTTATGGAACTACTTTTAGCCTTCCACGACCTGGACAGCCTTTGAAAGTTTCCTCCCGTGCCGAGGCCAGGCTTGTCCGAAGAGTCAAGGCTAACCCAAGGACAACAAGGAAGGAGCTCCGGGAAGATCTCATGGCAGTGGGGACATTGGTTTCAGTCAATACCATAAGTAACGTACTCCACCGCAATGGTCTCCGTTCCAGACGAGCCCGTAAGGTACCTTTACTTTCAAAGCGTCATGTCAAGGCTCGTCTGCAGTTTGCTCATGATCACTTGGAGGACTCTGAGACAGACTGGTTCAAGGTTCTATGGTCTGATGAGACCAAGATCGAGATCTTTGGTGCCAACCACACACGTGACGTTTGGAGACTGGATGGCACTGCATACGACCCCAAGAATACCATCCCTACAGTCAAGCATGGTGGTGGCAGCATCATGCTGTGGGGCTGTTTCTCAGCCAAGGGGCCTGGCCATCTGGTCCGCATCCATGGGAGGATGGATAACACGGCCTACCTGGAGATTTTGGCCAAGAACCTCCGCTCCTCCATCAAGGATCTTAAGATGGGTCGTAATTTCATCTTCCAACAAGACAACGACCCAAAGCACACAGCCAAGAAAACCAAGGCCTGGTTATAATAATAATAATAATAATCTTTATTTTTATATAGCGCTAACAGATTCCGCAGCGCTTTACAGTTTTGCACACATTATTGTCGCTGTCCCTGATGGGGCTCACAATCTAGATTCCCTATCAGTATGTTTTTGGAGTGTGGGAGGAAACCGGAGTACCCGGAGGAAACCCACGCAAACACGGGGAGAACATACAAACTCCTTCAAGAGGGAAAAAGTCAAGGTGTTGGAGTGGCCTAGTCAGTCTCCTGACCTTAACCCAATTGAAAACTTGTGGAAGGAGCTCAAGATTAAAGTCCACATGAGACACCCAAAGAACCTAGATAACTTGGAGAAGATCTGCATGGAGGAGTGGGCCAAGATAATGCCACAGACCTGTGCCGGCCTGATCAGGTCTTATAAAAGACGATTATTAGCTGTAATTGCAAACAAGGGTTATTCCACGAAATATTAAACATAGGGGTTGTATAATAATTGACCCACACTTTTATGTTTAAAATTTATTAAAATTCAACTGAGCAACATAACTTTTTGTTTTGTAAGATTTATGCTTCTGTTAATAAATCCTACTCTCGTTTGCATTTTGAAGTCTCTAACTTATTTGCATCTTATCAAACCAGCTAAATCTGCAGTGGGTTGAATACTACTTGTAGGCACTGTAAGTTCCTTGAGGGGTCTAGTTTCCAAAATGGTGTCATTTGTCGGGGTTTCCACTGTTTAGGCAGATCAGGAGCTCTCCAAACACGACATGGCATCTAGCCAATTCTGCATTGAAAAAGTCAAACGGCGCTCCTTCCCTTCCAAACTCTGCCATGCACCCAAATAGTGGTTTACCCCCACATATGGGGTATCAGCGTACTCAGGACAAATTGCACAATATCCTTTGGAGTCTTGTTACCCTTGGGAAAATAAAAAGGGGTGAAAAGATCATTTTTGTGGAAAAAATATGATTTTTTAATTTTACGGCTCTACGTTAAAAACTTGTGTGAAGCACTTGGGGGTTCAAATTGCTCACCAAAAATCTAGATAAGTTCCTTAGGGGGTCTAGTTTCCCAAATGGGGTCACTTGTGGGGGGTTTCCACTGTTTAAGCACATCAGGGGCTCTCCAAATGCAACATGGCGTCCAATCTCAATTCCTGCCAATTTTGGTTGGAAAAAGTCAAATGGTGCTCCTTCCATTCCGAGCTCTACCGTGCGCCCAAACTGTGGTTCCCCCCCACATATGGGGTATCAGCATACTCAGGACAAATTGGACAACAACTTTTGTGGTCCAATTTCTCCTGTTACCCTTGAGAAAATAAAAAATTAGTGACTAAAAGATAATTTATGTGGGAAAAAAATAGGATTTTTTATTTTCATGCCCGGGCATTATAAACTTGTGTGAAGCACTTGGGGTTCAAAGTGCTCACCAAAGAACAAGATAAGTTCCTTAGGGGGTCTAGTTTCGAAAATGGGGTCACTTGTGGGGATTTCCACTGTTTAGGCTCATCTGGGGCACTGCAAATGGAACATGACCCCCGTCAACGTCTGCATTCCAAAACATTACAACTTTCTTTCCAAGCCCTGCCGTGCGCCCAAACAGTTCCCCCCCCACATATGGGGTCTCAGCATACTCAGGACAAATTGAACAACAACTTTTGTGGTACAATTTCCAAAAAATTTGGGACTAACAAATAATTTTTGTGGAAATTTTTTTTTTTTTTTTTAACACTCAGGCATTATAAACTTTTGTGAAACACTTGGGGTTCAAAGTGCTCACAACAAATCTAGATAAGTTCCTTAGGGGGTCTAGTTTCAAAATGGTGTCACTTGTGGGGGTTTCCATTGTTTAGGCGTATCAGGGGCTCTCCCAATGCGACATGGCGTCCAATCTCAATTCCAGCCAATTTTAGTTTGAAAAAGTCAAACGGCGCCACTTCCCTTACGAGCTCTGCCATGTGCCCAAACAGTGGTTTCCCCCACATATGGGGTATTGGCGTAGTCAGGAGAAATTGCACAACAACTTTATCTGTCCATTTTCTCCTTTTACCCTTGTGAAAAAAAAAAAAGTTTGTAAAAGATCATTTTTGTGGCTAAAAAGTTAAATATTAATTTTTTCCTTCCACGTTGCTTCAGCTCCTGTGAAGCACCTGAAGGGTTAATAAAATTCTTGAATGTGGTTTTGAGTACCTTGAGGGTGCAGTTTTTAGAATGGTGTCACTTTTGGGTATTTTCTGCTATATAGACCTCTCAAAGTGACTTCAAATATGAGGTGGTCCCTAAAAAAAATGGCTTTGTAAATTTTGCTGTAAAAATGAGAAATCGCTGGTCAACTTTTAACCTTTATAATTTCCTAACAAAAAAAAATTTTGGTTCCAAAATTGTGCTGATGTAAAGTAGACATGTGGAAAATGTTATTTATTAACTATTTTGTGTGACAAATTTCTCTGTTTTAAGGGAATAAAAATTCAAAGTTTTAAAATTGCAAAATTTTCAAAATTTTCGCCATATTTGTGTTTTTTTCAAAAATAAACGCAAGTTATATCAAAGAAATTTTACCACTATCATGAAGTACAACATGTCATGAGAAAACATTCTCAGAATCGCGAATATCCGTTGAAGCGTTCCAGAGTTATAACCTCATAAAGACACAGTGGTCAGAATTGTAAAAATTGGCCCGGTCATTAACGTGCAAACCACCCTTGGGGGTGAAGGGGTTAATATTTATTCCTGGTTGGGATTTTTGTATTTTCCCCTAAGGAACTTATCTAGATCTGTGGTGAGCACTTTGAACCCCCAAGTGCTTCACGCAAGTATATAATGCCCGGGCATGGAAATAAAAAATCCTATTTTTTTCCCACAAAAATAATATTTAAGTCACCAATTTTTTATTTTCCCAAGGGTAATATGAGAAATTGGACCATAAAAGTTGTTGTGCAATTTGTCCTGAGTACGCTGATACCCCATATGTGGGGGGGAACCACTGTTTGGGTGCACGGCAGAGCTCGGAAGGGAAGGAGCGCCATTTGACTTTTTCAAACCAAAATTGGCTGAAATCGAGATTGGACGCCATGTTGCATTTTGATAGCCCCTGATGTGCCTAAACAGTGGGAATCCTCCACAAGTGACCAAATTTTAGAAACTAGACCCCCTAAGGAACTTATCTTGATCTATGGTGAGCACTTTGAATCCCCGAGTGCTTCACACAAGTTTATAACGTAGAGCCGTAAAATTAAAAAATCATATTTTTTCCACAAAAATGATCTTTTCACCCCAATTTTTAGTTTCCCAAGGGTAACAACACCTCAAAAGTTATTGTGCAATTTGTCCTGAGTATGCTGATACCCAATATGTGGGGTAAACCACTGTTTGGGTGCATGGCAGAGCTCAGAAGGGAAGGAGCGCCATTTGACTTTTTCAACGCAGAATTATCTGTATGCCATGTCGCGTTTGGAGAGCCACTGATGTGCCTAAACAGTGGAAACCCTCCACAAGTGACACCATTTTGGAAACTTGACCCCTTAAGGAACTTAACTAGATCTGTTGTGAGCACATTCAACCCCAAAATGTTTCACTAAAATTTATAATGCCTGGGTGTGAAAAAAAAACTCCACAAAAAATGATTTTTTTAATCACCAGTTTTCCAATTTTTGATTTTTCACAAGGAAATTGGACCCCAAAAGTTGTTGTCCAATTTGTCCTGAGTACGATGATACCCAATTTGTGGGGGGGAGATACTGTTTCGGCGCACGGCAGGGCTCGGAAAGGAAGTAATGAGATTTTGGAATGCAGACTTTGATGGGTGTCATGTTCACTTTGCAGAGTCCCTGATGTGCCTAAGCAGTATAAACCCCCCACAAGTGACCCCATTTTGGAAACTAGACCCCCTAAGGAACTTATCTAGATCTGTGGTGAGCACTTTGAACCCCCAAGTGCTTCACACAAGTTTATAATGCCCGGGCATGAAAATAAAAAATCCTATTTTTTTCCCACAAAAATGATCTTTTAGTCACCAATTTTTATTTTCCCAAAGGAAAGGGGAGAAATTGGACCCAAAAAGTTGTTGTCCAATTTGTCCTGAGTACGCTGATACCCTATATGTGGTAGAAAACTACTGTGTGGACACATGTCGGAGCTCGGAATAGAAGTAGTTAAGTTTACTAATGCAGACTTTGGTGGAATGATCTGCAAGTGTCATGTCGCGTTTGGAGAGCCCCTGATGTGCCTAAACAGTGGAAACCCCCCCAAAAGTGACCCCATTTTGGAAACTAAACCCCCAAAGGAGCTTATCTAGATATGTGGTGAGCACTTTGAACCCCCAAGTGCTTCACAGAAGTTTATAACGCCCGGGCGTGAAAATAAAAAAATCATATTTTTTCCACAAACATGATCTTTTAGTCCACAGTTTTTTATGTTCCCACGGGTAACAGGAGAAATTGGACCCAAAAAGTTGTTGACAATTTGTCCTGAGTACGCTGATACCCTATATGTTGGAGAAAACTACTGTATGGGCACACGTAGGGGCTCGGAAGTGAAGTAGTGACGTTTTGCATTGCAGACTTTAATGGAATGGTCTGCCCCTGATGTGCTAACCAGTGGAAACCCCCCACAACTGACCCCATTTTGGAAACTAGACCCCCAAAGGAACTTATCTAGATGTGTGGTGAGAACTTTGAACCCCCAAGTGTTTCACAGAAGTTTATAACGTAGAGCCATAAAAATAATAAATCATATTTTTTTCTACAAAAATGATTTTTGCCCCCAATTTTTTATTTTCCCAAGGGTAACAGAAGAAATTGGACTCCAAGATTTATTGTGCAATTTGTCCTGAGTATGCTGATACCCCATATGTGGGGGTAAACTACTGTTTGGGCGCATGGCAGAGCTCAGAAGGGAAGGAGCACCGTTTGACTTTTTCAACGCCGAATTGGCTGGAATTGAGATCAGACGCCATGTCACATTTGGAGAGCCCCTGATGTGCCTAAACAGTGGAAACCCCCCAATTCTAACTCCAACCCTAACCCCAACACACCCCTAACCCTAATCTCAACCCTAATCCTAACTCTAACCACAAACTTAACCCTAACACACCCGTAACCCTAGTCCCAACCCTAACCCTAACTTTACCCCCAACTCTAACCCTAACTTTAGCCCCAACCCTGACCCTAATGGAAAATGGAAATAAATACATTTTTTAATTTTATTTTTTTTCCGTAACTAAGGGGGTGATAAAGGAGGGGTTTGATTTCCTATTTATAGTGGGTTTTTATGATTGGCAGCTGTCACATGCTAAAAGACGCTTTTTATTGCAAAAAATAGTTTTTGCATCATCACATTTTGAGAGCTATAATTTTTCTATATTTTGGCCCACAGAGTCATGTGAGGTCTTATTTTTTGCGGGACGAGGTGACGTTTTTATTGGTACCATTTTTGGGCACATGACGTTTTTTGATCGCTTTTTATTACGATTTTTGGGAGGCAGAATAGACAAAAACTAGCAATTCATGAATTTCTTTTTGGGGGGGCGCGTTTATACCGTTCCACGTGTGGTAAAATTGATAATGCAGTTTTATTCTTCAGGTCAGTATGATTACAGCGATGCCTCATTTGTATAATTTTTTTTATGTTTTGGTGCTTTTATGCAATAAAAGCGATTATATATAAAAAATAATTATTTTTGCATTGCTTTATTCTGCGAGCTATAACTTTTTTATTTTTTCGCTGATGATGCTGTATTGCAGCTCGTTTTTTGGGGACAAAATGACGTTTTCAGCGGTATCATGTTTATTTATATTCGTCTTTTTGATCGCGTGGTATTCCACTTTTTGTTCAGCGGTATGATGATAAATCATTGTTTTTTAGCCTTGTTTTTTTTTTTTAAGGGGTTCACTAAAGGGGTTAACTAATAGGACAGTTTTATAGGACGGGTCATTACGGATGCGGCGATACCAAATATGTGTACTTTTATTGCTTTTTTTTATTTACATGAAGAAAGGAATTTATTGGGGATTTTTTTTTTCTTTTTTCTTTATGAATTTTTTTTACACTTGCTATTCTTATTTTTTTATCTTTTTAACTTTGTCCAAGGGTGGGACATCACTGTAGAATGTCAGATTGCTGGTCTGACAGTGTGCACAGCCAGCAATCTCACAGGCAGTGCTGCAGGCTTCCTCAGCGCCTGCTCTCAGCAGCACTGAGGAAGCCGCCTCCCTGCAGGTCCCGGCGGCCATCTTGGATCCGGGGTCTTGCAGGGAGGAAGGCCTCAGAACAGCACGATCACATCGCGCTGTTCTGAGGGTCTCAGGGGAGCACGCAGGGAGCCCCCTCCCTGCGCGATGCTTCCCTGTGCCCCCGGTACACTGCGATCATGTCCGTGACCGCTCTTGGCACATAGTGCCGGGTGTCAGCTGTGATAATCAGCTGACACCTGGCTGCGATCAGCTGTGCTCCCCCAGGAGCATATGACGTACTATTCCGCCCATGGGAATAAGGTCCAGAGTCACATAGACGGAATAGTACGTCGGATGGAATAAAGGGGTTAAAAGATGGAAATATAGTAAAAAAACAAGAAAAATAATGCTATCACACAAAAGCTACAATTATTATTTCAATAAAACTTTTTTATTTGATAAAAAAGTGATGTACTCTTGTCTTGATTTGTACACTAAGGTTGACATTTATTGATTTTAATGCATTCATGCAGTGTCAATTTTCTGGATTTTTTTTTTTGTATTTTTCCTCACCCTCTTCCAAGAACCATAACTTATATTTTTCTGTCAAAAGAGCCATATAATGGCTTGTTTTTTTTTGGGAAAAGTATATTTGATTGACGCCATTTACTTCTTCATGTAAAGCACTGGAAAAAAAATTCCCAACTGTGTTGATATTGCAAAAAAGTGCAATTTCACTATCGTGTTTTGGAGTTTTATTTGCCGTGTTCACTATACTGTTAAACTGACCTGTCAATATGATTCTCCAGGTCAATAGGAGTATGCAGATAGCCAAACATGCATTGTTTTTTTTTTTTTTAACCCCTTCCCGACATACGCCTTTCCCGCAAACTGCAATACATATACGGCGCAAAGATTGGGTGCAGTGTCAGCTGAAGTCACCTAATCACTTATACCACACGAGGAACAGCATAAAAAATAAATAAAACCAATATTTCATCTTTCGTTGATTTGTTCATTCTGCCTCCCAAAGATCGCATTGAGGCTCGACTCATTTATAATGAAACTCTGCACTGAGCGCTTGCTCCTGGGTTTCCATGTAAATATCTGAAGATATGTGATTCAGACGGAACCCCCGGAGGAACATTCCCTATAATGATGCTGATGGAGGCACTGTGGAGGCCATAGGACCTGTGATCTGGCAGTGTCCATCTTTTTAGGAGTACGTAAAAGTGCAGTCCACGACAGTTTTGTGCACTTTTGAAAAAGAGGACAATGCTGAACAGAAGCCAGGGTAACTCTGCTGTCTCATTATAGTGAATGGAGCCCTTGGGGTTTCATCTGTCATGTAACTCAGAGATTTAGATGGAAACCCCAAAGTAAGTGCTCAGCATAGAGCGCCGGATAAATGTGATCCCAAATGTTATGTAAAATGTTCCCAATAAAAGCTGCAACTCAACCCACAAAAAAAGCAAGTCCCCACTCAGGTCCCTCATCTGTCAATGGAAATATTGGGGGCTTTCAGCCAACTCTGGGCTCCCAAATCCAAATGCCAGCCTCCCTTCTGAGCCCCACAGTGTGCTTAAACCACATTTGGCACCCACATGTTTGGCATTTCTATAGTGATGAGAGCCTGCCTAATTTATGGGTGTGTCTCCAGAAGCTTGAGTTGGTCATAATGTACTGGTCACTTCAACATTCTGGTCACTACAATGGCAGTTTGCAATTTTCACTCAGCAACATCCACTGCTGCTTGTTCTGGAATACACCCATGGAGTCAAAATCATCACTACGTCTATAGATAAATTCCCAAAGGGGCATAATGTTGAAAATTAGGTCACTTGAGGGGGAATCCTGCTTTTCTAGAAGTTAAGGGTTCTGTATATGGAGTCCGCAAACTATTCTAGGAAAATCTGTGCTCCAGGAGGCAAATAGAGCTGTGTTCCTCCCGAGTCTCGTTGTGTGGCTAAGCAGTACTGTACAGCCACATATGGGGTATTTCTACATTCAGCAGAAATTGTGGGACAAATTTTGGTTCCATTTTTACCCATTTCCCAGTATGAAAATACAAAATTTGGGCTAACACACAATCTTGATAGAAAAAAATGTAAATTGCTTTTTCTTCACTGACCTATGGTATAAAATTATGTGACCCACCTGTGGGTCAATATGATCACTGCACCTCCTAGATTAATTCATTGAGAGGCGTAGTTTGTAAAATGGGGTCAATTAAGGGAGGATTCTGCTGTTCTGGCCCCTCAGAGGCTCTGCCAATGTGACATAGCACACTCAAACCAGTGCAGCAACATCTGCACTATAATATGGTGCTACTTCCCTTCTGATCTGCATTGTGCCTCAAAAGTAGTTTTCAGCCTCATATGGTGTATCAGTGTACTTTTCTCCTGTTAGGCCGGCGTCACACTGGCGAGTGTGATGCGAGTAAGTCGCACGACTTTCTTGCATCAACACCCGGCACGGCCGCCCGCTCTAGGACCCGAGTGTGCGGGTCCGAGAGCGGGCGGCCCTGCCAGGTGTTGATACGAGAAAGTTGTGCGACTTACTCGCATCACACTCGCCAGTGTGACGCCTGCATTTGTCTTGCAAAGGTAAAAAAAAATAGTACTAAAGGAAATTTTTTGTGAAAAAAAGTTAAATGTTTATTTTTTCCTTCAACATTCCATTAATTGATGTGAAGCACCTGAAGGGTTAATAAACTTCTTGAATGTGATTTTGAGCACATTGAGGGGTGCAATTTTTAGAATTGTGTCACTTTAGGGTATTTTCTGTCATATAGGCCCCTCAAAGTCACTTCAAATGTGATGTGGTCTCTAAAAAAATGGTTTTGTGAATTTTATTGTAAAAAAGAGAACTTTTAACCCTTATAACTTCCTAGCAAACATGTAACATGTATATCATGTGGTTGTGTCTTGAGGAAGAAGTCATTTGAACTTTGAAATGCGTTGAATAAACCACCATCTTTTATCTCAAATACGTCTGGACCTACGCCTTATTCAGCAGCACGGATTTTGTCCACAAATCTCCATTTTCATCGTACTGTCAGAGGTTGACAACAGGATTTAACAGGTTAACAACCGCGGATGGAGCTCTGTTCCACCCGCGGCTATTAGAGGAACATGATGGTTGATTGAATCAACTGTCATGTGCTGGGAAACATGCGTTCTCAGTGTGCAAGCCCTCATCAAAGCCTGGGAGCTGGCATATGACGTGCCAGCACATCATATCTTAGTAAGGGGTTAAAAGTGAAATCCATTAAAATAATGGCTGAATTGCTTTTTTTATGTATTCCAATATACGTAAAAATTAATATATACTATATATACAAACATATTAATAATGTCTGTAGTTTTACAAACAGTTACGGTTTAGGATAGCCTAAACAATTCAGATCATTTACTAATTTCCTTCAAAATATTACACTAAAAGAACATTACATTTTTTTATGTTTTTTAGAAAACGAGATGAATTTAGTTTATGATATAATCCTCATACTGATATTATTTTATATTAAACACGAACAGAGAGATGTACAATGTGAGTCAGCGTGTGAGTCACGATTACATCTGTGAAATGTCTGAGTAATAGGTATGGTGTGTTAAGACTTACTAGATTGCAGCAGCATGATATTTATTTCACAGCCATTTCTCTCACTTTTCAACATACAATGTTTCCTCTTGATGTTGACTATGTACAGTATATAACAAGAAAAACATGTTATACATTTGTTACCGCAATACACATTTTACAGAATTGAAACGAGTTATTTATAATTTAATCCTCAGTAATAACACAGCTCAACCAAAAAAATTTTTTACTGTCTTGGTTTTTAGGCCTGTTCCTTGGTTATTTGGGGCGCTGAGTCCGAAAATTGCATTGGATAGACTGCATTAGCTGTAGTCTGTTACATATGGCTGATAGATTGGTCAATCCACCAGGAACAACAAGGACATCCTTTATTGTTGGAAAAGATAAATTACCGAGAACATCATTGGATGATTTGTGTAGGCTTGAATATGGTTAATTTTTTTCTTCTTCAACAAAGTAACTACACAAAGTAGCCTTGCATTTTATGCCTTTGGAATAATAGAGCCAAACAAGAAAATTGGGCAAGAAAAGATTGGTCTCCGAGGGAATAGATGGTTGGAAGACAAAATGGAATCAATGAACCTTTGGAAGCATGAAATTAAATCATACTGCCACCACTACATGTTAAAGGATGTTTTAGAATGACAAGTCTGCAGTCACTTTTGACCAGTTTAGCATACTTGACCACTGTTCCCAAAGGAGACACCAGTTAATCCTTGCAGCGTACAGATCGTGCGCTGAGAGGATTCACAAGTCTACAGTCACTCAGAGTGACTGCATACTTGTCATTCTAGACCGGACAACCCTTTTAACCCCTATACCCCAGAAGATGGTTTGCACATTAATGACCAGGCCAATGTTTACAATTCTGACTATTGTCACTTTATGTGCTTATTAGAGATGAGCGAATATTTCAATGTTCGGTTCGGATTACGATCGCCGATTTTGCAAATTTGCAAATTCGCCGATTTATTTGTAGAATATTTGCCGAACACAGCAGAATGTCACTGGAGTCAATGGGAGGCAAAGGCAAACACACACACAACACCTTCAAAAAGGCCCAAAAGTTGCCAAAACACATCAATTTAGAGGCAGACACCAGGAAAGTGGCCTCAGTTCACCCACAGTACAAAATGTAGAATGGCACAGCAGCAATCAGCCATGCATGAGGTATCATGGTCTGGGCAGCATTTACAGCTTTGAATTGAACTTCAAATTAAGACAAGGTGGGTGAGGGATTGGTGTAGACCTTCTGTGCTAGGAGCCCTGATACCACATGCAACAGCTCAACCTACTTTTATGCTCAACCAAACTCAGGTGGCACAAATATCAGTTTCGCTGACTATTGTCAGAAAAATTTAAGGATAGTAAGTAACATGGGTAGTTGACCCAAAGGATGTGGAGGCCTGCCGGTCTCGGAGGCCTACTGGTACAGGCAGCACACATGAAGGAGACCCAACCAGGAGTCTACACATTTCCAAAAATTAGTGGCAGACACAAATAAATTGGCATCAATTTCCCCACAGTAGAAATTCTATAATGGGGAGTGACATCTCTTCCACTACAGCCAAATAAGCAGATGGAAAGACCCAATCAGGACTCTCCACATTTCCAAAATTAGTACCAGACACCATCAAAGTGGCATCAATTTTACAAGAGTAGAAATAGTATAATGGGGAGCGATATCATTTCCACTACAGCCAACCCAGCAGATTTACACCCAACTAGGAGTGTTCACATTTTCAAAAATTAGTTGGAGACACTAAAAAAGTGGCAGCAATTTCCTCGGTTTCCTCCTCTTCCTCTGGGACCACCACCTCCTCCCACAGACTATTCAAAGTCTGCTTCAGCATATAGATTACCAGAATAGTGATGCTGATGGTGGCATCATCAGCTGTAAGGTTCTATGTATATATTCCTGAAACTCAGTTTGTTCGTCAGCCATTTTACTTTCTGTCTTGCTGCAGCTATCTTGCCCTCAGTCAAAATGGAGTTTCCAGCTTGCATGTTCCCGCCCTGATTCTCTCCTTTGCTTCTTAAGCAGCCACAGCTGAGCAATCAGTGCTTCAGAATCTAGCCTGCAGTGAACCTGTGACTTGACTCCTGTAAGCCTTGGACCTTGTACTCCAGCTATTCCTACTGAGGAACTCTGAAGCACTTGTGGACTCTGAACCCTGCTCTTTGAAAGACCCACGTTTGCATGGACTTACGGTAACAGAGAAGAAGATCCTGAATCTGTATTGGAGAGTGATTGCTGAGCTTGGATTACTCTGGCCTGCTGTGTCTCCTGTTTCTGTGTCTGCAAACTGTGTGACTATTTCTGCCAACTTGTATGAAGTAATACAGGACTTTTCTATATCAAACCTGTGTCTCATGTATGTTCATCGCACCCAAGCACAAGACGCTATATGAACTGTACTACATACATTACAAGATTCTGAAGCCAAAACGTTAGTGTCTGCTGGGTCTGGAAGGCTGTGTCTGCTGTACTGTGGATATCAGACGTCCGGTTGTACTTTCTGTGATGACAGTGGTTGTGACTTCTCACAACCATTCCAGGTGAGCAATTCCCTTAAGTTTTTCTTTTTGCAGTGTTACCACAGGTAAACACTATTGTTTTTTTTTTTCCTTTCTTTTCTCTTTTTTGTCTGCTGTAACTCTGGATATCAGATGTCTGGTTGAAACTTTCTGTGATGATAGTGGTTGTGACTTCTCACAACCATTCCAGGTGAGCAGTTCCCTTAATTTTTTTTTCTCTCTGCAGTGTTGCCACAGGTGAACACTATTGTTTTTTTTTTTTTCTCTCCTCTTCTTCCAGTAATCCTGTCTTAAAAGATCTGGAAAATGGAGGCCCGCATAAAGGAACTTTGCGGAGTGACTGATAATATCCTTGCAGATTTGCAGAATATAAAGACCCGTTTTACAAATCTACAGGACCTCAATAATCACAATTTGCAAGTGGTTGGACAGACTACCCAGGATTTGCGAGCCAGGATTGAGGTTCTAGAGGGGCGAGTCCAGGCTCCTGCCGTAGCCCCGAGTGCTGGGATTCCCAAGTTGCCCCCTTTTCGTTTTGGCGGTGAACGTGAGAAATTCAGGGGATTTATTAATCAATGCAATCTTTTTTTTTCTGCACATGCTTCACAATTTCCCACTGAACGATCTAAGGTGCTTACTATAATTATGTTGCTTACCAACAAGGCTTTAATGTGGGCAAACCCTCTGATTGAGACTGAGGATGATTGTTTGAATCACCTTGATGATTTTATTTCAGCCATGGGGCAGGTGTTTGATGACCCCAATCGAGGTGCAACAGCTGAAGCAGCCATGTTAGCTTTGCGCCAAGGTAAGCACTCGGTAGCTGAATATGCCTTGGATTTCAGGAGATGGGCCCTTGATACCACCTGGGACAGTTCCGCCAAAAAATCTATTTTTCGAAAGGGGTTATCTCCACTGATTAAGGATGAACTTGCTCGTGCCGACCCTCCCACTGCGTTAGGTGACTTTATTAACTTCTGCATCCGTATTGATACTCGTCTGACTGAACGCAGGCAAGAGAGATGGTTCGAAAGCAATCGTACTAACCTTTTCCTACCTTCCTCTCCAGCTAAGGAACCTTTGAGTAGGATTACACGGGAACCTGAACCTGAACCCATGCAGGTAGACTCTTTACAAAGACGGGTTAGTGATGCACGCAAGGAACATCGTTTAAGGAGAATCTATGTTTCTATTGTGGTAAGTCAGGGCACTTCATTATAAACTGCCCCAGCTGTTCTCGTAAGACTACTGCAGCACTCATTCATTGTGAGTGTTGCGGAGGGGATCTGTCAGGTCCGAGCCTCAGGCTCCAGAGAGATCTGCAGCAACAGATCTTGATTTCTCGGACTTAAACTCCGTTACCTCTGAGGACGTTGACTGTGTAAACGCTGCCATTTTTCAAGTTTCCTCAGCGGTGTCCCAGCTGAGTTGTAAGAAAAACAATTCTCATTGCTTTCTTTCCATCAAACTCTGGGTTGACTCAGCTTGGGTGTCTAGCTCTGCTATGATCGACTCAGGGGCAAGTGGAAATTTTATGGATGTTTCCTTTGCTCTGAAACAGGGAATACGTTCAGTGAAGAAGGCTACTCCAGTACAGATGGAAACTGTGGATGGCTCCCTGCTGACCTCTGGACCAGTGGATCAGGAAACAGAGCCTTTGAGGGTTCTTATGGGTAAAGATCATCAAGAGAAACTGTCCTTTATGCTTATCTCTTCTCCCCACTTTCCCATTATTCTAGGGCTACCATGGCTGCAGGCTCAGAATCCTACCATTAACTGGGAGACCAAGGAATTACACTTTCCAGAGAAACAGATGAGTCCAAAAGTTTCAGCTTGCTCTGTTCCTAAAGGAATCATGTCAGTCCCTGAACTACCAGCTGTATACCAGGACTATGTGGATTTATGTGACAAGAAGAACGCTGACCAGCTTCCTCCTCACCGTCCATATGATTGTCCAATTGAATTATTGCCTGGAGCAGAGATACCTTTTGGTAAGATCTACCCCCTGGCGGGGCCCGAGCTAAAGGCTTTAAAGGATTACATAGATGAAAATCTAGCCAAGGGCTTCATACGCCCCTCTTCATCTCCTGCAGGTGCACCCATCTTCTTTGTAAAGAAGAAAGATGGATCTCTGAGACCATGCGTAGACTATAGGGAACTCAATAAGGTTACTATTAGAAACCGTTATCCATTGCCTTTAATCCCTGAGTTATTGGAGAGAGTGCGACATGCCAAAATTTTTTCTAAACTAGATCTTCGTGGGGCCTATAACTTAGTCCGTATTAGACCTGGGGATGAATGGAAAACTGCATTCAGGTCACGCTATGGACACTTTGAATATCTAGTTATGCCTTTTGGTCTGAGTACCGCCCCAGTCACTTTCCAACACTTGGTGAATGACATCTTCAGGGATCTCCTAGATACATTCGTGGTAATTTATTTGGATGATATTCTAATTTTTTCTAACTCCACAGAGGAACATCATGGACATGTGAGAATGGTCTTGGAACGTCTAAGACAAAATCATCTTTACATCAAACTTGAAAAGTGTGAATTCCATAGGACCGAAATTCAATTTCTGGGGTATGTACTGTCTACACAAGGAATTAGTATGGATGGAAGCAAAACCCAAGCCATCAAGGATTGGCCAAGTCCTAGAAATGTGAAGGAGGTACAGCGCTTCATCGGGTTTGCCAACTTCTATAGACGTTTCATTAGAAATTTCTCTGAGGTAGTGTCACCTATCACTCAACTTACCCGGAAAGAGTCTAGGTTTTCCTGGACTCCCCAAGCCCAGGAAGCATTTCCCGTCTAAAAGATAAATTTACCACTGCACCTATCCTAGTACATCCCAACCCCGAGCTTGCCTTCATAATAGAGGTGGATGCTTCAGACTGTGCCGTTGGAGCTATACTCTCTCAGAGAACAGGTGAGAAGAATGTCTTGCATCCCTGTGCCTTCTTTCCCAGCAGTTGTCTTCGGCTGAGAGGAACTACGATGTGGGCAATAGAGAGTTGTTGGCCATTATTGCCGCCTTCAAAGAATGGAGACACCTTCTTCAGGGAGCTGCACAGCAAATAGTCGTCCTGACAGACCATCGTAACCTTGAGTTTATCAGGTCGGCTAAGTGCCTGACTCCTCGCCAGGCTCGCTGGAATCTTTTCTTAAACCAATTTAATTTTATCATCTCTTATAGACCAGGATCGCGCAATGGAAAGGCTGATGCACTCTCTAGGATTTACTCAGCAGAGACACGTCCAATTACTCCTCCTAAGACTATTCTTCCTGACTCTAGATTCCTAGGAGTAATTCATAATCAAGACCTACTTAAGGACATCAAGGAAGCATACCATGCGGATTCCTTTTTGGCACAACCCCCAAGGGACGTAAGTCTTGTCTTTAAGAATGGTGTGTGGATTCAGGGACAACGCCTGTATATTCCTGAAACAGTCAGATTGAGAGTATTGCAACTCATTCACGATTCCAAGATAGCTGGGCATAGAGGAATTCTAAAGACACAGGAATTTCTTTCTCGTTTCTTTTGGTGGCCCACTTGCAGAAGGATGTTTTGAATTATGTCACTTCATGTGAGGTCTGTGCAAGATGCAAAACACCTCGCTCCTCACCAACTGGTCTGTTACAGCCTCTTCCCACCCCGTCCCGCCCGTGGGGATCCATTTCTATGGACTTCATTGTGGAGTTACCAACCTCTCAGGGGAAGAACACCATTCTAGTGGTGGTTGACCGTCTAACAAAGGCAGCTCATTTTATCCCTTGTGTCGGCTTACCCACTGCAAAACAGACATCAGATTTGATGATTAAAGATTGTTTTCGCTTACATGGAGTACCGGATGAGGTTATTTCGGATCGAGGGGTGCAATTCACTTCTAGGTTTTGGCAAAATTTCTGTGCAGCATTGGACATTAAAGTAAACCTTTCTTCTGCTTTTCATCCTCAGACTAATGGACAGACCGAACGAACCAATCAAACCCTGGAGCAGTATCTCCGCTGCTTTATCTGCCACCTACAGGATGATTGGGTGGATCTACTTCCATTAGCTGAGTTCTCGTATAACAACTCTCAGAGTGCCTCCACTAAACAGTCTCCTTTTTACTCTAATCTAGGTTATCATCCTAACATTCTACCACGATTTCCCATAGAAACGCCTTTACCAGCAGTGGCTGAAGGAATCTTGTCTTTACAGAAGAATATGGATCTTCTAAAGGAAAATCTGGAATCGGCTCAAGAAAGGTACAAGAAAGCAGCAGATAAATTTCGTAAACCTGCACCAGCTTTCAAGGTAGGAGACTTGGTCTGGCTGTCAACCAGAAATCTTAAGTTAAGGATTCCATCGTCTAAGTTGGGACATAAGTACATTGGACCCTATAAAATCAGTAAAATTATAAGTGCCGTTGCTTGTCGTCTTCAACTGCCCAGAACTATGAGAATCCACCCTGTCTTTCATGTATCCCTACTAAAGGCTGCGACACCCAATACGTTTCCTGACGTTCCTCTCCTTGCCCTGACCCAGTGCTAGTCGATGGTCAGGAAGAATTTGTGGTGGAAAGGATTTTAGATTCCAGGTTGTATAGAAATCAGTTACAATATCTGATTAAATGGCAGGGCTACCCAGTGGAGGACAACTCATGGGAACCGGTCAATAACGTTAATGCTCCTTGCTTGCTCCGTCAGTTTCATCAGAGGTACCCAAACAAGCCTGGTCTGAGGTCATCCGGAGGTTGTCCTTAAGGGGGGAGTAATGTAAGGTTCTATGTATATATTCCTGAAACTCAGTTTGTTCGTCAGCCATTTTACTTTCTGTCTTGCTGCAGCTATCTTGCCCTCAGTCAAAATGGAGTTTCCAGCTTGCATGTTCCCGCCCTGATTCTCTCCTTTGCTTCTTAAGCAGCCACAGCTGAGCAATCAGTGCTTCAGAATCTAGCCTGCAGTGAACCTGTGACTTGACTCCTGTAAGCCTTGGACCTTGTACTCCAGCTATTCCTACTGAGGAACTCTGAAGCACTTGTGGACTCTGAACCCTGCTCTTTGAAAGACCCACGTTTGCATGGACTTACGGTAACAGAGAAGAAGATCCTGAATCTGTATTGGAGAGTGATTGCTGAGCTTGGATTACTCTGGCCTGCTGTGTCTCCTGTTTCTGTGTCTGCAAACTGTGTGACTATTTCTGCCAACTTGTATGAAGTAATACAGGACTTTTCTATATCAAACCTGTGTCTCATGTATGTTCATCGCACCCAAGCACAAGACGCTATATGAACTGTACTACATACATTACATCAGCGCTCACCATTTTGGTAGCTGTTTTGAAACTGTGCAGAAGGGTGCAGAGGTCCTTAATCTGAGCCCACAACGCAAACGTGATATGTGCCACGTCCATACTGCGTTGGCCCAGGCTATACGACATGACATAGTGCATCAAAGCTTGTTGCTGCTGTCACAGTCACTGCAACATGTGCAGAGTGGAATTCCACCATGTTGGCACATCGCATATCAACCTGTTAACTGGCATGGACAAAGACCTCTGTATCGATGCAAGTCGATGACCTGTGGGGTGCAAAGTGAGCACACAGCTTCTGTTCTCTCTGCAGCAGCTCACCCAGGCCAGGATAGTGATGGAGAAAATACTTTACTACCAGGTTGAGGAAGTGAGCCATGCAAGACAGATGTGCGAGCTTGCCCCGGCGTAGTACCGCCACCAGGTTTGCACTGTTCCCTGGATGAGGGTTCAGCAGAGACAGCCATTGCTCAAACTTGGCCTGGAGAGCTCTCCACAACTCTTCAGCTGTATGACTGCGATCTACAAGGCATATCAATTTTAACACTACCTCATTGCGGTGAGCCCTGGCTGCACAGTACGGAGGTGGTGTTGATTCGCTCTGCACTGTTGGAATGCGTGTCTCATTATGCCAGAGGTTGAGGGTGCAGGTCGAGGCCTTAGAGGATGTAGAGGAGGAGAAAGAAGCAGTGGAGGAAGTGTGAAATACAGAGGTTTGTCCTGCAATTCTTGGGGATTCCAAGACTTGTGTAGCAGCCCCTTGCCTCCCCTGCCTCCACAGAAACCAGAATCACCCAGTGCCCAGTCAGTGAGATGTAATGCCCTTCTCCATGCTTACTCATCCAAGCGTCTGTGGTGAAATGCACCCTGGCAGACATAGATTTAGTCAAGGAATGGGTGATGTTGTCTTCGACATGCTGGTGTAGCACAGGCACAGCTTTCTTAAAGAAGTAATGGTGATTGGTCAACTGGTACTGGGGGGACTGCGACGGCCATCAGCTCTCAGAAACCGTCTGTATCTACCAGGTGGAAAGGCAGCATTTCCGTGGCCAAGGGAACGCAGTGGACGTGGTGTATGTGGACTTCTCAAAAGCTTTTGATACGGTGCCACACAAAAGGTTGATACATAAAATGAGAACAATGGGGATAGGGGAAAATATGTGTAAGTTGGTTAAGAACTGGCTCATGGATAGGAAACAAAGGGTGGTTATTAATGGAGCACACTCGGACTTGGTCACGGTTAGCAGTGGGGTACCACAGGGGTCAGTATTGGGGCCGCTTCTCTTTAACATATTTATTAATGACCTTGTAGGGGGTATAGAGAGTAGTATTTCAATATTTGCAGATGACACTAAACTCTACAGGGTAATCAATACAGAGGAGGACAATTTTATATTACAGCAGGATTTATGTAAACTAGAAGCTTGGGCTGATAAATGGGGATAAATGTAAGGTCATGCACTTGGGTAGAACAAGCAAGATGTATAATTATGTGCTTACTTGTAAAACACTGAATAAAACTGTCACTGAAAAAGACCTGGGTGTATGGGTGGATGACAAACTCACATTTAGTGGCCAGTGTCAGGCAGCTGCTGCAAGTTCAGATAAAATAATTGGATGCATTAAAAGAGGCATAGATGCTCATGAGGAGAACAACATTTTACCTCTATACAAGTCACTGGTGCGACCACACTTAGAATACTGTGTACAGTTCTGGTCTCCGATGTATAAGACAGACATAGCTGAACTGGAGCGGGTGCAGAGAAGAGCGACCAAGGTTATTAGAGAACTGGGGGTCTGCAATACCAAGACAGGTTATTACACTTGGGGTTATTTAGTTTGGAAAAACGAAGGCTTAGGGGTGATCTTATTACAATGTATAAATATATGAGGGGACAGTACAAAGACCTTTCTAATGATCTTTTTACTCTTAGACCTGTGATGGGGACAAGGGGCATCCTCTACGTCTGGCGGAAAGAAGGTTTAGTCATAATTAGTGTTGAGCGATACTGCTCGATATCTAAAAATATCGGATCGGAATGGTATCGCCGATATCACTAAATATCGTCGATATCCGATTCCGATACCGGAAGTCCCATGTAAATCTATGGGAACCAAATATCGACATTAAAAAAACCCATTCTTGCCTTGTTGGTTAATTGTACATGAAGGAAAACAACAAAGACTAATGTAGAATGTATTGGGGGGGTTGAGGAGACAATAAAGGCATACATGTTTAACCCAATGCATTGGAATAGCATTAATATATTTTTTTTTGGAAATACGTTTGGATTGACTAACAAATTGACAATGTTGTTAACCTTTTTTCTATTTTGGCAAATATGTATGTTTCACAACTTCCATGCTCTTCACCTTTTTAACTTTTGCCAGTGCCACACTTTCTCCTTCATAATCTTCAGCAGCATCATCTTTCTCATCAAATTATTCTTCATCTTCACCTTCTTAATCTTCTTCTTAAACTTCTTCCTATTCATGTTTTTGTTTACATTACTCATATTGTTATTATTAAACTAATTAATCTTCTTCATATTCAAATTCTTCATCTTCTTCATCTTCATCTTCTTCATCATATTCTTATTTGTGACAGAGATTCCTGTACTTGTAATCTGTAAAAGTATGAATTGTTCATCCTTCCGTTCTTGCTGTCACAAAAGATTTAAATTACAACAGTATTTGTCCGTGTTCAGTTTAGCCTGCAGCAGCAGGCATTTTCCAGGGGCACCACGAGGAGGAACGGACTCACCCCCATACACTGCTTAGTCTTCTTCTGCTTAGAATTTAGAGCATATATTTTGCTCTTCATTTTGGTCTTATACTTCATGTTCTTCTGCTTTTTGATCTTCTGCTTATTGTTCTTCTGTCTCTTGTTCTGTATCTTGTAGTTTGTCTTAACCTTCTTTGTCCTGTTGGTGATCTTCTTCTGGGTAATCTTTTATTTTTTCTTTGTGATGGTGTTCAGGCTGGTTGGCTTCATGCTCGTCGTCCTTGTTGTCGTCATCTTCTTCTGGGTGGTCTTTAAGGTCGTCTAATTTCCGAGAACCAGCTGACGTTACTGGAACCCTGACGGGTATCAGATGGAGCAAGAGACAATGGAAGTAACGAGGACCAGCTGACTGTGCTGGAACCCGAGGGGCAGCAGAAGGAAAAGAGGCAATGTCACAACCGAGTACCAGCTGACGTTACTGTGACACGGTTACTAAGCAGGAGGTACCTGTGCTCCAAAGCACTACCAAGGACCAGCAGACGTTGTGGAACTCGGATACGGAGATGGAGGCACCTAGGCCAAAGGCACTGGGGAGAACCAGTTGACGGTACTGGACCCCGGACGGGTAGCAGAGGGAAAAGAGGCAATGTCACAACCGAGTACCAGCTGACGTTACTGTGACACGGTTACTAAGCAGGAGGTATCTGTGCTCCAAAGCACTACCAAGGACCAGCAGACGTTGGTGGAACTCGGATAACGAGATGGAGGCACCTAGGCCAAAGGCACTGGGGAGAACCAGTTGACAGTACTGGACCCCGGACGGGTAGCAGAAGGAAAAGAGGCAATGTCACAACCGAGTACCAGCTGACGTTACTGTGACACGGTTACTAAGCAGGAGGTACCTGTGCTCCAAAGCACTACCAAGGACCAGCAGACGTTGGTGGAACTCGGATACGGAGATGGAGGCACCTAGGCCAAAGGCACTGGGAGAACCAGTTGACGGTACTGGACCCCGGACGGGTAGCAGAACGCACCCATGAAAATGTAAGTTGACAGGACGCAAGCCGTCCGCAGTTACCGAATCACACAGTCCTACAGTGGGTGCTTGTCCTATTGTCACAATGGAAACAGCCTTTATTTACATATCCCACAGCACACATAGGAATCACCTAAACTGCAGGCACCATAGAGTCGGCTAACCCGAATGCAACACGACAGCACAACTTATTGGAGGATAATTGACGTTCACACTGCCAGGAAACAGCTGTCGTGCTGTAACCAGGCTGGCCAGGAGTCAGTACCCCTGCCAATTACTTACGAGCAACAAATGGCGGTGTTGTACCCAGGGAGTAGAGTTCAGGTGATAGAAAGATGAACATAACAGGAGACATGGAAAACGTTGCCAAACAGTTATTTAATCTGAAAACGGACAGGCAAATTCAGGTGAGATCCATGCCTTGTTCATTTTCAGAAAAGTAAGCCGGTCTACATTCTCTGAGGATAGTCGCATGCGACGGTCTGTTACTACACCACCTGCAGCACTAAAGACGCGCTCAGATAATACACTGGCAGCAGGGCAAGCCAGCACCTCCAATGCATACTGGCTAAGCTCTGGCCATGTATCCAACTTAGAGACCCAAAATTTGAAAGGGGAAGAGGCATCTGGTAGTACAATTAGAGGGAAAGCCAAGTAGTCTGTCACCATCTTACGGAAACGTTTCTTCCTGGTGACTGGAGCCGTCTCGGATGGTGTAGACCTTGCTGGCGCTGTCACAAAACTTCGGCACATTTGTAACATACAGCTCTTGCCCTGTGCAGAGGCGCTGCTTCTGCTCCCTCTTGTTGTAGAGGTGTCTACACTGCCTCGACGCACAGAGCTGCTTTGTAAAGCAGTAGCAGCAGCAGCAGCTCTCTCGGCTGGAATGTACAACAGTATGGATTGCACCAGTGTGTCTTGGTACTCCTGCATTTTACGGTCCCGGTTCACCGGTGTGATGAGGGTTTGTAAGTTGTCCCGGTAGCGAGGGTCTAGGAGGGTGTACACCCAATAATCTGACGTGGTGAGAATGTGGGCGATGCGGCGGTCGTTTCTCAGGCACTGAAGCATGAAATCAACCATGTGCTGCAGACTCCCAACTGGCCAACAAAGGCTGTCCTCTGGAAGAGGCGTCATCTCTGCCTCCTCTGCATCACCCCACCCTCGCTCTACATACTGACTAGAGCGTTGTGTACCTTCCTCTGTAGGGATTTCTTCATCCTCCATTGACTCCTCCTCCTCATCCTCCTCACAAAGTGAGCCCTGCCCAGCCCTTTGTGAGGAACCACGTTGCGCTGACTGTCCTGAAGGTAATTGAATTTGTGACTCCTCATCCTCCACCTCTTCCAAAACCTCTTCCTTTAGTGCTTTCAGTGATTTCTGAAGCAGGCAGATAAGGGGGACAGTCATGCTGACTAGTGCATCATCTGCACTCGCCATCCGCGTTGAGACATCAAACGCACGCAAAACGTCGCAGATGTCCTTCATAGAGGCCCACTCAGTAGTGGTGAAGTGTGAACGGCGCAAATTGCGAGTTGATTGCGCCTGTTGCAGCTGATACTCCATTACTGCTGGCTGCTGCTCACACAACCGCTCCAACATATGTAACGTGGAATTCCACCTGGTGGGTACGTCACATATGATGCGATGTTCAGGAAGGCGAAATCTGACTTGCAGAGCTGCAATGCGCGATCTGGCCATGCTGGAACGTCGCAAGTGAGCGCACTCTAGGCGGACCTTGTGCAGCAGTGCATCAAGATCCGGATAGTCCCTCAAAAAACTCTGCACGACCAAGTTGAGCACATGTGCCAGACATGGTATGTGAGTGAGGTTGCCAAGGCCCAGAGCTGCCACCAGATTTCGGCCATTGTCACACACTACCAAGCCTGGCTGGAGATTCGCTGGCAAAAACCACACGTCGCTCTCCTGCTTGATGGCATTCCAGAGCTCCTGCGCTGTGTGGCTTCGATTCCCCATGGAAATTAATTTCAGGATGGCCTGTTGACGTTTGGCCATGGCTGTGCTCATATCGGTCGCATCAGGTAAGCGTTCACGGGTCCATGTGGAGGTAGACCGTGACGGCTCCTGCAGCGATGATTCTGAGGAACTGGAGTAGGAGGAGGAATCAATGTGTACAGACTGGATTCCTGCAATCCTTGGAGTTGGCAGAACACGTACAGCGCCACTGGCAAGATCTGTACCCGGCTCCACAACATTGACCCAATGGGCAGTGAGGGAAAGGTATCGTCCCTGGCCATGGTACTGGTCCACACATCGGTGGTCAGGTGGACCCTGCTACTGACGGCGTTTAGTAGCGCATGTTTAATGTTTCCCTCGACATGTTTTTGCAGAGCAGGGACGGCTTGCCTGCTGAAATAAAATCGGCTTGGCACATTATATTGTGGGACTGCCAATGCCATAAAGTTCCTGAAACTGTCAGTCTCCACCAGCCTGAATGACAGCATTTCAAGGGACAGGAGTTTTGCAATGCCAGCATTCAGAGCCTGTGCTCGTGGATGGTTTGCCGATATGGCCGTCTTTTATCCCATGCCTGTGGTACCGATGGCTGTTTTGTGGTCTGGGAGTGTGACGATGACTGTGAACTTGCTGCTGTGGGTGGAATAACAGTTTGTCTATGGACAACAGTGACCGAGGTTCTTCCATGGAGATCCTGTGAGGAAGCCGAACCAGGTGTGTGTGAGCTGGAGGTAGAGGCTCCAACACGACCTGAAGATGTAGGTGCTGCTGTAGGTTGGCCTACATCTCCAGTGTGTCTTTGTAACTCAGCTACGTGCTTTGTCCGTACATGTTTCCACATATTTGTGGTATTCAGGTTACTGATATTTTTACCTCTTTTAACTTTTTGCTTACACAGCTTGCATTGAACATAGCAAATATCATCTACAAGTCTGTCAAAAAAGGACCACGCAGTGCAAGTCATGGGAGCGCCAATTTTGACATTTCTAAGAGAACTGCTCCCAACAGGTGCCAAACTGGAGGCTACAGGCAAGCGAGTCTGCAGCCTACCTCTCCCTCCTCTTTGTACCGTTGGGACAATCTCTTCCTCAGAGCTGCTCCCACCACCTTCCTGTTGCTCACGCCATGTTGGGTCTCGGACTTCATCATCTCCACTACCCTCTTCCAACACTTGCTGCTGTTGGATGGTCTGGCAGCACCATGCTCCACAAAACCTGGCACCTGAGTCTCATCATCATCATAAGATGCGTTCTGCGGTGTGCTGTCCATCGGCACTGGCTCACCCGCCTCTTCAGATTGAGAGAGACACAGCTGTTGCGCATCACTGCATACTCCCTCTTCTTCAAATTGCAGAATGCTGCTTGCCTGTGCCCGTGTTTGCGAGCCAACAGATTCTGAGAACAGAAGCAGAGACTCAGCTGGCTCCTGTACAGAATTCTCTGACTGCCTGGGCAATTTGACAGGCGGTGAACAGACAGATGGTTGCTCAACAGTGTTGTGTTCCTGAGAGAAGGTGGAAGGAATTGAAGTCGATGCATTGGCTGCCATCCAACCAACAACGGCTTCAATTTGTTCTTCCCGCAGCAGGGGGGCAAGCCGAGCTCCTACCAAACTGCGCATAAAGGAACGCTCATGGGTAAAACTGGTGGATGCTGTGTCACTGAGGGCGGCAGCAGCCACAGAATCCCCACGTCCTCTCCCTGCTGAAACTCCACGGCCACGACCACGTGCCTTACTCCCTGCCTTCTTCATCTTGGTAGATTGATAAAGAAAGTCAGAAAAGTTATAAGGTGTGGTTATTACGCAGAGACTGAAGTGAACACTGAAACACAACTGTTCACAATCTGTGAAAGGCTACTCCTTTGTCTACTTCTATAGTGTTTGCAACCAATGTATTGGATACGGATGGAAGCGCGTCACACTAATAGATTATATTTATTTTAAATGGAATGGAGCAGAACCAATTGGAGAGAAATGAAAAGGATGAGGCACTGAGACACGCTCAGCAGAGTACAAGCAGCAGTGCTTGAACAAGTAACTGGAGCGTGATGTGCACTCAAAAAATAAAAAACACAGACTGAAGTGAACACTGAAACACAACTGTTCACAATCTGTGAAAGGCTACTCCTTTGTCTACTTCTATAGTGTTTGCAACCAATGTATTGGATACGGATGGAAGCGCGTCACACTAATAGATTATATTTATTTTAAATGGAATGGAGCAGAACCAATTGGAGAGAAATGAAAAGGATGAGGCACTGAGACACGCTCAGCAGAGTACAAGCAGCAGTGCTTGAACAAGTAACTGGAGCGTGATGTGCACTCAAAAAATAAAAAACACAGACTGAAGTGAACACTGAAACACAACTGTTCACAATCTGTGAAAGGCTACTCCTTTGTCTACTTCTATAGTGTTTGCAACCAATGTATTGGATACGGATGGAAGCGCGTCACACTAATAGTTAAATTGCATGGAGCAGCAAGAATTACACTGAAGAAAAAAAAAAGAGTCTGTGAGTGACACGTGCAGATGCCTACAGACAGCGTTGCATGCAGAGCAAACTGCAGCGTCACCTGCACTCACACACACCTTGCAGAGCTGTTAAAACAACACTGCAGGCAAAAGGAAGCTTTACACAGCGGTTGGTGCTAGCCTGCCTACAGCACAGTACACTAAATCGCAATCTCTAACTGTCCCTCAGAGTCAGCACAGCAGCGTTCTGTCCCTTACTGAATTCACAGCACAGTGACGCTAAAATGGCGGCGGCGCCTTTTATAGTGCATTCTGACATCATTTCAGCATCCAATCACAGCCATGCCATTAGTTAACATGACTGCAGCAGTACAGGATGTGCCCACACTTCTTAGGATTCCTCATTGGCTGACTAAAATCACATTGCCTCTCAAAGAATTATGGGAACTTCCGATTCCGGTATACGATATATGGAAAATATCGGAACTAAGTATCGAAAGGCCGAAACAGCTAATATCGGCCGATACCCGATACTTGCGGTATCGTATCGCTCAACACTAGTCATAATCACAGACGCAGATTCTTTACTGTAAAAGCAGTGAGAATATGGAACTCTGCCGTATAATGTTGTAATGAGTGATTCCCTACTAAAATTTAAGAAGGGACTGGATGCCTTTCTTGAAAAGTATAATATTACAGGCTATATTCACTAGTTTCCTAGATATTGCGTTGATCCAGGGAGCTAGTCTGATTGCCGTATGTGGAGTCGGGAAGGAATTTCTTTCCCCAATGTGAAGCTTACTGTTTGCCACTTGGTTTTTTTTCCTTCCTCTGGATCAACATGTTAGGGCAGGTTAGGATAGGATATGGGTTGAACTAGATGGACTTAAAGTCTTCCTTCAACCTTAACCCCTTAATGTCCACTGACGTGCAGAGTCCGTCATGGCAAGGTGTCAGTTCCGGCACCAGGACGGACTCTGCACGTCATGGCTTTGATCTACCACTGCGTGTAAACACGCAGTGGTAGATCAGTGCCGACAGCTGTCACAGACAGCTGACAGGCACGGCAAGCGGTGCGGGGACCTTTGCCGTCGGTCCCCACACCTACAGCGCTGTGCTTGGTCAGTCAATCTGACTGACCAAACACAGCAGCGATCGTGCAGGAGAAGCTGAAATTTCAGCTTCTCCAGCGCGATCAGTGCAGGAGCCGGCGCTGCAGTGGCCAGGCTTCCTGCACTGACAGCCAGGAGCGGAGCCCCCACCGCCCCTGACTGTTAACCCCCTGACTGCTGCGATCGAGCGCGATCGCAGAGCTCAGGGGGGGAGGCAGAGAGTCGGGAGCTCCCTCTGCCTCAGATCGGCACCCTGCAATGTATTTGCAGGGGCCGATCTCTGCCTTGATGACCCGGGGGTTGTCATGACAACCTCCGGGTCATTTAGCTACGGGAAGCTGCTGTGATCATTGTCACAGCAGCTTCCACTATAGTTGCAATGCATTGCAATGCCAGAGCATTGCAATGCATTGTAACTGCAATAAAAAGTAAAAAAAGTGAAAGTCCCATAAAGGGACAAGTTAAAAAAAAAATCATTTTTTTAAAAAAATTGTAAAAAAAAAATTAAAAAATAATTTAAAAAAATCCCTAAAAAATACACATTTTTATGTAATAAAAAAAATAAAAAACAAAAAACATACACATGTTAGGTATCGCCACGTCGTAAAAATCCCATCTATAAAAGCGTAACCCTAGTTAACCCCTTCAGTGAAAGCCGTAAAAAAAAAAACACAAAAAAGTAGTAAATTATACTTTTTCCAAGCGGTATCATTATACCGCTTGGAAAAAGTGCAATAACACGCGATCAAAAAGTCAGATATAAATAATCATGGTACCGCTGAAAACGTCATCTTGTCCCGCAAAAAACAAGCCGCTATACAGCATCATCAGCGAAAAAATAAAAAAGTTATAGCTCGCGGAATAAACTGATGCAAAAATAATTATTTTTTCTATAAAATTTTTTATTGTGTAAAAAACGCCAAAACATAAAAAAAAATATATAAATGAGGTATCGCTGTAATCGCAGTGACCCGAAGAATAAAGCTGCTTTATCAATTTTACCATATACGGAACGGAGGAAAAAAAAAAAAAAAAAAAACAATTCCTGAATTGCTGGTTTTTGTTCATTCTGATTCCACAAAAATCGAATAGGAAACGATCAAAAAACGTTATGTGCCTGAATATGGTACCAATAAAAACGTCAGCTCGTCCCGCAAAAAATAAGCCCACAGATAACTCTGTCCGCCGAAATATGGAAAAATTATAGCTCTCAAAATACGGCGATGCAAAAATTTCTTACAAAAAATTATTCCAAGAAAAAGCATCTTTTAGTGTGTGACAGAAGCTAAACATGAAAAAAGGGTGTAAATCTGGTATCGCTGTAATCGCACCGATCCGAGGAATAAAGTCGCCTAATCACTAATACCGCACGAGGAACGGCGCAAAAAAGAAAACCAATTCTTCACCTTTTGTGGATTTGTTCATTGTGCCTCCCAAAGATCGCAGTAAGGCGATCACAGTGGTTCCCCCCCACATATGGGGTATCAGCGTATTCAGGACAAAATGCACAATAGCTTTTGGGGTCCTATTTCTCCTGTTACCCTTAGAAAATAAAAATTTGGGGCAAAAAGGTAATTTTTGTGGAAAAAAATATGATTTTTTTATTTTCAGGCTCTACATTATAAACTTCTGTGAAGCCCTTGGGGGTTCAAAGTGCTGACCACACATCTAGATAAGTTCCTTGGGGGTCTAGTTTGCAAAATGGGGTCATTTGTGGGGGGTTTCTACTGTTTAGGCACATCAGGGGGTCTCCAAGCGCGACATGACACCCGCAGACCATTCCATCAAAGTCTGCATTTAAAAACGGTGCTCCTTCCCTTCCGAGCTCTGCCATGCGTCAAAATAGTGGTTCCCCCCCACATATGGGATATCAGCGTACTCAGGACAAATTGCACAATAGCTTTTGGGGTCCTATTTCTCCTGTTACCCTTATAAAAATAAAAATTTGGGGGCAAAAAGATTATTTTTGTGGAAAAAAATATGATATTTTTATTTTCACGGCTCTACGTTATAAACTTCTGTGAAGCACTTGGGGTTCAAGTGCTCACCACACATCTAGATAAGTTCCTTGGGGTCTAGTTTCCAAAATGGAGTCACTTGTGGGGGGTTTCTACTGTTTAGGCACATCAGGGGCTCTCCAAACGTGACATGACACCCGCAGACCATTCCATCAAAATCTGCATTTGAAAAAGGCGCTCCTTCCCTTTCCAGCTCTGCCATGCGTCAAAATAGTGGTTTACCCCCACATATGGGGTATCAGCATACTCAGGACAAATTGCACAATAACTTTTGGGGTCCTTTTACCCTTTGGGAAATAAAAATTGGGGTGGAAAGATCATTTTAGTGGAAAAGATATGATTTTTTAATTTTACAGCTCTACGTTATAACCTTCTGTGAAGCCCTTGGGGTTCAAAGCTCTCACCACACATCTAGATAAGTTCCTTGGGGGTCTAGTTT
>JARQOD010000004.1:167600736-167678693 GCA_033576555.1 Oophaga sylvatica | reverse complement strand
AATAAAAATAAGGCATCACAACATTACAAATTCTTCCATACATAATAGTATGTAAAGGCCAAAACCAATAGTGACTATGGGTAATGCTGATCATATGTTACACATATGTTTGGTTGACAAGATTATACTACTTTAAACATGCAGTACCCAAAACATGGAGTGAAATGAAATTTAACCAAATAAAAAACTTTCACTACCACTAGTGAGCACCATATCTGCCCCATATGGTTAGGTTCTAAGACTAGACTAATGCAATGATGCATTAGCCAACAATTTTTAACAGGGATGGGGACAAAATAACAAACATTGGTAGAAGTTATAATATCTAACGAAATAATAATATTTTCCCAGATCACACACACCAGCAGCTAAGTACCATAAGGTATTTGTAGGCATTCAGATTAGTGCAAATATGCGTTACACAACATGTTGTTAAAATAATGTTAAAAAAAATAATAAATTCTCGCATAAGCAGATAATTGAAAATAATATAGGTTGATTATGCTTAGTGAACAGCATATTGCTAGAAATATGTTGTTTACAGGCATCTATATTACTGCTAATGTCTTAGACACAATAGGAGTTTAAAGTAAATATAAATCATTACTAACTGTTTTTTCAATTTTAAAATATAAGTTGCATACAACATCTCAGCTGGTGGTATGTGGTTGGTGGGGTTGGCGGCTTCCCAGCATCTCTTTGTGGTTGCCTTGGATCACCACCTTGACCATCACACAGTTGGGGTAGAGTTTCACGCCCCTGAGTTAACATCTGGCCAAGGTCAGGTTGGTGTGTGGGCACATTACCATACAGGTTAAGGGAGATTTATATTCCTGTGTAAGATGATACCCACGAGAATCATACCCCCCAATATGACCATGTTGAGCACATCCAGGTTGGGACCAGCCTGCAACACTGGATCTGTGCAAGTGGTCATTGTTGTGATATTTTGGTGGCGACTTCTGAGCTGGGGCTCCTCGGGTGGTTGCTGAGGGTAATGAACTAATTACTGAATGGCCTTCAGCTGGCTCTGAATGGTATGATATAAGTGACCATCAGCCTTGCCGGTAATCAATTGTTCCTCCTGGTCTTGCGTGGAGCACAGCTTGCTTTCCTGCCCTCATTCAGATAAGTGTTTTGTTGTTTTTTTCCTCTGTTGGATTTTCACTGCTGGTTTGCTGCTTGCAGTGGACTACAGCCTGGTCCCCTTTTGGGGTCTGGCACTGCAATTATGCTCATTTTGTGTTTGAAACTTTTGCTTTGTTCCTTTGTCACTTTTTGTTTGCCGAGTTGTTGTGAGTTACACCAGAGATCTAATTTAGGTGGTAGAGATCGTGTGATCTCAGGTTTTTTGTTAATCAGAAGTGTTGGTATTTTTGTCAGGGTTTTTTTTGGGTTGCAGTCAGAAATCTTTCCTATACTTTTCTATCTAGACAGATTGGGCCCCAGCGTTTGCTCATTCTTTTTCTGTCTGTGTCCGTGTTTTCTTCTTGTCTAACCGCCATTACATGTTTGGGGGCTTCCTATTTCTTTGGGGATTCTGCTGCGGGGCAGATAGCTTTCATCTTTCTGCCTTTAGGTGTAGTTATCTCTCCGGCTGTGATGAGGCGTCTAGGATCATCGTAGGTACGCTCCACGGTACTTCTAGTGTGGCGGTTAGTTTTTGTGTACTGCAATCCAATAGTTTCCAGCCTCTCTGGTATATTACTACTTTGGCTTAATTTCTCCTCAGCTACCGAAACATAACAGGTCACATTAGGAAGTCGGATTTGACCCTGTTGTTGCCAACGTTGTTTCGGTGGGGGAATGGGTAGAGGTGTAGGCGCCCGTGCAGGAGGATCCTCTGATCTGTTGGAATGAAAGGGGATTAGAACATGTTGGAGAGGTGAGCCTAAACTGCATATGTGGTATGTGGTGTGATGTATGTACTTACGGTTTGAGTTCCAGAATAGGTGCAAGAAAACCCAGCTGTCTAAGTAAACGTTACTTTCGCTTTCTGGGTGCTGCTGACCCGCTCTTGGCCCTCTGCTGGCGTTGGCGCCTGTATTGGTCGCGGATGGTTCTCCATCTTCTCATAACATCATCACTGCAATGAGACATATAATGTAATCATTTAGCTAGCTGGACAAAGCATAATTATTCTGCAGACACGTTATACAGTCAGGGCCAGAAATATTTAGACAGTGACACAATTTTCGCGAGTTGGGCTCTGCATGCCACCACATTGGATTTGAAATGAAACCTCTACAACAGAATTCAAGTGCAGATTATAACGTTTAATTTGAAGGGTTGAACTAAAATATGTGTTAGAAAATGTAGGAATTGTACACATTTCTTTACAAACACTCCACATTTTAGGAGGTCAAAAGTAATTGGACAAATAAACATAACCCAAACAAAATATTTTTATTTTCAATATTTTGTGGCGAATCCTTTGGAGGCAATCACTGCCTTAATCTGGAACCATGGACATCACCAAACGCTGGGTTTCCTCCTTCTTAATGCTTTGCCAGGCCTTTACAGCCGCAGCCTTCAGGTCTTGCTTGTTTGTGGGTCTTTCCCTCTTAAGTCTGGATTTGAGCAAGTGAAATGCATGCTCAATTGGGTTAAGATCTGGTGATTGACTTGGCCATTGAAGAATGTTCCACTTTTTTGCACTCATGAACTCCTGTGTAGCTTTGGCTGTATGCTTGGGGTCATTATCCATCTGTACTATGAAGCGCCGTCCAATCAAGTTTGCAGCATTTAGCTGAATCTGGGCTGAAAGTATATCCCAGTACACTTCAGAATTCATCCGGCTACTCTTGTCTGCTGTTATGTCATCAATAAACACAAGTGACCAGTGCCATTGAAAGCCATGCATGCCCATGCCATCACGTTGCCTCCACCATGTTTTACAGAGGATGTGGTGTGCCTTGGATCATGTGCCGTTCCCTTTCTTCTCCAAACTTTTGGCTTCCCATCATTCTGGTACAGGTTGATCTTTGTCTTATCTGTCCATAGAATACTTTTCCAGAACTGAGCTGGCTTCTGGAGGTGTTTTTCAGCAAATTTAACTCTGGCCTGTCTATTTTTGGAATTGATGAATGGTTTGCATCTAGATGTGAACCCTTTGTATTTACTTTCATGGAGTCTTCTCTTTACTGTTGACTTAGAGACAGATACACCTACTTCACTGAGAGTGTTCTGGACTTCAGTTGATGTTGTGAACGGGTTCTTCTTCACCAAAGACAGTATGCGGCGATCATCCACCACTGTTGTCTTCCGTGGGCTCCCAGGTCTTTTTGGATTGATGAGTTCACCAGTGCTTTCTTTCTTTCTTAGGATGTACCAAATTGTAGATTTTGCCACTTCTAATGTTGTAGCAATTTCTTGGATGGTTTTTTTTCTGTTTTTGCAGCTTAAGGATGGCTTGTTTCACCTGCATGGAGAGCTCCTGTGACCGCATGTTTCCTTCACAGCAAAACCTTCCAAATGCAAACACCACACCTCAAATCAACTCCGGCCCTTTCATCTGCTTAATTGAGAATGACATAACAAAGGGATTGCCCACACCTGTCCATGAAATAGCCTTGGAGTCATTTGTCCAATTACTTTTGGTCCCTTTAAAAACAGGGTGGCACTTGTTAAGGAGCTGAAACTCCTAAACCCTTCATCCAATTTTAATGTGGATACCCTCAAATGAAAGCTGAAAGTCTGGACTTCAAGTGCATCTGAATTGTTTTGTTTAAAATTCATTGTGGTAATGTCTAGAACCAAAATTAGATAAATGTTGTCTCTGTCCAAATATATATGGACCTAACTGTATGTGTGTGTCACTGACGTATATACAGCTCTGGAAAAAATTAAGAGACCACTGCAAAATTTTCAGTTTGTCTGATTTTTCTCTGTATATGTATATTTTTGAGTAAAATGTAAATTGTTCTTTTAGTCTATAAACTACTGACAACATGTCTCTGAATTTCCAAGCAATAAATTTTGTATTTTTTTTCTGAAAATGAGATATAATGCAAAGAAAACAAGTTCATAATCATTTAGAAACTACAATACTAATGTTCTAACTCAGGAAGATTTCAGAAATCAATATTTTGTGGAATAACCATTATTTTTAATCACAAGTTTCATGCGTCTTGGCATGCTTTCCTCCAGTTTTTCACACTGCTTTTGGGTGACCTTAAGCCACTCCTGGTGCAAACATTTAAGCAGTTCATCTTTGATGGCTTGTGACTATCCATCTTCCTCTTGATTACATTCAAGAAGATTACATTGCAGTGGTCTCTCAATTTTTTGTACAGTGCTGTATATATATATATATATGTATATATATATATATATACATATATATATACAGTATATATATATATATATATACATGTGTGTGTGTATATATATATATATATATATATGTGTGTGTGTGTATGTGTGTGTGTGTATATCAATTCTATCTATTCTATTCTAACCTGTCACACTGATTTTACTGAGCACGGCACATGAATAAGGCCTCTTTCACACTTCAGTCGTGCGACGTCAGTCAAAATCCATCAAAGCGTCAAAAAATGGATCCTCCATTTTTATTTGGCAGATCCGCTTTTTTCCCATTGTCTTGCATTAGTGACGGATTTTGATGGATGGTTGTCTGTTAGATCCGTCAAATGACGGATCCGTCATTTTTTGGCGTCCGTATGTTTCTGACAACGTCCACTGCAACATTTTTTGTGTGCGTCGAAAAAGCGGATCATGACGGATCCGCCGCGTTTGCCGATTTGTATAATGGACGCCTATGGGTGGCGGATCCATCTTGATCCGTTTTTGGCGGAATCCGCCAGCGGATCCGTTGCTTCCATAGAAAATGCTGAGAACACTGTCCGGGGTCTCTCTCTCTCTCCTCCGTGCCAGACAAGCGTACACTGCATTTTCCGGGTTGAAAAGTTCATGGTGGATCCGTCTGAAAACTGATCCGTTTGCATCCTTTTTTCACATTTTACAATGGATTCGCTTTTTTCACCCTTCGGAGGATTTCAACTGACGTCGTACGACTGAAGTGTGAAAGAGGCCTTACCGGCTTTTATTCTATCTTTTACCAAATGTTATCGACTTTTTCCAATTTTAAGAAAAATACTCGTGTTACCGATCACAAATCTGAATGTACTATATTTGTGCCGAATTTATTTCTGGCGATCGTTTTCCGAACATATTTGCTCATCTCTAATCACGAGTACACACTGTATACTGGACAACACAAATATAATGTTTCTTTATTAATCTAAGGCCGGTTTCACACGTCAGTGGCTCCGGTACGTGTAGTGACAGTTTCCTCACGTCCCGGAGACACTGACGCATGTAGACACATTAAAATGAATGTGTTTCTGCACATGCTGTCAGCGTGTTTTTATGGACCGTGTGTCCGTGTGCAAAACACGGAGACATGTCAGTATTCGTGGAACCACGCGGTGCGCAAAACGTGCTGTACACGGCACACGGAGAACAGTTCATACTGTTCTCCGTGCGCACGGACGGCCGGCGGGGAAGAAGCGGCTACTGTTCCACTGCTTGCGCCTATTCTGGAGTTTTGTCAGGTTCTTCCCACTTGCCCTGTAGTGGTGGCAATTGGGGTTAATAAGGGGTTAATGTCACCTTTCTATTGTAAGGTGACATTAAGCCAGGCTTAGTAGAGTAAAAGAGTCATAGAATGGTAGAGTTGGAAGGGACTTCCTGGGCCTTCTGGTCCAACCCCCTGCTCAAAGCAGGATTCTCTAAATCATCCCAGACAGATGTCTGTCCAGCCTCTGTTTGAAGACTCACCACCTCTCGTGGCAGCCTGTTCCAGTAATGAAGTAATGATTAGTAATGAAGAGGTGTCAATAAGACACCTATTCATTATTAATCCTATAGTAAGTAAAGGGTTAAATAAGCACACACACATACAGAATAAAGTCTTTTAATTAAATAATACATCACACAGGTTTCCCATCTTTATTACACTGCTATTCCACGAATCCCTCGATCTCCTAGAAAAAAGTTTAAAAAAAACCCAACAATATACCCATACCTGTCCAGCGTACAGTCAAGTCCCACGGCTCAATTCATCTCAGGGGGTTAATCAGTTTACAGCCGGAGCGCTGCTAATGCAGCCGCTCCAACTGTAAACTACAGGGGAATGAATGGAAGCAGAGCGCACAGGCTCAGTGAGTAGCGGTGACGTCACTGAGCCTGTGCTCGCTGACAGCTGAATTCCTATAACCTCAGCACCATGGGAAAATGATGGTGCTGAGGTCACAGGAGTTCAGCTGTCAGCGAGCACAGGCTCAGTGACGTCACCCCCAGTCACTGAACCTGTGCGCGCTGCTTCCATTCATTCCCCAGTAGTTTACAGTCGGAGCTGCTGCACTAGCAGCGCTCCGGCTCTAAACTGATTAACCCCCCGAGATGGATTGCGCTGTGGGACTTGACTGTACGCCGGACAGGCATGGTTATATATTTTTTTTAACTTTTTTCTAGGAGTTCGAGGGATTCGCTATGGGATTAGGAGGTTAATAAAGATTTTAAAACTGTGTAGTGTATTCTTTCATTAAAATACTTTCTTCTTATTGTGTGTGTTTATTTAACCCTTGAATAAATCTCGGGTTAGCAATGAAAAGGTGTCTTATTGACACCTCTTCATTACTATTACTTCATTAAAAACAGGGTGGCACTTGTTAAGGAGCTGAAACTCCTAAACCCTTCATCCAATTTTAATGTGGATACCCTCAAATGAAAGCTGAAAGTCTGGACTTCAACTGCATCTGAATTGTTTTGTTTAAAATTCATTGTGGTAATGTCTAGAACCAAAATTAGATAAATGTTGTCTCTGTCCAAATATATATGGACCTAACTGTATAGTCATGGGGGTCTAGTAGGATGGGACTATACTACAAATTTGGCAGATTAAATCAGAAAAAAATGGGGGGCTAATTCTGCGCTATAACTACGTTGTGAGCGTTAAATTGAATCTGTCACCCCAAAATTGCCATATCAGATAAAGATATGGCTGAATAGTGCATCCCATAACAAAGCTAACGGTAGGTATCATATATCCTGATACCCCCATTTTCATATCAAAATACCTTTGTAAACTTCGTTTTTTTCCCTGTCAATCACGGTGGTCAGGTCAGGAGGGCGGCTTTTTCTCTCTCCCCCCCGCTCCTCTTCATCCGTTGCTTCCCGCAATTGCGCAATTCAAATTCGGCCCGGAAGTCGTCCAAGACATGCAGTCATTTCCGGGGCAAGGAAAGAGTAGCACATGCGCTGTACTGATTTTATGCTTTGCCCACTGTCGGGCAAAGCACACTGCGCATGCGCCGGCCCGAATTTGAATTGCGCAATTGCGGGAAGCCTAACGCCGTCTGTGGGATTCACAGACGGCGATACGCAATGGATGCCGAGGATCGGCGGGAGGAGAGAGAGAAAACGCCGCCCTCCTGACCTGACCACCGTGATTGACAGGGAAAAAAACGAAGTTTACAAAGGCATTTTGATATGAAAACGGGGTATCAGGATATATGATACCTACCGTTAGCTTTGTTATGGGACGCACTATTCAGCCATATCTTTATCTGATATGGCAATTTTGGGGTGACAGATTCCCTTTAAGAAAATTGTCAAAAAGCATGTAACTTACTGATTCGCTGATGCTTCTCGCGTGGGCTGTCGCCAAAGTGGTGAAACATCTTCCCACAGATGCGCCTCCATGCCGCCTCTTTCCTTGCGCATTCCGCGTAATGGGTCTCTCTTTTGTGGCACATTTCAGCCCTCTCCTGCAGCAAGAGTCTCAACATGTCCACATTGATGTACAGAGGCATCATGGCCGACTCCGTGGAGTCATCCTTCCAAGATGTCTGGCGCTCTTTTTGAGCTAATTTGCATGTGTCAGCTTCCTCCTGCATGTGTTGCACCATCTCCTGTGAGCTGCTGACGTCTTCCATATTTTTCGCAAGTCACACGCCTGGTCCGTGTGTAATCCGTTTTTTTTTCTCGCACCCATAGACTTTCATTGGCGTACAATGGGCGTAATACGCGTACAATCGCAGCATGCTGCGGGTGTCTCGCACCGTAAGATACGGCCGAGAAAAATATGCATGATCAGCGCTACTCCATAGAGAAGTATTGGTCAGTGTGTAATGCGTGGTTTTCACGCCTCTCACTCGTCCGTATTCCTACCTAGTGTGACGACTGCCTAAGAGTAGTATACCGATCTCCAATAAGATGTGTAGTGTGCACCTTGAACTCCCAGATGCTTCACAGAAGTTTATAATGTTGAGCCTTGAAATTAAAAAAATCAAATTTTTCCAACCAAAATGTTATTTTAGCCACATATTTTGCATTTTCATTAGGGTAACAGGAAAAATTGCACAATACAATTTGTTGTACAATTTCTCCTGAGTACGCCAATACCTCATATGTGGGAGAAAACTACTGTTTGGACGCATGGTAGGGCTTGGAAGAGAAGGAGCGTCATTTGACTTTTTGAATGTAAAGTTTGCTGGAATCATTAGTGGATTCCATGTCCCGTTTGGAGAGCCCCTGATGTTCCTAAACAATGGAAACCCTCTCAAGTGACCCCATTTTGGAAACTAGTCCCTCAAGTAATGTATTTAGATGTGTGGTGAGCACCTTGACTTGAAGGGAAGTGGTGCCATATTGGAGTTCAGATTTTGCTGGAATGGTTTGAGGGTGCCATGTCACATTGGCAGAGCCCCTGAGGTGCCAGAACAGAATCCTCCTATATGTGAACTCATTTTACAAACTACACTCCCCAATGAATTCATCCAGGGGTGCAGTGATCATATTGACACCATATGTGCCTCACATAATTTTATACCATTGAGTGGTGAAGAAAGAATAAATTAAATTTTTACCACTAAAATGATGTTTTATCCCCAACTTTTTTATTTCTCTAAGGGCTAATAGTTTAAAACAAACGTAGGTCCATTTTTTCCTTCATGCGCCAATACCCAACATGTAATTGGGAAATATTTTTCAGGCACAGTGCAAAGCTCAGAAGGGAAGGAGCGCCATCCTATAGTGCGGATTTTACTGTTATGGTTTGCGGGCGCCATGACCCACTGGCAGAGCTCCAGAGTTGCCAAAACAACTGAACTCCCATAAGCTACCCCATTTTATAAAGTACACCTCTCAACGAATAAATCTAAGGGTGCAGTGATCATACTGATACCATGGGTGTGTCACAGAATTTTATACCTTTAAGCAGTTAAGAAATAATAACTACATTTTTACCACCAAAATTTTGTTTTAGCCCCAGATTTTACATTTTCACTCAAGAAGAGGGTAAAAATAACACCATAATTTGTCCCACAATTTCCACTGAACTTCGCAATGCCCCATGTATGACTGTAAAGTGGTGTTGAGCGATACTGCCCGATATCCTAAAATATCGGATCGGATTGGATCGGCCTGATACTCAAAAAGTATAGGGTATCGCCGATCCGATACCGGAAACCCAATGCAAGTCAATGGGACAGAAATATCGGAACTAAAAAAACCTCTTTCTTTCCTTGTAAACACTAGATATACACACATAGAATACATATATATATATTGTAACATTTCCAGGGGATATAGCTCTAGGATCGCTGTCTGGGTAGACAGAGTGACACGAAAACAGTTCATTCAGACAGCAGTTCTGGTGAAAACTGGCCGCAACCAGCTTTATTAAAGTCCACAGCAAACAGATAAAAATAAAGCATAAACAGAAAACCTGGGCTTGTCTAGCCACTAATTACACATAGATCGATTGCCCTGTCTATCCGGGTCCCGGCTCTACCAGCCTGACCCAAAACAACACATATGATATGTTACCAGTATGGAGTTTCACAGATACTCCTCCTTGTGTCTGAAGGCACCTTCAATGTCCAGACTTGAGAGAGATCCACTCCTTTTCAGCCGCTATTCGCACGGATTCTCACTGAGACTACTCCTGTGTCCGGGGTACTTCCTGCACCCAGACTGAGATAGCTCAAACTCCTGGAGACTGCTTCTTGTGCCTGGACACCTTCCTGTGTCCAGACTGAGCCAGCTCCCACTCCTGGAGACTGCTTCTTGTGCCGGGACACCTTCCTGTGTCCAGACTAAGCCAGCTCCACTCTTGGAGACTGCTTCTTGTGCCGGGACACCTTCCTGTGTCCAGACTAAGCCAGCTCCCTGATTGTGTTTGCAGACACCTACTTCTGGTCTCCTAATTAACACCTGAGTAGTTTCAGGCCTGAGCTGCAAGTGTGTAATGAATGTGAGGTGTAGTGACCTTTCTCTACCACTAGGTTTACAAAGCCACACATTTCCCTTATACCTAGGTGAAATGTACACCCCATTCAACACATATTCCTTCACTGTCTCACATATCCCCTCCCTCTTCTCCAGACCGGAGGGCTGGTCATCCAGACCGGAGGGCTGGTCAACAATCCAACAGAGACAGTGAACTCTGGACCAGTCATGGCCCTCATCAGCTTCATCTTCACCACTGTCATAGCCAACATCAGTTTTCTCTTCATCTGAAGCATCCGCACTACCCTGTACCCTCCCAGGCCTATACTCTCTGCGGGCCTCGGGTATCCTGCACGGTTTCATCTTGACCTTAGGGCCGGGCTCAGTTTCGATATAGTGCCTGGCCAGAGAAGTACGACCCGGCACATCAGAACACTTCTGCTGACTCTTCCTCAGAAATTCACGTACCTCCTGTGCTACCATGCCTTCCTCATTTGCACTGGTTGCTTTATGGTCATCAGATGATTCACTATCACTATCTGACCCTCTTCTTCTCAGCCACATCTGGCTCACTGTCAGGGCTATACACTTCATTTTCATTCACATCCTGCTCACTGTCAGGGTTATACAATTCATTTTCATTCACATCTTGATCTGGAACCTTAGTTAACATGTCATCCACAACATTAACTTCACCATTGGTCCCTCAAGTATGTGACTATGTGACAACCCCAGCACTATACTTCTATATAGTTCAGGTACTAGGAGCTGACTCACGACCTCTCCCTGGACTTCAGTGTCCCTATAAAATAGGCTATTGTCCATGGCAGCATGAGGAAACCTCTCCTCAGAGCCAGGCTCCTGGGAAACCTCATTTAGAACAATCATATTTTCCTGTGCCGTCCTAAGAGTGGGGTCTCGCCACTGCTCACTCTCAAAATTGTCACAGGACACAGGTAAGTAAGGGACACTCGGTTCCCGAGAACCACCATCCTCGTCTCCCAACATCACCTGCAAAGGAATTTCATCACTATCACAGTCATCATTATTATCAACATCATTATCAGGACTATGATCAGTATCATCATCACTATCATGGTCATCATCATTATCATGATCATCATCACCATCATCATTATCATTATCATCATCATCATTATCATGGTCATCATCATTATCATGATCATCATCATCATTATCATTATCACATAAGTTTAACGGCCCACTAGCATTGTGTTCCGCCCCTCGGGACTGCGCACCCTCAATAGGAGCTTCATCACACTGTCCATCAGAAACATTTCTCCCCCAGAGATCCTTAGACCGGGGAAAGTCATTACCCAATATGACGGGGTGCACCAGGTTCTTCACTACCCCCACTTCATATGAAACCTCCCCGAGTTTGGGGACCAAGTCCACGGCAGTCTCTGGGTAGACTTTGGTGTCTCCATGGATGCACACCATACTCAGGTGCTTATCAGGGATGAAGTCCCTATCAATCAGGCTGTCACATACGGAAGTCACTGGACTCTCTGAGTCCAAGAGGGCCTGTGCTGGGCAGTCATTTACTACCACCGGGGACCCCTGTGGTCCAGTCTCTTCGGCTGAGGTGGACACACACACAGGCTCTGCGCAGGGAGAGAGGGATCTGCCAACATCACAACACATAGGCTCCCCCTCTATTGGACAGTTGGCTGCAATTTCACACCAGCTCCAACACTGTCCATCACACTCTCCCACCCACATGTCCCCTCGGGCCTGAACCCGCTTATCAGCATACCCCATGTCCCCAACAGCTGGAACGCTCTTACCGCGAGAGTTCAGCGTCCGGGAACTCCGAAGTGACGACCTCTCAGACGGCTGTACCTCAGGAGGACGTGCTTGGGTGTAGCGGTCCACTATCACCTTTTCAACTCCATAATCAAGCCTGCTGACTGCAGACTCCCAACTGTATCTCCAGTCATGAACTCCCCTGGCACGGGCTGTCACCGTAACACCCAGCCGGGTAAGAATCTCCGCTTTCAGCTTGCCATAGTCTTGGCTGTCCTGCTCGCTCAGGTCAGCATATGCCCTTTGGGGCTCTCCAATCAGATAGGGTGCGACCATCATGGCCCATTCAGATAGGGGCAGATTCTCCTTCTCTGCCAATCTCTCAAACCTAGTGAGATATACCTCCACATCATCACGAGGTGTCATCTTTTTCAGGGACCGTCTTACCGCCTTCTTTACAGCGGACAATGCAGGTGACTTTGCAACATTACTTTGGGACGATGCGCCACAAGTCTTTTGTTGTGCTGCAACCTGCTCAAAAAACAACCGGTTATTCTCCTGCTGCTGCTGCAGAAATTTCTGCTGGGCCTGCTGCATGCGCTGCTGGTGCTGCAGGCGCTGCTGCTCCATGCTCTGCTGCATGCTTCGCTGGGCCTGTACCAGGTACTCAATGAGCTCCTTCATACTGCCGGACTTATCTGTCTCAACCACGGCAGTCTTATGTTGCACATTAACTTGCGCCATTTGTTCAAACAGCGCCTCCATGCTGTCATCCATGCTGTCAGACTTCTCTGTCTCAACAACATACACACTCTACAGTCTTTTCCATAGAAAAAAAATTCAGCTCTGCTGTGCACTTTTTTTTTTTTTTTTCTTTGCAAAGTCTATTAGGCCTCCTGTCTCTTTAAGACTGCTCCAAACAGACGTTTCTGCTGACACACTTTTTTTTTTTCCTCTGCTGCTATTTCAACAGACTTCACCTTTATTGCTGTCTCTAAGCCACTGTGCTGCATGCACACTCCAGCACTAACTGTATCAGCCACTGCGCTGCCCCAGCATTCTCCGCCAATTGTAACATTTCCAGGGGATATAGCTCTAGGATCGCTGTCTGGGTAGACAGAGTGACACGAAAACAGTTCATTCAGACAGCAGTTCTGGTGAAAACTGGCCGCAACCAGCTTTATTAAAGTCCCAGCAAACAGATAAAAATAAAGCATAAACAGAAAACCTGGGCTTGTCTAGCCACTAATTACACATAGATCGATTGCCCTGTCTATCCGGGTCCCGGCTCTACCAGCCTGACCCAAAACAACACATATGATATGTTACCAGTATGGAGTTTCACAGATACTCCTCCTTGTGTCTGAAGGCACCTTCAATGTCCAGACTTGAGAGAGATCCACTCCTTTTCAGCCGCTATTCGCACGGATTCTCACTGAGACTACTCCTGTGTCCGGGGTACTTCCTGCACCCAGACTGAGATAGCTCAAACTCCTGGAGACTGCTTCTTGTGCCTGGACACCTTCCTGTGTCCAGACTGAGCCAGCTCCCACTCCTGGAGACTGCTTCTTGTGCCGGGACACCTTCCTGTGTCCAGACTAAGCCAGCTCCACTCTTGGAGACTGCTTCTTGTGCCGGGACACCTTCCTGTGTCCAGACTAAGCCAGCTCCCTGATTGTGTTTGCAGACACCTACTTCTGGTCTCCTAATTAACACCTGAGTAGTTTCAGGCCTGAGCTGCAAGTGTGTAATGAATGTGAGGTGTAGTGACCTTTCTCTACCACTAGGTTTACAAAGCCACACATTTCCCTTATACCTAGGTGAAATGTACACCCCATTCAACACATATTCCTTCACTGTCTCACAATATATATACATGTCATTGTGTCATATATATATATACATGTATTTATAGTTCATACACTTCTACATAGTAAAATAGCCTCTGATTCAATTGTCGGGTAATGCCGGCTTTTGTGAAAATACAGAACCACCCGACATGAAATAAAACATGGTTTACATAGAGTTAACAATGTCTTTTAATGTAGTTTGATATATGGTTTTCACAAACAATTACATGAGTGTATGTGTGCAAAATTTGACACATGTAGGGGTTAATTAAAGGTGTAAATTCGTTGTAAAAAAAACACATTTTTTTGCTACAAATTTACACCTTTAATTAACCCCTACATGTGTCAAATTTTGCACACATACACTCATGTAATTGTTAGTGAAAACAATATATCAAACTACATGAAATGACATGGTTAACTCTATGTAAACCATGTGTCATTTCATGTCGGGTTCTGTATTTTCAGAAAAGCCGGCAATTGAATTAGCAGCTATTATACTATGTAGACGTGTATGAACTATAAATATAAATATATATATATATAATGTGTCACAAATTCAATGACATGTATATATATATATGAGGTGTAAAATTGTTGAAAAAAAATGTGTGGTCTCCTGCCCTATTTTCTCAACCAGACAGACAAAGCCAGCGAGTGGGGGCAGATAATAATAGCCCAGAGAGGGACCATTATTTTTGGCCCCCTGGCTACTAACATCTGCCCCCAGACACCCCAGAAAAGGCAAATCTATAATTAGATTCGCCCTCTCTGGCACTTTGCCCGTCTATTCCCATTGCCCTGTAGCGGTGGTGAATGGGTTAATAAGGGGTTAAAGCCACCTTGCTATTGAAAGGTGAGTTTAAGCCTGGTTAATAATTGAGAGCTGTCAATTAGACAACTATCAATTATTAATCCTATTGTATGAAATAAAAATAAAACACACACACTTTAATTAAAAATCATTTTAATGAAATAAACACAGTTTTTGACAAGATTTTATTTTACTGCCATTCCTTGCGAAGCCTTTGTTCACCTGTAATAAAAATAAAATAATAAAGCAACATTATTCTTACCTATCCGATGTTCAGTCAGGTCCCCCAATGTAATCCTTCTGAAAGGGTTAATGTTTACTGCAGAGACCGCAGCTAATGCTGACAGTCTCACAGTAAACCCCCGACTGAATCATCTCCTCTCCTGGCTGACAGGAGAGGAAGTGGTTAGCATAATTGATTGCTTCTCACTTTCACTTCAGGTCAGCCAGGGACACCCACAGCATCAGAGGGAATCCCGGCTGACCTGAAGTGAACTGATTAACAAAAATAGGGGATCCCCTCTAAAAAAAAATGGCGTGGGGTCCCCCCTATTTTTGTTAATCAGCCTGATAAAGCAGACTACTGAGGCCTGGTTTTTCAGGCTGTTAAGGAGCCAATATCCATGGACCTTGCAAGCCTGATAATACCAGGCCACAGCAGTCTGCTTATCTTGGCTGGTTAACAAAAATAGGGGATCCCTCGAAAAAAAAATGGCGTGGGGATCCCCATATTTTTGTTAACCAGCCAAGTAAAATGCAGACTGCTGTGGCCTGGTATTAAAAGACTGTCAAGGCCCATGGATTTTGGCCCTCAACAGCCTAAAAATACCAGGCTGCAGCAGCCCCACAAATGGCGCATCCAAAGATGCGCCAATTGTGGCACTTTACCCGGCTCTTCGCACTTGCCCTGTAGCGGTGGCAAGCGGGGTAATAAGGGGTGAATGTCACCTTTGATTGATCGTGACAATAAGCCCGGTTAATAATGGAGAGGCGTCAATAAGACACCGATCCATTATTAATCGTAGTTTGAAAATTTTTTAAAAAAACACAGCCAGAATCAAGTCTTTTAATGAAATAAAACACCACACAGTTTTCATTATTTTTATTACGCGCTCATCCTGCGATGCCATCGATCTCCTGTAAAAAAACAAAAATAACAAACCAACACAAATACTCCCTGTCCGACGCAGTCCAAAATCACGAGTGTCCCACGACGAGTCTAGCTCTGCTACATCTGGATGACAAGCTGAGCCTGACATCCACATAGAGCAGAGCTGCTTACCAGAGCTGCATCCCCGGCGGTGACGTCATCCGGACTGGTTTACGGCCAGCTGTCACGAGAGTACAGCTGGCCGAGATTACCCAGTACCCGGCAGTCACTGCAGTTATCGCGAAGATCTGCACGTGACCGCCAGGGACAGAGTAATGGCGGCCATCCAGGAGGACGTGACCACCGGGGAAGGGGATTTTCTGCCAGGTAAGTGCTGACTCTGCTGAGTCCTGACACCTGACAGACCCGACCGAGACTGACAGTTTCGGGAAGTTCCTGTGTCACGTACTTCGTTCTGTGACACAGGAACTCCTATAGACTTTGTCGGAAAACTCAGATTCCGGTATCTGATATGACAAAAATATCGGAACTCAGAATCGGAATTCCGATACAGCAAATATCGGCCGATACCCAATATTTGCAGTATCGGAATGCTCAACACTACTGTAAAGTACTACGTAGCCATATGTAGAGACTCGGGAGGAATGGAATGCTATTTGCCTCTTGGAGCGCAGATTTTCCTAGAACAGTTTGCGGACTCCATATATAGAGCCCCTAAATGCTAGAAGAGCAGAATGCCTGCTCAAGTGACCCCATTTTGGGAATTATATGCCTTTGGGAATTTATCTACAGGTGTTGTGATGATTTTGACTCCATGGGTGTTTGGTAGAAACAAGCAGTAATGAATGTTGCCGAGTGAAAATTGCAAACTGGCATTGTAGTGACCAGTACGCTGTAGTGACCAGTACGTTGTAGTGACTAGTGTTGTGAATGGGTTTGAGATGAGTTCTGAGCAGAGGCTCCCTCTGGTGGTTACAAGCGGTACTAGTGAAGATTGTGAGGACTGGGAATCAGGTGTTACTGACTGGTCTTATATAAGGGAGTCATTTTCCCATCAGGGTTGCCGGTGATCAATTGTTCTGGTCTGAATCCTTCATTCCAGTTTCCCTTGTAGCCTGCTGTGTCGTGTCTGCATCTCCTGCTACCAGATAAGAATTTTTCTTCTTTTGTGTTGTTGCTATATTTTTGCATTTTGTCCTGCACTTCTTTGGGGGCCTTCTGGGTCCCCTCCGGGGGCTTCTGCCTTCTCAGTTTAGTTCAGCCACTGAGTTTTGTTCTTTTGCTTTTTCCAGTTTTTTCAGTGGCTGCTGTTTTGATTTTGTTACACCAGAGAGCTAATTTAGGTGGTAGAGGTCGTGTGATCTCAGGTGATTTTGAAATTAGTAGAGTTGGTGTTTTTCAGGGTTTTCTGGGATTGCAGTAAGTACCCTTCCTGTCCTTTTCTATTTAGATAGTTTGGGCCCCAGCGTTTGCTCATACTATTTTCTTTCTGTGTCAGTATTTCCTCTTGTCTAACCGCCATTACATGTTTGGGGGCTTTCTATTATCTTTGGGGTTCTGCTCCGGAGCAGATAGCTTTCCTATTTCTATCTTTAGGTGTAGTTAGTTTCTCAGGCTGTGACGAGGCGTCTAGGACCAACGTAGGAACGCTCCACGGCTGCCTCTAGTTGTGGTGGTTAGTCAGGGTACTGCAATCCCATAGATTCCAACTGCTCTGGTGTATTGCCTTTTTTACCTGCACTCCTCAGCTACCGAAACATAACAGACTAGTATGTTGCAGTCACCAGTACACTATGCCCAGCTTGTGCTTCTGGAGACATGCACCCATAAGATAGGTGGGCTTTCGTCGCTTCAAAAATGGCAAACATGTGGACTCTATGGTTTAGCTACACTGTGGGGCTCAGAAGGAAGGGGGCATTTGAATTTGTAAGCGCAGAATTTTCTGAATTTCTTTTGGAAGGTTCGGAGCTTTTGTACTACCAGTAACATTAAAGTCCCCTATATTTCCATTAACAGATGACAGACCTGAGTGGGGACTTGCTTTTTTATGAATTGATTTGAAGCTTTTATTGGGAACATTTTACATAACGTTTGGGATCCGGCGCTCTACGCTGAGCACTTACTTTCAGGTTCCCATCTAAATCTCTGAGTGATGTGATTCAGATGAAACCCCCGAGGGATCCATTCACTATAATGAGGCAGCAGAGTTACTCTGGACTCCGTCTGGCCTCTGTTCAGCAGTGTCCTTTTTAGAAGTACACAAAACTGTCTCCGACGGCACATTCATGCAATCCTAAAAAAACTTACATCGCCAGACCACAGTGCCTCCATCTGCCTCATTATAGGGAATCTTCTGCCGGGTTTTCCATCTGAATCACGTTTTTCAGAGATTTACATGGAAACCCCAGTGTAAGCGTTCAGCATAGAGCGCAGGATAAATGTGCCGAGCCTTACTGCCATCTTTGGGAGGTAGAATGAAAAAATCAACAGCAGGTGAAGAATTGGTTTTATTTATTTTTTATGCCGTTCCTTGTGCAGTATAAGTGATTAGATGACTTTATTCTTCGGGTCAGTGCGATTACAGCGATACCAGATTTATATCAGGTTTTTATGTTTGGCTGCTGTCACACATTAAAAAATGCTTTTTATTGCAAAAAGTAGTTTTTGCATTACCATATTTTGAGAGCTATAATTTTTCCATATTTCGCCCCAGAGAGTCATGGGAGGGCTTTTTTTTGTAGGACTAGTTGACATTTTATTGGTACCATTTTCAGACACATGACATTTTTTGATTACTTTTTATTCCAATTTTTGGGAGGCAGAATGAAGAAAAAACAGCAATTCAGGATTTTTTTTGGGGGGAGGGTTTATGTCTTTTGGTGTGTGATAAAATTGATAAGGCAGTTTTATTCTTCGGGTCAGTATGATTACAGCGATACCACAGTTATATAGTTCTTTTATGTTTTGGCACTTCTACTCAATAAAAACTATTTTACACAAAAAATAATTATTTTTGCCTTGCTTTATTCTGATAGCTATAACTTTTTTATTTTCCTGCTGAAGGAGCTGTATGGTGGCTTGTTTTTTGCAGAACAAAGTAAAGTTTTCAGCGGTACCATGTTTATTTATATTTCTCTTTTTGATCATGTTTTATTATACTTTTTGTTCTGCAGAATGATGATAAAGGATTGTTTTTTGCATTATTTATTTCATAGGTTGCGTCGTTCCGGACGCGACAATACCAAATATGTGTACTTTCATTGTTTATATATATTTTTTCATGCAAATATTTATTTATGGGTACAATATATTTAGATTTTTGTTATTATCAGTTTTTGATTTGCTTTAAATATTTTTACAATTGTTTAAAAACTTTTTTTACTTTTTTACTTTGTCCCACTATGAGACTATCATTTTTTGCAGGCTGATCGCTTGTATGGCATGGGGATGCAGCAGCATCCCTGTGCTATGCAAACTGTCAGCCCTGCACTGACAGAAAGTTACTTTTCATGCTCTGAACATGATTTATCAACTTTGCTAGCTCTAGTGACCCAGATGTCATCCGACATTCGGCTACCATGACAACGATTGTGACCACGCGATGAAGTTGCGGGAACTCCGATCCAAGGGCAGAGGGGCTGTCTTCCCTCTGCATGCTCCCAAAATGCTGCAATCGAGTTCAATCACAGCATTTAGGGGGTTTAAGTACCAGGAGTGGTGCAGGACCACTCCTGGCACTGTATACAGGGTGTCAGCTTTCAGAATCAGCTGACACTTTGCCGCGATCGTGCGCGCACAGCCCGTGTGCATGCAAAATTGCCGGGACGTGTCCCAGGTCACAGGGACGTATGGATACGAAAAAGGTTAATTGACTTTCAATATGGCTAAATTCATTTAACAGAAGCTAAGATTGAAAATAAATGTTGGATATTCAGGAAAACTGTTTTTTCTGTAGTTCTCGTTAAAAATTAAACCTGTGCTGCAGTTGGTTTCTTCAGATAAGAAACACCAAGTATTCCCATAATATTGATAAAAAATAATTATTATATGACAATGTTTAGCACTTTTTTCTAAATAAACTGTAGTTGTCTCTAGTGAATTGGTGTCACGAATGGCTGCAGCCGCCGAGAAGCGGCCCAGCCCATAATCGCCCCCACGCTGACCGACCACCACGGCGTGGGGCGGGCGTCCCCAAGGGTCGCAATATGGACCCTCCATACCGCAGAGGGGGACCCGGACCTACCCGAACTAGGGAAGGGCAGAGACCGGGGTTCTGTGGCAGCTGAGCATGTGGACAAGGAAGAGACACATAGAACTTGATTACACTGCACAACTTCAGGTATAGAGGAAATAAAGTTTACTAAAGTAATAAAGTAAAGACACACAGTACATAAATCAAACATGACTAAGCCAGGCTCCCGATTCCACACCTCCCAGAAGGGTACCACCCAGAGGACCCTAAGGCACCAACGGATCACCGTGGCACACATAGGTGGGACATCAGGACACAGGCATGACAACAGGGTAAATGCGGTCATCAGGACGCAGACAGGACACATGAGGACATCAGGATCACGAATTCAGGAACACGAACTGGACCTCAGGAACATGGACACAGGAACATGGAATCAGGACCAAGGACCGGACATCAGGAACACGGACTGGATCACAGGAACATGGACTGGATCATAGGAACATGGACTGGATCTCAGGAACAGGGACCGGACATCAGGAACACGGACACAGGAACACGGACTGGATCTCAGGAACACGGACTCAGGAATATGGAATCAGGAACACGGACTGGACATCAGGAACACGGACCGGACATCAGGAACACGGACACAGGAACACGGACTCAGGAACATGGAATCAGGAACACGTACTGAATATCAGGAACACGGACACAGGAACACGGACTGGATCTCAAGAACATGGACACAGGAACATGGAATCAGGAACAAGGACCGGACATCAGGAACACGGACACAGGAACACGGACTGGATCTCAGTAACACGGACTCAGGAACATGGAATCAGGAACACGGACTGGACATCAGGAACACGGACCGGACATCTGGAAGTGGTCCTCAGACATCGGAAATCAGGCCGTGGTCATCAGGCTCCGGGCAAGAGGCAACGGTCATCTGACTCCGGATGTCTGGCTGCGACCTAAAAAGGAATCCAAGCGGTCTGGTGCAAGCCCACCGGGTTGAACAGGAGCCGGCTGGGGATAGCACCGAATAATAAGCTGAGCACAGAGTAGCAGAAACTCAGCAGACACACCGCACTCCTACTTTCAAGATGAACCCAGGTTATATCACAGAAAGTCAGTTAGCAAGAGTCACAGTCACTGGCCACAGGGTTCAGGACACAGAAGGACTTCCAGGAACATAACTCAGCAGACACAGTTCAGACAGAGTCAGGTACAGGACAGGTACAGGATCAAGGATTCAAGCCTGGATATACCGCCTCCAGGACAGGCACAGGGACAGGTACAGAATCAGGGATTCAAGCCTGGATTTACCGCCTCCAGGACAGGTGCAGGGACAGGTACAGGAACAGGGATTCAAGCCTGGAATTACCGCCTCCAGGATAGGCACAGGGACAGGTACAGGATCAAGGATTCAAGCCTGGATATACCGCCTCCAGGACAGGCGCAGGAACACACAACACACATGGCAAGATTCAGAAGCTATGTGAGTAGCTAAGGCCCCCCCATAGGGCAGGGAGCCCTTATATAGGAGCTGCTCCTCAGCAATTGGCTGGGGACAGCATTTCAAGTACACACACTGACCCTGATAAAAGCAGGGTAGGTGTGGCCACGCATGCCCTTAGCAGAACCAGAAACCATTACACACAATCAGTGAAGGAACTGAGGCTCAGGGCACCTGGCAGCGGCTTCACACCCAGACACACGTGGAAAGTCATGCACCAGCAGCAAATGACCTCGCAACCCGCGGACAGCTTCCACAGCGGCAACCAGGGACCGCACATGTGGATGGTCATGCAGCAAAGCAAAGACCTAACACCACATAAACAGCTACGTAGCAGAGCAGGGAACTGAGCAGGCTCCATACAGGTAACAGCCAACAGTATCCCAGCTCAATTATGGCGAATGTAGCAAAGGGTTTAAAGCAAAGACATGCATTGTCACGCCGACAACCAAGTACAGACAGAACAGCATGACAATTGGGTTGTCCAGGTCTGATTTATTTAGTTTAGGAACACTGCTAATGGTGAAAATACACTGCTCAAAAAAATAAAGGGAACACTAAAATCCCACATCCTAGGTATCACTGAATTAAATATTCCAGTTGCAAATCTTTATTCATTACATAGTGGAATCAAAACCAAGGGAAAAAGCAATGTATGTATATACCCTAATGAAAATAAATAAGTAAAAACAATTAACATAGGTACTTAGTAAACACTGTTTTGATCAAAAAAGTATAAAGCTGTCCCACCACGGCAAGGTGTACTCATTTGAGACAGTAACTACACTCTCTAAGGTTAAAACCTACCTGGTGTGAATAGTGGCAGAGAGTCTGGGTCCCAAATGGACACCCAGTCTACTTCAGTTCAGTTTTTTGCTTTTCTTTAGCATTTTGTATTCAGTACAAATAGGGTGTGGCCCTACTGAGCTGTGTAGTTCATATACAGTCCCTCTGAAGCTGGGTGTCCATTTGGGACCCAGACTCTCGGCCACTATTCACACCAGGTAGGTTTTAACCTTAGAGAGTGTAGTTACTGTCTCAAATGGGTACACCTTGCCGTGGTGGGACAGCTTTATACTTTTTTGATCAAAACAGTGTTTACTAAGTACCTTTGTTAATTATTTAATGCACTTGCTTTTTTACTTATTTATTTTCATTAGGGTATATACACACATTGCTTTTATCTTGGTTTTGCTTGCTTTTATGGCCAGAGTGACCATGCTTCTACATCTTACATGTCATTCAAGTCTACTTCAGTTCAGTTTTTTGCTTTTCTTTAGCATGTTTGCATTCAGTACAAATAGGGTGTGGCCTCCTTTCTACTGAGCTGTGTAGTTCATATATAGTCCCTCTGAAGCTGGGTGTCCATTTGGGACCCAGACTCTTCCACTATTCACACCAGGTAGGTTTTAACCTTAGAGAGTGTAGTTACTGTCTCAAATGGGTACACCTTGCCGTGGTGGGAGAGCTTTATACTTTTTTGATCAAAACAGTGTTTACTAACTACCCTATGTTAATTATTTAATGCACTTGCTTTTTTACTTATTTATTTTCATTAGGGTATATACACACATTGCTTTTTCCCTTGGTTTTGCTTGCTTTTATGGCCAGTGTGAACATGCTTCTACATCTTGCATGTCATTCAAGTCTACTTCAGTTCAGTTTTTTTGCTTTACATAGTGGAATACGGTGGGAACAATAAAACATAAAAATGATAAATGTAAATCAAAATTAATATCCCATGGAGGTCTGGATTTGGAATGATACTCAAAATCAAAGTGGAAAATCAAATTAAAAGCTGATCCAACTTCAGTGGAAATGCCTCAAGACAAGGAAATGATGCTCAGCAGTGTGTGTGGCCTCCACGGACGTGTATGACCTCTCTATGCCTGGGCAATTCTCCTGATGAGGCGGCAGATGTTCTTCTGAGGGATCTCTTTCCAGACCTGGATTAAAGCATCAGTCAACTCCTGGACAGTCTGTGGTGCAATTTTGCGTTAGTGGATGGAACAAGACATGATGTCCCAGACGGGCTCGATTGGATTCAGGTCTGGGGAACAGGCAAGCCACTCCATAGCATCATTGCTTTCATCATGCAGGTACTGCTGACACACTTCAGTCATATGAGGCCTAACACTGCCATGCATCAGAAGGAACCAAAGTCCCACTCCACCTGCATATGGTCTCACTACGGGTTTGAGAATTTCATCCCGGTACCTAATGGCAGTAAGGTACCTCTGGCTAGCACATGGAGGGCTGTGCGGCCTTCCAAAGAAATGGTTCCCCACACCATTACTGACCTACTGCCAAACCCGTCATGCTGGAGGATGTTGCAGGCAGCAGAATGTTGTCCACAGCATCTCCAGACTCTGTCACGTCAGTCACATGTGCTCAGTGTGAACCTGCTCTCATCCGTGAAGAGAACAGGGTGCCAATGTCAAATCTGCCAATCTTGGTGTTCTCTAACAAATGCCAATTGCCCTGCATGGTGTTGGGTTGTAAGCACAACACCCACTTGTAGACGTTGGGCGCTCATACCTCCATCATGGAGTCTGTTTCTGACAGTTTGAGCAGACACATGGATGTTAGTGACCTGGTGGAGGTCATTTTGCAGAGCTCTGGTTCTGCTCCCCCTGTTCCTCCTTGCACAAAGGAGAAAGTAGCGGTCCTGGTGCTGTGTTGTTGCCCTCCTACAGCCCTTCCACGTCTCCTGGTATACTGGCCTCTCTCCTGGTAGCTGCTCCATGCTCTGGACACTGTGCTGTCAGACACAGCTACCCTTATTGCCACAGCTCGCATTGATGTGCCATCCTGGATGAGCTGCATTACCTGAGCAACTTCTGTTGGCTGTAGACACCATCTCATGCTACTGTACAGTACCTCTAGGGGTGAGAACAATGATAAAATGCAAAAGTGACCAAAGCAGCCGAAAAAGATGAGAATAGAGAAATGGTCTGTGGTCACAACTTGCAGAATCACTCCTTTATAGGGAGTGTCTTGCTAATTGCCGATCATTTGTACCTGTTGTCTGTTCCATTTGAACAACAGCAGGAGAAATTGATTCATAATTGGTGTTGCTTTGTTACTGGAGAGGTAGATTTCACAGAAGTTTGATTGACTTGGAGTTACATTGTGTTGTGTTAGTGTTCCCTTTATTTTTTTGAGCAATGTATGTATCATTAAGTGCTTAAACATGTTGTTTGTTTTTAATTTGACTACCAGAAGTCTTACATTTCATTATGCATTCATCTCTTAAGGTCCATTTACACTTCATGTTCTTAAGGTACTGCCACACTAAACAATCCCGCTAGCGATCACAATAACGACGCATACTAATGCGATCGCTAGCGGGATTGTTTCTATATCGCTAAATGCGGCCACATTTAGCGATATAGTTAACGACGCTATCGCCGTTAGCGATCTTCTTAACGACTTTAGCGGTACAAAAGTACCGCTAAATCGCTAAGAAAAGGTGCCACACAGCGATTAGATACTTACCCAGCGGGAGCGCCGACGAGAAAATAGGGTCCGGAACGATTCCAGCGACGAGCGAGATCACAGCAGGAAGCTCGTCACTGGAAGCTGCCGCACTGAACAACATCGCTAACAGGATCGCTAAATAGTGACGTTTTTTAGCGATCCCGTTAGCGATATTGTTTAGTGTGGCATACCCTTTAGGAACTCTTGTTTCACAATAATCTTGCGGTCTAAACATGCTGTTGATTGCCTGAGGAATGTGGAAAACGCTCACTTCTTTGGGTGAAATAATCTTTTGTGCTGCACAAAAGATCATCTTTCTGGACACTGCATCGTCTTATGTAAATAGGACTTGTGTAAATGGCATCCTATACTCACTGATCGATCTATTGAAGATCATACAAACGACTGCCGTTCAGAAAATAAGCAGCTGATCGGTAATCGTTTAGTTCTTCAGACGAAAACGGGACAACAATCTGTACTAGATTGTTCATTGCTCATAGACTTCCATTGTTCTCATCAGCACAAATCCGGTTTACACAGAACAATGTACTGTCAAGAGCAATGACCTTTTGTGCCGCACAAGAGTTCATTTCACCCAATGAATGAGTGTTTTTCTCATTTTTCAGCAGCCTGTTTAGTCTGCAAGAGTATCATTAAGGAATGTGTTCCTATGGACATGAGATAAGCAGCTGTCACATTATATACAGTATGTTGGCTGTTTTCTTAAGTCCTCATTCAGATATCCACCTTTTTGTCCAGGGAAAAAAATGGACTACTTTTCATCTGTATACCACATCCAATTTTCATACATTCTTTTTTTGTCCGTGTATCTATTTTAACCATTTGTGTATCATCTACTTTTTTTTGCAAAAAAATAAATAAATGCATTTTCAAAGTTTTTCCTATCCATCAAACAATAAAAAATGTACAGCACTTCTATGATACACAGATGCATCAGGATACTACTCTTTTTTCACAGACCATGAATAGGGAAGTTTGATCTACAATTCAAATAAAAAAATAGATATGTCTCCATTTTTTCATACAATTGGTACTAAAGAAAGACACGTGAAAATGCCTATAGACTATAATGGGTACGTGTTCTATTGGTAGAAATTATAGATAAAATATATCAAACTCAAATATGTGAATGAGACCTTAGGAAAACCTTATTTAGCCTATCGCAAAAAAATTGGAAAATTATTTGCCACTTTCTATAGATATTATATTCTTCTATCTGGATTGTGAGATAATAGAAAAATGCAATATTCATGACTAGCTTTAGTCAGTGGCACACCATGTGGTCGCTATGGGGCCCGTGAGTAAGAGGGGCCCAATGTCGCCCCCCACCTCCGCATTCAACTTATCAGCATCATAGATGCTGATACAGTTGAAAGCAGTGAAGGAGGAGAGAGCATCAGATGACACTCCTTCTCCCATCACTCCTCCCTCTGCATCTGACTCAGCGTGTGCCAACAGGACCTGATGAGATGCTCTGCAGAAGCCAGAGCAGCGGAGGAACGAGAAGGTAAGTATTGGAAAGTAAGTAGGGGCAACACGGTGGCTCAGTGGATAGCACTACAGCCTTGCAGCGCTGGAGTCCTAGGTTCGAATCCCACCAAGGACAGCATCTGCAAGGAGTTTGTATGTTCTCCCCATGTTTGCATAGGTTTCCTCCGGTACTCGAGTTTCCTTCCACATTCCAAAAACATACAGATAGGGAATCTAGATTGTGAGCCCCTTCAGGGACCATAATGTGTGCAAACTGTAAAGCGCTGCAGAGTATGTTAGCGCTATATAAAAAAATAAAGATTATTATTATTGTGTGTGTGTGTGGGCTGCATTATACTGTGTGTGTATTCATTATAGTGTTTGTGTGTGGGCTGCATTATACTGTGTGTGTATTCATTATAGTGTTTGTGTGAGGGCTGCACTATACTGTGTGTGGGCTGCACTATGCTGTGTATGTGGGGGGCTGCATTATGCTGTGTGTGGGGGTTGCACTATGCTGTGTGTGTGGAGGCTGCATTATACTGTGTGTGGAGGAACTGCACTATACTGTGTGTGGGGGGACTGCACTATACTGTGTGTGTAGGGGTTGCATTATACTGTGTGTGTGGGGGCTGCACTATACTGTGTGTGGGGGGTTGCATTATACTGTGTGTGGGGGCTGCACTATACTGTGTGAGGACACTGCACTATACTGTGTGTGTGGGGACTGCATTATACGGTGTATGTGGGGGCTGCATTATACTGTGTGTGGGGGACTGCACTATACTGTGTATGTGGGGGGCTGCATTATAGTGTATGTGGGGGCTGCGCTATATTGTGTGTGTGGGCAGGCTGCACTATACTGTGCATGTGGGGGACGGCACTAAACTGCGTGGGGGGCTGCATTATACTGTGTGTGGGGCTGCATTATACTGTGTGTGGGGCGCTGTACTATACTGTGTGTGGGGGCTGCACTATACTGTGTGTGGGGGGCTGAATTATACTGTGTGTGGGGGGCTGCACTATACTGTGTGTGTAGCTGTATTATACTCGGAGGGGGCTGCATTATGCTCAATGAGGGGACTACATTATATTGTGTGTGTGGGGCTGCATTATACTCTACTCACTGTCAGAACCCACATCAAAGTGAGCGAGTCCGACATTGGCGTACTATTACGGGATTAAACTATTGCCCAGAGCCCCACTTTTTCTAAAACCGTCCCTGGCCTTAGTATGAAGCAAGAATCATATCTAAGGTAAGGTACAGATGATATGAACATGCATGCCAGTGGGGACAATATAATTAATCACTAAAAGAAGTGCTGTTACGCTGCCTTGAAGCTATAATACAGCCCCCCCAACTACCATACCCCATTTATAATACTGGTGTCTCCTATGTGCAACCTCTGTTACCAAGACCAGGTAGAACTGTTATATCTCCTCCCCAATATTTACAACCTTACATAATAGCTATCGTCAAACATAATCCATGTTTTTGATACTCTTAAGAATACATTAAAGGGCTATAATAACACTTATAAAAAACATTAGATTAACTGAAACGAAAACATATTTTAAAACAGAAACACAAAAATATAAAAACAAAAGGCTTTAGAATCTTAAGGATGTATGTTATCTTTTACACCGCAAGCTTTTAACTAAAGGAGGCTCACCAGAAGTATTAAAGATTTGGTAATGTCGCCTTCATTTCACTGCGTTATATGGTGTGCCAAGTTTATTGTCAATTTAGAGGGCTGTAGGCAAAAGAAAATAATGTTTTGATATGAACTTTAAATAGCATAAATGAGAATAGTCACCACATCAATAAACTTACTGACCTGAAAATGTGACAGCACATTAGCAGATTGCCTCAGTACATGTAATTGTTTCATTTACTATCATGTATGAGGCGCAGACTTTAAGGAGCGATTGGCCACAGGCTCTAAGAAAAGAAATGAGAGCACAGAATTACATTTTGCTGGCATTAAAGTATCCAGGGTGATTTGTATCAGTTGGGAAAAGAGTACATGTTTATGTGTATTATTAAAGGGTCAAGAAGCTTGTTTCTTCCCCTGAGCGAAACACATGCATTATTCTGAATTTTATTGAAGTGCCTCACTAGAGATGAGCGAACATCGTTGGCTCCGACCTTATTCGGCAAGCTATAGCGCTTACCGAAGAAGCTGCATCGGGAACTCGGATACCTGGAGCGCTCCCGATGATCAGCTGTTCAGCGCCGCAACTGCATGTGTCGCGGCTGCGTGACAGTCACAAAACACAGGCTCTCCACGTGACGCATGCAGCTACGGCGCCGAACAGCTGATTATCAGGAGCGCTCCAGGTATCCGGGTTATCGCATCGAGGCAGCTATTCAGTAAGTGCTATAGCTTGCCGAATGAGGAGGGAGCCGACGATGTTCACTCATCTCTATTCCTCACATGGGCAGTAGAGTATTAGAGTTGCTCTGAATTTCGCAAGCTCATGAATTATTTGTTGAAATAAGGTAATGAGAACTTTGTCTATGATGTCCGTTCTGGGAATTGGTTATGCAGATCAGTGATGTCTTTGCAAAGGTCAAATTAGTCAAATTTAATCCCATATAGTCTATAAGTCACTTATCATTTACTGATAGACGTCTATTCTGAGCAATGGATAAAAGTATATGTATGTTTGTATGTACATCTTTGCCTACTACTGTAGCCTTAAAATGACTGAGTTGCAGGAGAATGGACCCAAGGACTAGTCACCATCCTCGGTAAATAACGCCCAACTGCACCCGATCAGTGGAATTCTGCCCACAAGGGACAAGAAAAAAGCCGTCAATCAGTGGTTTGTGGGCAGGGGAAGCCTACTGCAAATGAGTATTGAGTTGGGATCAGCAGAACACGTGGATGTTCGGATTTGTCAATGGGAACCTGAACTGTGGTGTATTAAGGACTAAGGTGTTGCAAAAGTAAACAAAATGGGGGAAGAGCAGGACAATTGCCTTGCAAACAAATGTGGATAGGGAAATAACTTAAAATAACAGAATAAAAAAAGAAAATTATAATCTTAAGTGAGGTGGGGCCAAGTGAGGAGGAGGTTGAGGAGGAGGTGGAATGGCGTGTAGGTGGAATAGGCGGAGGAGGCAACCAAAACTATTTTTGTGGGGGTTTTTTATTGATTTTTTTGGGGGGTACTCTGAAAATAGGCAGTGTAATTTGCTGGCCATTCTCTCTCTGGATACAGGTCATGTAATACAACAAGGAGAGGATTAAATAGAGGATGTGGGTGCGTTGCTGGTGGTGGTGTAGGTGCTGCAGGGAGAGGCCGTGGTCGATCTGTGCCTGCAATCCACCTAAAAGATACATTTTCCTCTCGTGCAAGCAGGTGACAGGACATAGGTCCAAGTACCACTAGTTGAATGGTGAGACCAGAACAAATAGAGGCAGTTTTAGATTGGATGGTTGAGGACATTCAGTTCCTTTGCTTTGTCTTCAACCCGGTACCATGCTGAAAGTGCAGAATTTGTACCTGTGGCCCATGGGCAGCTGTCTTCCACCTCTCTCCTTTGCAAATCAGATAAGTAGTCCGAGTCTCAAGTCATGCAGCAGTCACTTCTGCTTGTTCATGACTCTGTTAGCTGTGGTTTCATGGGCCATCCACCTGGACCTGGCCAACAATAGGAAGAGATTGAGTGCACTGATGCCCAACTACTTCTTCTGTTGAAGTTCGTTGAAGGGTTAGTGCAAACTATCAGCAGTCCACCGCAGCACTTTCTGATTATGATGATGAAATACAGGTGCCAACTGCTGCAGTTTCTGCTGTGTGAACCTACAACAGAACACAGAGTTTAACCCTTAGTGACTGAGCAAATTTGCAGCTTAATGACTGGGCCAATTTTTACAATTCTGACCACTGTCACTTTATGAGGTTATAAGTCTGGAACGCTTTAACGAATCCCGCTGATTCTGAGAATGTTTTTTGTGACATATTGTACTTCACGTTAGTAGTAAAAACTGCACCCTGAATATGCTCAAACCATATTCAAGAAGTTTATTAACCCTTTACGTGCCTCACAGGAACTGAAGCAATGTGGTAGGAAAAAATTAACATTTAACTTTTTGCAAAACATTTGCTTCAGAACCAAACAGTGGAAATCCCCAACAAGTGACCCATTTTGGAAATTAGACCCTGAAGGAACTATCTAGATGTGTGGTGAGCACTTTGAACCTCCAAGTGCTTCACAGAAGTTTATAACATAGATCTGTGAAAATAAAAAAAATCATTTTTTTTCCTCAAAATGATTTTTTTAGCCCGTTATTTTTTATTTTCCCAAGGGTAACTGTTATGATTTGGTAGCTGAGGAGAGCAGGCAAAAAAGGAAATACACCAGAGCAGTTGGAAACTATGAGATTGCAGTACCCTGACTAACCACCACAACTAGAGGCAGCCGTGGAGCGTTCCTACGTTGGTCCTAGACGCCTCGTCACAGCCTGAGAAACTAACTACACCTAAAGATAGAAAGAGGAAAGCTATCTGCCCCGGAGCAGATCCCCAAAGAACATAGAAAGCCCCCAAACATGTAATGGCGGTTAGACAAGAAGAAATACTGACACAGACAGAAAATAGTATGAGCAGACGTTGGGGCCCAAACTTACTAAATAGAAAAGGATAGGAAGGGCACTTACTGCAATCCCAAAAAAACCCTGAAAAGCACCAACTCTACTAATTTCAAAAACACCTGAGATCACACGACCTCTACCACCTAAATTAGTTCTCTGGTGTAACCAAAATCAAAACAGCAGTCACTGAAAAAACTGGAAAAAGCAAATGCACAAACATCAGTGGCTGAACTGAACTGAGAGGGCAAAAGCCCCCAGAGGGGACCCTGAAGGCCCCCACAGAAGTGCAGGACAAAATGCAAAAATCAAGCACAAAAACAAAAAGAAGAAAAAGTCTTATCTGTTAGCAGGAGATTCAGACAAGACACAGCAGGCTACCAAGGAAACAGGAATCAAGGATTGAGACCAGAACAATTGATCACCGGCAACACTGATGGGAAGGCGACTCCCTTATATAAGACCAGTCAGTAACACCTGATTCGCAATCCTCACAATCTTCACTGGACAGTCCAGTACCGTTTGTAACCACCAGAGGGAGCTTCTGCTCAGAACTCATGTCCAGCCTATTCACAACAGGTAACAGGAGAAATTGGACCACAAAAGTTGTTGTGCAATTTTTCCTGAGTACGCTGATACCCCATATGTGGGGGGGAACCATTGTTTGGGCGCATGGGAGAGCTTGGAAGGGAAGGAGTGCCATTTTGTAATGCAGACTTTGATGGAATATTCTGCGGACGTCATGTTGTGTTTGCAGAGCCCTTGATGTGCCTAAACAGTAGAAACACCCTGCATTTGACACCATTTTGGAAACTAGACCCCCCAAAGAGCTTATCTAGATGTGTGGTGAGCACTTTGAACCCCACGTACTTCACAGAAGTTTATAAACGCATAGCCGTGAAAAAAAATCATTTTTTTCCTCAAAAATGATTTTTTAGCCAGCTACTTTTTATTTTCCCAACGGTAACAGGAGAAATTAGAACCCCAAAATCGGTGTGAAATTTGTCCTGAGTATGCTGATACTCCATTTGTTGGGGTAAACCACTGGCATGGCTCCGAAGGGAGGGAGCACCATTTGACTTTTTGAATGCCATGTTGTGTTTGGAGACCCCCTGATGTGCCTAAATAGTGGAAACCCCTCAATTATAGCTCCAACCCTAACCCCAACACACCCCTAACCCTAATCCCAACCCTAACCCTAATCCCAACCCTAACCCTAATCCTAACCCTAATTCCAACCCTAATTCCAACCCTAATTGTAACCCTAACCCTAATTATAACCCTAATTCCAACCCTAACCCTAATTATAACCCCAACCCTAATGGAAAAATGAAAATAAATATATTATATATAATATATATTTATATATAATATATATATATGAAAATAAGTATATTATATGTAATATATATTTATACATCTATATATATAATATATATTTACAGTACAGACCAAAAGTTTGGACACACCTCATTTAAAGATTTTTCTGTATTTTCATGACTATGAAAATTGTACATTCACACTGAAGGCATCAAAACTATGAATTAACACATGTGGAATTATACATTACACTTTACAAAAAAGTGTGAAACAACTGAAAATATGTCTTATATTCTAGGTTCTTCAAAGTAGTCACCTTTTGCTTTGATGACTGCTTTGCACACTCTTGGTATTCTCTTGATGAGCTTCAAGAGGTAGTAACCGGAAATGGTCTTCCAACAGTCTTAAAGGAGTTCCCAGAGATGCTTAGCACTTGTTGGCCCTTTTGCCTTCACTCTGCGGTCCAGCTCACCCCAAACCATCTCGATTTGGTTCAGGTCTGGTGACTGTGGAGGTCAGGTCATCTGGCGTAGCACCCCATCACTCTCGTTCTTGGTCAAATAGCCCTTACACAGCTTGGAGGTGTGTTTGGGGTCATTGTCCTATTGAAAAATAAATGATGGTCCAACTAAACGCAAACCGGATGGAATAGCATGCCGCTGCAAGACGCTGTGGTAGCCATGCTGGTTCAGTATGCCTTCAATTTTGAATAAATCCCCAACAGTGTCACCAGCAAAGCACCCCAACACTATCACACCTCCTCCTCCATGCTTCACGGTGGGAACGAGGCATGTGAAGTCCATCCGTTCACCTTTTCTGCATCACACAAATATATGGTGTTCTTTAGCTCAAACAAGTCTCTTCTTCTTGTTGCCTGTCCTTAGCAGTGGTTTCCTAGCAACTATTTTACCATGAAGGCCTGCTGCACAAAGTCTCCTCTTAACAGTTGTTGTAGAGATGTGTCTGCTGCTAGGACTCTGTGCAGCATTGACCTGGTCTCTAATGTGAGCTGCTGTTAACCTGCGATTTCTGAGGCTGGTGACTCGGATAAACTTATCCTCAGAAGCAGAGGTGACTCTTGGTCTTCCTTTCCTGGGGCGGTCCTCATGTGAGTCAGTTTCTTTGTAGCGCTTGATGGTTTTTGCAACTGCACTTGGGGACACTTTCAAAATTTTCCCAATTTTTCGGACTGACTGACCTTCATTTCTTAAAGTAATGATGGCCACTCGTTTTTCTTTACTTAGCTGTTTCTTTTTTGCCATAATACAAATTCTAACAGTCAATTCAGTAGGACTATCAGCTGTGTATCCACCAGACTTCTGCACAACACAACTGATGGTCCCAACCCCATTTATAAGGCAATAAATCACAATTAAACCTGACAGGGCACACCTGTGAAGTGAAAACCATTTCCAGTGAATACAGTGAAGCTCATCAAAAGAATGCCAAGAGTGTGCAAAGCAGTTATCAAAGCAAAATGTGGCTACTTTGAAGAACCTAGAATATAAGACACATTTTCAGTTGTTTCACAATTTTTTGCTAAGTATATAATTCCACATGTGTTAATTCATAGTTTTGATGCCTTCAGTGTGAATGTACAATTTTCATAGTCATGAAAATACAGAAAATTCTTTGAATGAGAAGGTGTGTCCAAACTTTTGGTATGTACTGTATTTATAATATATATTTATTTTATTATATGTCCCTAACTAAGGGGGTAATAAAGGTGGGGTTTATTTACTATTTTTTTTTATTTTAATCACTGTGATAGCGTTTATCACAGTGATCAAAATGTACTTGCACTGAATGAATGAATCTGCCGGCAGATTCGGCGGCCGCACTGCTCATGCGCCCGCCATTTTCTTTGCAGGAAGAAGACGCCGGGAGCTGCGGGAGATGTGGAGAGGACGGGGGGGGGGACACCGGGAGGTACAGGGGACAGATCAGGGGTCCCGGGGACCCTATTTCTCTCCCCTCTGATGTGCAATCACATCAGAGGAAAGAGAAATTAAATGCAGAATCGCGGCTTTTTTTTTTGCGGTCGCCGTTATATGGTTAATAATCGCGATCGCAAAAGTGGGGTCGGTAAAAAACGACCTGAATCATGTTCTCTGGGGTCTCGGCTACCCCCGGTAGCCGAGACCTCGGAGAAAATCTGACTCTGGGGGGCGCTATATACTTTCTCCACAGCGCCGTGAATTCACGTGCTGTGGTTTAAGTACCCTTAACCACCGCCGTTAAAAGGCATTTCGGCGGTCGTTAAGGGGTTAAAGCCCAGATTAAATTTAAATAACATACCACTCTCCACAATAATATGTGAAAGCTAAACAATTTATTATCGGTATCATATCAAAAATACATTAAAAAGAGTATATATGGCAGAGATAAATTCAAGGTCACCCCTGGTACATATACAGAGAAGGCAGCAAATTTTACCAATTATTTGCTTATTATTAACCCCTTAATCCCATTGGACGTAATATTCCGTCCATGTGACCTGGTACTTAATTCCCATGGACGGAATATTACTTCCAGGGCGATCAGCTGCGCTCCCGAGGGGAGCGCAGCTGATCGCCGCCGGGTGTCAGCTGATTATCACAGCTGACACCCGGCACTATGTGTCAGGAGCGGTCACGAACCACTCCCGGCACATTAACCCTGGCATCGCGGTGTACCGGGGGCACAGGGGAGGATCGCGCAAGGATGGGGCTCCCTGCGCGCTCCCCTGAGACCCTCAGAGCAGCGCGATGTTTAGCTCTGTTCCGAGGGTCCATCCTCCCTCCAGTTCCCCGGATCCAAGATGGCGCCGGGGTCCTGCAGGGAGGCGGCTTCCTCAGTGCCTGCTGAGAGCAGGCGTTGAGGAAGCCTGCAGCGATGCCAGAGCGATCGCTGGTGTGACAGAGTGCTGTGCACACTGTCACACCAGCGATCTGCTAAAATACTGTGATGTCCCACCCTGGGACAAAGTAAAAAAGTAAAAAAAATAAAAATAAAAAGTGGTAAAAAAAATCATAAAAAAAAATAAATATTCCCCAATAAATTCATTTCTTCCTGTAAATAAAAAACCAAAACAATAAAAGTACACATATTTGGTATCGCCGCGTCCGTAACGACCCCCCCTATAAAACTGTCCCACTAGTTAACCCCTTTAGTGAACCCCTTAAAGAAAAAAAAAAAAAACTAAGCAAAAAATCAATGCTTTATCATCATACCGCCGAACAAAAAGTGGAATAACACGCGATCAAAAAGACCGATATAAATAAACATGGTACCGCTGAAAACGTCATCTTGTCCCGCAAAAAACGAGCCATCATACAGCATCATCAGCGAAAAAATAAAAAAGTTATAGCTCGCAGAATAAAGCGATGCAAAAATAATGATTTTTTTATATAAAATTGTTTTTATTCTATAAAAGCACCAAAACATTAAAAAAATGATATAAATGAGGTATCGCCATAATCGTACTGACCCGAAGAATAAAACTGCTTTATCAATTTTACCACACGCGGAACGGTATAAACGCCTCCCCAAAAGAAATTCATGAATTGCTGATTTTTGTTCATTCTAACCTCCCAAAAATCGAAATAAAAAGCGATCAAAAAATGTCACGTGGTCATAAATGGTACCAATAAAAATGTCACCTCGTTCCGCAAAAAATAAGACCTCACATGACTCTGTGGGCCAAAATATGCAAAAATTATAGCTCTCAAGATGTGATGATGCAAAAAACTACTTTTTGCAATAAAAAGCGTCTTTTAGCGTGACAGCTGCCAATCACAAAAACCCGCTATAAATAGTAAATCAAACCCCCCTTTATCACCCCCTTAGGGAAAAATAATAAAATTAAAAAAATGTATTTATTTCCATTTTCCCATTAGGGTTATGGTTAAGGTTAGGGTTGCGGCTAAAGTTAGGGTTAGGGATGGCGCTAAAGTTAGGATTAGGGTTAGGGTTGGGATTAGGGTTAGGGGTGTGTTAGGGTTAGGTTTGTGGTTAGGGTTGGGACTAGGTTAGGGGTGTGTTGGGGTTAGGGTTGGAGTTAGAATTAGGTGGTTTCCACTGTTTAGGCACATCAGGGGCTCTCCAAATGTGATATGGCGTCTGATCTCAATTCCAGCCAATTCTGCGTTGAAAAAGTCAAACGGTGCTCCTTCACTTCTAAGCTCTGCCATGCGCCAAAACAGTAGTTTACCCCCGCATATGGGGTATCAGCGTACTCTGGACCACAAGAGTTATTGTGCAATTTGTCCTATTTCTTCTGTTACCCTTGGGAAAATAAAAAACTGGGGGCGACAAAATCATTTTTGTAAAAAAAAATGATTTTTTTGTTTTTACGGCTGTATGTTATAAATTTTCTGTGAAGCACTTGGGGCTTCATAGCGTTCACCACACTTCTAGATAAGTTCCTTGTGGGGTCTATTTTCCAAAATGGGGTCACTTGTGGGGGGTTTCCACTGTTTAGGCGCATCAGGGGCTCTCCAAATGCGACATGACGCCCCCAGACCATTCCATCAAAGTCTGCAATCCAAAACGTCACTACTTCCCTTCCGAGCCCAGACGTGCACCCATACAGTAGTTTTCTCCCACATATTGGGTATCAGCGTACTCAGGACAAATTGGACAACAAATTTTGGGGGCCAATTTCGCCTGTTAACCTTGTGAAAATAAAATATTGGGGGCGAAAAAATCATTTTTGTAAAAAAAAAGGATTTTTTATTTTTACGGCTGTACGTTATAAACTTCTGTGAAGCAAATCGGGGTTCAAAGTGCTCACCACACATCTAGATAAGTTCCTTGTGGGGTCTATTTTCCAAAATGGGGTCACTTGTGGGGGGTTTCCACTGTTTAGGCGCATCAGGGGCTCTCCAAATGCGACATGACGCCCCTAGACCATTCCATCAAAGTCTGCAATCCAAAACGTCACTACTTCCCTTCCGAGCCCAGACGTGCACCCATACAGTAGTTTTCTCCCACATATTGGGTATCAGCGTACTCAGGACAAATTGGACAACAAATTTTGGGGTCCAATTTCTCCTGTTAACCTTGTGAAAATAAAATATTGGGGGCGAAAAAAATCATTTTTGTAAAAAAAAAAAGGATTTTTTATTTTTACGGCTGTACGTTATAAACTTCTGTGAAGCAATTCGGGGTTCAAAGTGCTCATCAAACATCTAGATAAGTTCCTTGTGGGTATATTTTCCAAAATGGGGTCACTTGTGGGGGTTTCCACTGTTTAGGAGCATCAGGAGCTCTCCAAATGCGACATGACGCCCCCAGACCATTCCATCAAAGTCTGCAATCCAAAACGTCACTACTTCCTTTCCGAGCCCCAACGTGCGCCCATACAGTAGTTTACTCCCACATATTGGGTATCAGCGTACTCAGGACAAATTGGACAACAACTTTTGGGGTCCAATTTCTCCTGTTACCCTTGTGAAAATAAAATATTGGGGGGAAAAAATCATTTTTGTAAAAAAAAAAAAAAAGATTTTTTATTTTACGGCTGTACGTTATAAACTTCTGTGAAGCACTTTGGGGTTCAAAGTGCTCACCACACATCTAGATAAGTTCCTTGAGGGGTCTAGTTTCCAAAATGGTGTCATTTGTGGGGGGTTTCCACTGTTTAGGCAGATCAGGAGCTCTCCAAACACGACATGGCATCCAGTCAATTCTGCGTTGAAAAAGTCAAACGGCTCTCCTTCCCTTCCAAACTCTGCCATGCACCCAAACAGTGGTTTACCCCACATATGGGGTATCAGCGTACTCAGGACAAATTGCACAATAACTTTTGGAGTCTTTTTACCCTTGGGAAAATAAAAATTGGGGTGAAAAGATCAATTTTGTGGAAAAAATATGATTTTTTAATTTTACGGCTCTACGTTATAAACTTGTGTGAAGCACTTGGGGGTTCAAATTGCTCACCAAAGATCTAGATAAGTTCCTTAGGGGGTCTAGTTTCCCAAATGGGGTCACTTGTGGGGGGTTTCCACTGTTTAGGCACATCAGGGACTCTCCAAACGCAACATGGCGTCCAATCTCAATTCCAGCCAATTTTGGTTGGAAAAAGTCAAATGGTGCTCCTTCCATTCCGAGCTCTGCCATGCGCCCAAACAGTGGTTCCCCCCCACATATGGGGTATCAGCGTACTCAGGACAAATTGGACAACAACTTTTGAGGTCCAATTTCTCCTGTTACCTATGGGAAAATAAAAAATTAGTGACTAAGAGATAATTTTTGTGGGAAAAAAATAGGATTTTTTATTTTCATGCCCGGGCATTATAAACTTGTGTGAAGCACTTGGGGGTTCAAAGTGCTCACCAAAGATCTAGATAAGTTCCTTAGGGGGTCTAGCTTCCAAAATAGGTCACTTGTGGAGGGGTTTCCACTGTTTAGGCTCATCTGGGGCACTACAAACGGAACATGACCCTTATCAATGTTTGCATTCCAAAACGTTACTGCTTCCTTTCCAAGCCCTGCCGTGCGCCCAAACAGTTTCTCCCCCCACATATGGGGTATCAGCATACTCAGGACAAATTGGACAACAACTTTTGGGGTCCAGTTTCCTTGGGAAAAATCAAAAATTTGGGACTAAAAAATCATTTTTGTGGAAATTTTTTTTTTTTCCACACCCAGGCATTATAAACTTTTGTGAAACACTTTGGGGTTCAAAGTGCTCACATCAGATCTAGATAAGTTCCTTAGGGGGTCTAGTTTCCAAAATGGTGTCACTTGTTGGGGGTTTCCACTGTTTAGGCGCATCAGGGGCTCTCCAAACACGACATGGCATCCAATCTCAACTCCAGCCAATTTTAGTTTGGAAAAGTCAAACGGCGCTCCTTCCCTTACGAGCTATGCCGTGTGCCCAAACAGTGGTTTTCCCCCACATATAGGATATTGGCGTACTCAGGAGAAATTGCACAACAACTTTATCTGCCCATTTTCTCCTTTTACCCTTGTGAAAATAAAAAAAAGTTTGTAAAAGATCATTTTTGTGGCTAAAAAGTTAAATATTCATTTTTTCCTTCCACGTTGCTTCAGCTCCTGTGAAGCACCTGAAGGGTTATTAAACTTCTTGAATGTGGTTTTGAGTACCTTGAGGGGTGCAGTTTTTAGAATAGTGTCACTTTTGGGTATTTTCTGCTATATAGACCCATCAAAGTGACTTCAAATGTGAGGTGGTCCCTAAAAAAATGGCTTTGTAAATTTTGTTGTAAAAATGAGAAATCACTGGTCAACTTTTAACCCTTATAATTTCCTAACAAAAAAAAATTTTGGTTTCAAAATTGTGCTGATATAAAGTAGACTATGTGGGAAATGTTATTTCTTAACTATTTTGTGTGACATATTTCTCTGTTTTAAGGGAAAAAAAATTCAAAGTTTGAAAATTGCAAAATTTTCAAAATTTTCGCCATATTTGCGGTTTTTTCAAAAATAAACGCAAGGTATATCGAAGAAATTTTACCACTATCATGAAGTACAATATGTCACGAGAAAACAATCTCAGAATCGCGAAGATCCGTTGAAGCGTTCCAGAGTTATAACCTCATAAAGAGACAGTGGTCAGAATTGTAAAAATTGGCCCGGTCATTAACGTGCAAACCACCCTTGGGGGTTGAGGGGTTAATAAGCCATGATTAGACTTAGTCCACTTAGTTGCTAGTAAACTATTTACTTATTTGCTGCCTTCTCTGTATATGTCCCGGGGATGACCTTGAATTTATCTCTGCCATATATACTCTTTTTAATGTATTTTTGATATTCCAATAATAAATTGTTTAGCTTTCACATATTATTGTGGAGAGTGGTATGTTATTTAAATTTTATCTGGGCTTTAAACTCTGTGTTCTGTTGTGGGTTCATATTGTATTTGAGTTGCCCCTATAAATGGTTATTACTATTGAGTGATCTCTAGTGTTATGATACTTTTTCTGTTCTAAAGTTTTCTGCTGTGTGTAGTCCAGCAAGGAAGACAGGGGTGAAAACTGGTTGGAACGTCATGCCGAGGATTATTATTATAATTTTTTTAGCGCACCATTGATTTCAAGGTGCTGTTCTTAAGGAAGGGTTACATACAAAGCACAAATACAAGTTACAATAAACAAACTAATAGTGACAGACAGGTACACCCCACATGGAGTCAAGGCCATCCGAGTGATGTGAGCAGTTTGGAGGAAGAGGTATTGGTTATGCTGCCCCAGCTGCACAGCTAACAAGGGGGCAGTATGCAAAAGCACCGAGGCCAGTACTCTAGTCATTAAGTTGGCTGCTACTCCAGCTCTAGCTTTTTCTCTGTCCATGTTTCTCCACCATCTCCACATCTGGTCAGAAAATGTGGGCCGTCTGTGCACGCTTCTGACGTTCTCTCCCTGCCGTTGCTCATCTATCTGCGGTGTAACCTCACTTCTGCCTTCCCGCTTCATATGATAAGTACCAATAAGGTGGAACTTCACCTTGCACATGCTGGAGAGACTGTGCGAGCAGCAGCAGGCGATGCTGAAGAGGCTGTCTGACCAGGCTGTAATGATTTTACCACCGACCATAAGCGGTGTTTGCCACTCTATCATGTGCATGACAGCACGGCAAACACTGGATGCTCGGGCCCCCAAATCAAGTGAATGGGGTCCGGGTTCGGGTTTGGGTCTGGGTACTGTTCTTGTACCCAAACCTGAACTTTTTGTAACTGTTTGGACGAACCCGCCGGACCCGAACATCCAGGGGTCCACCCATCTCTATACATAATATTCACCTAGGAAGAATATGTTTAGGTGTAAATTAATGCTTGATAGTAATAAAAAGAAATTATGATGCATTGCTCCTAGATGGACCTAGCAACCCCTACTTTAAAAAAACCCAAAGTATATGATCAATATCGACGCTCCTATAAGAATGAAAAAATACAGTAGTTGTGATGCATTATCCGTACAGTCCATTGTCCCCACACGTTTTCCACCCAGGGATCTCAGGGTTCATCAGGGGACTAATCGATAGTAAGAAGGAGCAAGAGGGAGGTAAGAAATACTAGAAGGTTTCTGAAGCCATTTTGCATTTGTGGAGTTTTAGTGCAATTTGTTATGCTTTTTTATGAAACCACAACATATTTTAGCCACTTAGCCAGTTAATTTACTCCATATACCCTGTACAACTTAAAAAATATAATTGTTTTGTCTTTGTAAGTATTAACATCTCAGTTGTAAGAAATTACCAGGATTACACAGGGTCTATTTTCAGTAGTTAAATAAAATAATTCATAAAAATATAAGAATGTGTGTGTCTTTTCATGGGCCAGTGTTCACTTGGGGAAATACAGCTTGTGGACTATCATTCCTGTTCTATGGTTTCAGTAGCTTTTTATTTTACATTAGATCTGCTTAATATGTTGGTGCACTTTTTCCACTTGACTCAGTCCTATCTGTCTCAACAGACCCATTCCAGAACAAATGCTCAATTGCAAACACATGCTTGGAACTGTGACTTTTTTCACTTACTTTGTCTCACTTTCTTTTTTCATCTCTTACTCCGATCCCCCCGAGACTGTACTGAGCTCAGATCATTCCATTGCTTAATTCACACTTCCTCTTACTTACTTTTACACCCATCTAAACTGTGATAAAAACAGATGGATTTCACAGTGTTTTCCAAACTGCAAAACAACACTTGACATGTCCAGCTAGAACAGGCTTTTTATTATGGGAAAAATATTATTATTGCACATAATCTATTTTATCACTTGGTAAATAAACTGCACCTGGCAAAAGTCTGGAGCAAAAACATTCGCTCATAGTTAAGTCCCTGTTTTACACAATCAATGAACTATGCAGACTTATAATATAAATTACTATGCCAACCATGGGACATAAAGGCAGCTCTTGTCTCGCTTTTCCTTAAGTCAACTTTACATTAAAGAGTGAGCTATGCCACAGATGTGAATTATCCCTCAAGTTTCCTCCAAAACATACAAACTCACATATAGATTTAGAAAACCTTAGATTGCTAGGAAATAAGGCCCAACATAAAGAAATGACACACTGGCTATGAAGCAAGTTAATAAAGTGGGTGCAGCTTCCTGTTGGAATTTTGTCTCGGAAGGAACTGAATATGTATAAAACAACTTGACTTCAGAGAAAATATATGGAAGTAGTACTGAGTCTCTATGATAAATTAAAGGTGTTACATTTCTGATCAAAGCAACTGCCTGTGATGAATTACTATACTGTGCATTTTTTTACACAAATTTGAATTTTTCTGGACTGATCATGAAACAATTTTGTCTATAAAGCGGGTCTTATTTTCCTTCAGCTTTATAGATGTATTTATTTGCCGCAGTAGCTTTATGGGAACTTGATTTGGAAATTGAATGAATAAGAAAAGTAGAATGGAAATTCCAGCTTTATTATCACACCTGACACTAATTTCACTATTCATCTATTGTTAAAAGGGAATCTGTCAGCAGGTTCTTGTTACTCAATCTGAGAGCAGCACAATTTAGGAAAAGAGACCCTGATTTCAGTGATGTATGGCTTAGTTTACTGGGTGCAGCAGGTGTGACACAGTCAGAGTTCTTAGGCCCCTTTCACATGTCAGTGTCTCCAGTCCGTGTGGTGACAGTTTTCTCATGTACCGGAGACACTGACACATGTAGACCCATTTAATTGAATGGGTCTATGTACATGTCAGTGTGTTTTGATGGACCATGTGTCCGTGTGCAAAACACGCAGACATGTCCGTTTTCACATGGACACACGGCCCGCAAAACGTGCCGCACACGTGCACACTCAGAACAGTGCACACTGTCCTCTATGTGCACGGATGGCCGCTGGGGAAGTAGCGGCTACTGTAAGCCGCTGTGCCCCGGCAGTAGGTGCTGAAGCCGGCTGTCATTCTCCCCTGCCTGCCTGCGAGCAGAGGAGAACGATGAGCGGTATATTAAAGTCCGAGCGACAGTAGGTGGGGGGCTATTGGGACTGTTATCCTCATCATTCACCACCTGCTGTCGTTCGGACTTTAATATACTGCTCAGCGTTCTCCTCTGCTCGCAGGCAGGCAGGGGAGAATGACAGCCGGCTTCAGCACCAGCCGCCGGGGAACAACGCTTACAGTAGCAGCTTCTTCCCCGGTGGCCGTCCGTGTGTCCATGTGGTCTTGATGCGGCACACGATTGCCACACGTGTGCTGCACGTAGTGCACATGGACACACGGACACTGATATCTCCGGTACCGTTTTTTCCGGTACCGGAAATATCAGGACGTCTGAAACCGGCCTCAGAGAGGCTATGATAGTCACTCCTGACTGGCTTCTCTAAACCACATGATTTGATAGCTGCAAGGCATTATGGAGAATCCCACTTAGCCGTGCCTGATTTCATGAATCCGCTCTTTAGCAGCTGCAATGTTCAGCAGTGTGGGGAATGACATTTGAATTTATTTTCCCTTTTAATAACTTCAGAAATTGAATAATAGATTGTTGAAGTCACAGGGATTTGTGAATTTCAGGAAATTCAACTCAAAGTTGATTCACAGTGTATTGATCTCTAGTTTTACTATTAATGAAAGTTGTCACCGGGATATATGGGTCCAAGTAGGTTGGCCCCCCTGTTATGTTTCGGTAGCTGAGGAGTGCAGGTAAAAAAGGCAATACACCAGAGAAGTTGGAAACTATGAGATTGCAGTACCCTGACTAACCACCACAACTAGAGGCAGCCGTGGAGCGTTCCTACGTTGGTCCTAGACGCCTCGTCACAGCCTGAGAAACTAACTACACCTAAAGATAGAAAGAGGAAAGCTATCTGCCCCGGAGCAGATCCCCAAAGAACATAGAAAGCCCCCAAACATGTAATGGCGGTTAGACAAGAAGAAATACTGACACAGACAGAAAACAGTATGAGCAAACGTTGGGGCCCAAACTACCTAAATAGAAAGGGATAGGAAGGGCACTCACTGCAATCCCAAAAAACCCTGAAAAGCACCAACTCTACTAATTTCAAAATCACCTGAGATCACACGACCTCTACCACCTAAATTAGTTCTCTGGTGTAACAAAATCAAAACAGCAGCTACTGAAAAAACTGGAAAAAGCAAAAGTACAAACATCAGTGGCTGAACTAAACTGAGAGGGCAAAAGCCCCCGGAGGGGACCCTGAAGGCCCCCACAGAAGTGCAGGACAAAATGCAAAAATCAAGCACAAAAACAAAAAGAAGAAAATGTCTTATCTGTTAGCAGGAGATGCAGACACGACACAGCAGGCTACAAAGGAAACAGGACTCAAGGATTGAGACCAGAACAATTGATCACCGGCAACCCTGATGGGAAGGCGACTCCCTTATATAAGACCAGTCAGTAACACCTGATTCCCACTCCTCACAATCTTCACTGGACAGTCCAGCACCGCCTGTAACCACCAGAGGGAGCCTCTGTCAGAACTCATTTCAAGTCCATTCACAACAGTGCCCCCCCTTGAGGAGGGGTCACCGAACCCTCACTTGAGCAACCAGGTCGGTCAGGATGAGTTCTATGATACGTACGGATGAGTCTCCTAGCATGGATGTCCAAAGCAAACACCCAAGAATTGTCTTCCTGACCATAACCTCTCCACTTAACCAAATACTGGAGTTTCCGTCTAGAAAAACGAAAATTCAATATTTTCTCAACCACAAACTCCATATTGCCCTCAACCAGAACAGGGTCAGGAGGTAAAGCAGTAGGAACCACTGGCTCAACAAACCTCTTCAACAAGGACTTGTGGAACACGTTATGGATCTTAAATGTCCCTGGAAGAAGCAAACGAAAAGAAACAGGATTAAGAATCTCCATGATCTTATAAGGTCCAATGAACCTAGGCTTAAATTTAGGAGATGCCACTCTCATAGGAATATTTTTTGAGGACAACCAGACCAAGTCCCCCACTTTAAACCGAGGACCATCAGTCCTATGCCGGTTAGCAAACCGCTGGGCCCTCTCCTGAGAGAGGGACAACCTCTCCACTACCTGGTCCCAAATCTGTTGCATACGCTCCACAACAGAGTCAACACCTGGACAGACAGAAGCCTCCGTCTGTCCTGAAGAAAATCGAGGGTGAAACCCAGAATTGCAGAAAAATGGAGACATCAAAGTGGCAGAGCTAGCCCTATTATTAAGAGCAAACTCAGCCAAAGGCAAAAAAGAGACCCAGTCATCCTGATCAGCAGACATAAAGCATCTTAGATAAGTCTCCAATATCTGGTTTGTTCTCTCAGTTTGACCATTGGTCTGAGGATGAAACGCCGAGGAGAAAGACAACTGAACACCAAGTTTAGAACAAAAGGTCCTCCAAAATCTGGAAACAAACTGGACTCCTCTGTCAGACACAATGTTCTCAGGAATGCCGTGTAAACGAACCACGTGCTGAAGGAACAAAGGCACCAATTCAGAGGAGGAAGGCAACTTAGGTAATGGCACAAGATGTATCATCTTGGAAAACCTATCACAAATCACCCAGATGATGGTCATTCTCTGAGAAACAGGGAGGTCGGAAATGAAATCCATAGAGATATGGGTCCATGGTCTCTTGGGCACAGGCAATGGCATCAACAAACCACTAGAGCGAGAGCAAGGCTTGGAGCGAGAGCAAGTCCCGCAGGACTGCACAAATTCCCTGACATCACGAGACAAGGTAGGCCACCAAAAGGACCGACTAACCAAGTCTCTGGTACCAAAAATTCCGGGATGCCCAGCCAACGCGGAACAATGAATCTCAGACATCACACTCTTTTTCCACTGGTCCGGGACAAACAATTTTCCAACAGGGCAGCGCTCGGGCCTATCCTCCTGACACCCCTCCAGAGCAAGTTTCAAATTGGGTGAGATGGCGGAAAGAACTACACCCTCTTTCAAAATAACAGAAGGATCAGATAACTCAGGAGAGTCCGCAAGGAAACTCCTCGAGAGGGCATCCGCCTTAACATTCTTAGTGCCAGGAAGAAAGGAAACCACAAAATTAAAACGTGTGAAAAACAAGGCCCACCTGACCTGTCTAGGATTGAGTCGCTTGGCAGATTCCAGATAAACCAGATTCTTATGGTCCGTAAGGACCACCACCTGATGTTTGGCTCCCTCCAGCCAATGTCTCCACTCTTCAAAAGCCCACTTCATGGCCAGTAACTCCCGATTACCCACTCATAATTACGTTCAGTAGGAGAAAATTTTCGAGAGAAAAAGGCACAAAGGTTACTTTTAGAGGTCTCTGGATCTTTTTGGGACAAAACGGCACCTGCCCCAATTTCAGAGGCATCAACCTCCACCTGAAATGGCAGAGAAACATCAGGCTGCCGTAGAACAGGAGCAGAAGTGAATCTCTGCTTAAGTTCCTGAAATGCAGAGACTGCCTCAGGAGGCCAATTCACCACATCAGAACCCTTTCTGGTCAAATCAGTCAATGGTTTAACAATAACCGAGAAATTACCAATAAATTTACGATAAAAATTGGCAAAACCCAAAAATCTTTGAAGAGCCTTTAATGAAGTAGGTTGGACCCAATCACAGATGGCCTGAACCTTGACCGGGTCCATTTCAATAACAGATGGGGACAAAATGAATGCCAGAAATTAGATCCTCTGTACGCCAAAAAGACACTTTGATCCCTTCACATACAGAGCATTCTCTCTCAAAATCTGGAATACAGTTCGAACATGTTTCACATGAGAGTCCCAGTCATTAGAAAAAATCAAGATATCATCCAAATAAACAATCAGAAATGTAACCACAAAATCCCTGAAAATGTCATTCATGAAGGACTGGAAGACAGAAGGAGCATTAGTGAGCCCAAAGTGCATCACAAGGTACTCAAAATGCCCCTCAGGGGTATTGAATGCCGTCTTCCATTCATCCTCGTGCTTAATGCGAATAAGGTTATATGCCCTCCTGAGGTCAAGCTTGGTAAACCAAGTAGCGTTTTTCACCCTGGAAAACAGGTCAGAAATCAAAGGTAACGGGTATTGATATTTTACAGTAATATTGTTCAAAAGACGATAATCAATACACGGCCTTAATGAACCATCCTTTTTGGCCACAAAGAAAAAACCGGCACCTAAGGGTGAAGAGGATGGTCTGATATGACCCTTCTCCAATGATTCCTTGATATAAGACCGCATAGCGTCATGTTCAGGTACAGACAAGTTAAAAAGGCGACCTTTAGGGAATTTACTACCAGGCACTAATTCAATAGCGCAGTCATAGCTCCTATGGGGAGGCAAGGATGCAGATTTACTTTCGCTAAACACATCAGAAAAATCAATCAAAAAGTCAGGAACATCCTGAGCCTGGGGGGAGGCAGAAAAAACAGGAGTGTTGGTATTAACACATTGGCAGCCCCAACTGGTTACAGACACAGATTTCCAATCCAAAACAGGATTATGAGACTGCAACCAAGGGAAGCCCAGTACGATAATATCATGCAGATTATACAGAACCAAAAATTTACAGCACTCCTGATGATCAGGTTCAACCCTCATTATCACCTGAGTAGAGAACTGAGGTTTATTCTCAGCCAAAGGGGTAGAATCGATCCCCAGTATGGGAATAGACTTCTGTAGGGGTATCAAGGGAAACCCACAACGTTTAGCAAAATCATAATCCATCAGGTTAATAGCTGCTCCAGAATCAACGAAAGCCTGAGCAGCAAATGAGGACAGAGAGCATATCAGAGTGACAGTTAATAAAAACTTTGTCTGAACACTACCGAAGACAACTGAGCGTGCAAAACGTCTTCCCCGCTTAGGGCAGACTGAAATAGAATGAGAGGCATCACCACAGTAGAAACATAACCCATTGCGCTTTCGAAACTCATGACGCTGTGCCCCAGACACCACTCTATCACACTGCATGGGTTCAGAAGCAGGTTCACAAGGCAACACTATTCCACGCATACTTCTCCGCTCACGCAAACGTCTGTCAATTTGAATCGCTAATGACATAGAATCATTGAGACCAGAGGGGACAGAGAATCCCACCATAACATCCTTTACATTATCTGACAGACCCTTCCGAAAAAGGGCCGCCAAAGCGTCGTCATTCCACTTGGTCAGGACTGCCCACCTACGGAATCTCTGACAGTATAACTCAGCGTCATCAAGCCCCTGATTTAATGCCAACAAGGCTTTTTCAGCTTGATCAGTGACATTAGGCTCATCGTACAATAACCCCAAAGCCTGAAAAAATGCATCAACATCACTCAAAACAGGATCCCCAGGTGTCAGGGAAAAAGCCCAATCCTGAGGATCGCCGCGCAGGAGAGAGATGACAATTTGAACCTGCTGCGCTGCGTTCCCTGAGGACTTAGATTTTAAGGCAAAAAACAATTTACAATTATTTTTGAAATTCTGAAACTTAGCTCGATCCCCTAAAAACAAATCTGGCATGGGAATCCTAGGTTCCACAACAGGCAACCTAGCAAGATAGGCAGCAATACTCCGAACCTCAGTGGCAAACTGATCCACACGGCCAGACAACTGTGCAAACTCCATTAAGAGAAAAAAAAAATCCTCCCCAGCACCCAGAGATACAGAGGGAAAAAAAATGCAACAAACAGAAAAATATCTCTGACAACTCTGACAACCTTTTTTCTTTCACAATATTTTTTCCCTTCTGTGAGTACCATACAATTTTCAATTTTTAGGCCGGTGATACTGTTATGTTTCGGTAGCTGAGGAGTGCAGGTAAAAAAGGCAATACACCAGAGAAGTTGGAAACTATGAGATTTCAGTACCCTGACTAACCACCACAACTAGAGGCAGCCGTGGAGCGTTCCTACGTTGGTCCTAGACGCCTCGTCACAGCCTGAGAAACTAACTACACCTAAAGATAGAAAGAGGAAAGCTATCTGCCCCGGAGCAGATCCCCAAAGAACATAGAAAGCCCCCAAACATGTAATGGCGGTTAGACAAGAAGAAATACTGACACAGACAGAAAATAGTATGAGCAAACGTTGGGGCCCAAACTACCTAAATAGAAAAGGATAGGAAGGGCACTCACTGCAATCCCAAAAAACCCTGAAAAGCACCAACTCTACTAATTTCAAAATCACCTGAGATCACACGACCTCTACCACCTAAATTAGTTCTCTGGTGTAACAAAATCAAAACAGCAGCCACTGAAAAAACTGGAAAAAGCAAAAGTACAAACATCAGTGGCTGAACTAAACTGAGAGGGCAAAAGCCCCGGAGGGGACCCTGAAGGCCCCCACAGAAGTGCAGGACAAAATGCAAAAATCAAGCACAAAAACAAAAAGAAGAAAATGTCTTATCTGTTAGCAGGAGATGCAGACACGACACAGCAGGCTACAAAGGAAACAGGACTCAAGGATTGAGACCAGAACAATTGATCACCGGCAACCCTGATGGGAAGGCGACTCCCTTATATAAGACCAGTCAGTAACACCTGATTCCCACTCCTCACAATCTTCACTGGACAGTCCAGCACCGCCTGTAACCACCAGAGGGAGCCTCTGTTCAGAACTCATTTCAAGTCCATTCACAACACCCCCCACAATTTCTGAGAATGTGACTCAAATTCCCCATCAGAGTGCATGGTAGCTGAACATGCATGCCACTGCTCCATTTATTCCCTGTGTTACTGATTGAGCTTTCTGAGCCCTGATTTCATGATCCGTAGGGGTCATAGCAGTCAGATCACACTGATCAAGACATCCCCTAACCTGTGAATAGAGGATAACATAAAAGCTTGGAAATAAACCATTAGGCTATGTTACCACGATGAACATTTGGTGAATTTTTGATATTGCCAATTTTCTGCAGCAATTTAGGTACCTATTAGGTAAATTAAGTTCCTTGCATTTTTTTCATTACATTTTCATGTTTTGTTTTTTACATGCGTTTTTCTCACGTTTTTAACCATGCCTTTTTTGTCTCTTTTTGATGTGTCATGTTTTAACTTAACAGGAATTGTTTTTAATACTTCCTGGTATTTGGCTTTGAGGAAAGTTGATTGATACAATCATGCGTTATTTACTTGTGGACTTTCTGCATTTAACGCAAGTCTATCTGGAAAATCTGCAAATAATACTCAGCGCACCTGCAAGTGAAAGTGACATGTTGTGCTTTTGAACCATGCACCACAGGTTAGGGTCAGTTTATGTCGCATTAAAAAAAACAGCGAGCATGAGTTTTCTATAAGGCCGGCGTCACACTGGCGAGTTTGATGCGAGTTAGTCGCATGACTTTCTCGCATCAACATCCGGCGCGGCTGCTCGCTCACGGACCCGAGTGTGCGGCTGCATGTATTTGTATGCCGCCGCTCACTCGGGTCCGTGAGCGGGCGGCGTGCCGGGTGTTGATGCGAGAAAGTCGTGCGACTTACTCGCATCAAACTCGCCAGTGTGACGCTGGTCTTAATCCCTTTCCACTGCCCTTTTTGTACAGCGAAAATATGCAGCGTCAAAAACTTACCAAAAACTCATTGTGGGAACTTAACCTTAAGGTAGGGTAAATATGTTGGAAAGCTTGTTAATTAGTATATTTTACTCCAAAAACATTTTAAAAATTGCTTGAAAATTGTTAAAATATCTGTTAATAACTTCATGAGAAAGTTGGAATTATGTACAGTAGTTCCAAATTGTTTACTCCAGGAATTTGCTGTATACAGGAGACCAAAAGTGAGGCATAGTCATGGTCACATAGTCTACATGCTAGAACATGGAGTCATTGTGCCTCTGTAGGCGATTGTACCATAAAATCTTCATGGAAACCACATAGACACTATATCCTATGCAAATTGAAGATGCAAAGATCAATTATGTGTGGCCAAAAAATACATGGATAATACTGGGAAAAATCGCTAAATTAATATATTAATATGAGAAGAAAAACCACGATAGATAATCTCCAAAATGAACAATTTTACTCAAAAATACAAAGAATCTTTATAGAGAATAATAAGGGTGCATAGAGATGAGGGAAGGAACCAATATGAACATGCCCGTGCAAGAAACAGGGCGCACCATAACAAAAGTGGGAAATACACAGTAATAAGCTACATTCATAGATATCATTAGAAGGTAAAAAAAAGAACTTACCAAATACAAGTGTATATTAATGTCCAATATTAATCCGCAAATGTTATACCTGATCAGATGGCCTAGATTGTGTTACAGTGCGCCCTCCACGACGCGCGTTTCGGCTGCAAAGCCTTTGTCAAGGGGTGATGGGAGACAGGAAAGTGTGGGTTTAAAAAAGTGCCACCCACTAATGAGAGCACAGCATCCACTGTGTATGACGTGTACATTGCTATGGTAACCCAGGCGTCCAGCGTGATCAAAGATGCAGGGATCACTTTGTGTGACGCATGCGCCGTCACGGTAACCAGGGCGCCCGGCGGTGGCAGCATCATGTGTCGTGTGGCGTCATGATCACATGACCGCCCATCTCAACCTGAGAGATGCCGAAGTCCGACGGACGGGCCTGGACCATGGCGTGCATGCATGCCAGTGTCTGCAATTAGAAAGATAAGATCACCACAGCAATATAGATGCACAAGGAATAACATCATCAAAAGGTATTAAATATATATTGTGTGCCCTATATCTAACATGTATGAGTATGGAAATGAGGGAAGGGGGTAAAAAACGCAATATGAAATAAAAATAAAATAAGAAAAATAAATAAGAATGAGCAGACCACCAGTACATACATGATTGGTGTAACCCACAATCAAACTGTATGGTCTAACATTCCCCATATTACCATCGTTATATTGCATATTAAATATGAATAAATGTATAAATATAAATCTCTGCCACACACAGAAACCACAATCCAATGAATTAAAGCAATATATCATAGAATACGGTCACAATGGACATATGTTTATATATCCAAGGATCATGATGTGGCCAAGATGGAAAATGCCACATGCTAAACATATATGCGACACAAAAGAAAAAAAAAAAAAGAAAAAGAAAAAATAAATAAAATGAAATAGACAATCACACAGATGGGGAGGCATATGATTCATAATAGGTATCCATAGACAAACAAGATAGAACTTCACAGTGTTAGTATGCTTCCAAGGGTAGGGGCTAAATAAAACATAAAAAATAAAAAATTAGTAAAACAATAAAAGAAAAAGCACATGAATACATAATCGTCATTAAAATAAAAGTAGAACATAATCAATGTTCTAATCAGGACCTTTACTATTATATGAATGGAACATAACTAATGTTCTCATTGAGACCTTTATGATGCACAGTATCAAGGGTCCAGATCCACCTGGTTTCGCGTTGGGCGAGCCTCGGGCTAACGTTCCCTCCGCGAAGACCGGGATCTAATGCATCGGTCCCTCTCACCTTTAGTAAGGAACTGTCACAATTATGATACAGTTTGAAGTGATGTGGCAAGGTCCTGAGTGTGGAGTCATCATCATGTCCGGCCGTCGCATCAATCCCCAATACATGTACGCGAACACGAACTTTCAGTTGACGTGTAGTCAAACCCACATAAATCAAATTACATGTGCACAAGGCAAAATAAATTACAAATTTAGAGGTGCATGTGATATGCTTCCTAATCTCATATGTCCTGGTACCAGATGAATTAAAGAATGTTCTGGTACAGTCAATATTGGGGCATGCGACGCACCAACCACAAGGCACACATCCACACCCAGGATCAACGCCATCAAGGAATGTGGACCTGGACTCACCCTGATAAAAACTCCGGACAAGATAGTCCTGCAAATTCCTGGAACGTCTAATGATGACACTAGGCGTACCAGGAATAAGTTGTTTCAATATTGGATCTGTTTGAAGGATAGGCCACGCCATCTGGAGACATCCCTTCATACGTGCGAATTGCGTATGATATTTAGTTATGAACTAACTTTTTCATTAGACTTAGTTACATCATGCTTGTATAATAAGGACTGACGTGTAGAATGTTTCGCTCTATGATAGGCCCTCTTTATTGCACGTCTACTATAGCCTCTTTCGCGATCTGTAGGCGATTGATATCCAACAATTTAATGCTCTGTACATCATAGATTTGTTACATGGTTGTGTGTATGAGGTCATGTTTCTAAAGTCCCTCACTTCTGTATGTGCTTCACATATGTTTCAAATGAAGTCATGATGTTGCATATGAATGTGGCAGTAAGGAATTCTTCCAAATAAACATGATGTGCATGACAGAGTAACATAAGGACATCATTTCAGGGCCCTAAAACTTTGTGGTCATTCAGTTACAAACATACCTGACATTGCTAAATTTTTTCTTGTTTTCGTTTCCATTTGGTCTTTTAAATGAATGATTTCCAAGAATGGAGTCCAATTAAAAATTCAACATTGTGTTTATTATTGATTTTAGCAATTCTTCTTTTCAGTATAATTGTAGTCAGCAGATGGGTTCCCCAGCTAATTATCTGAACCATGTATTTTTATTCTTAATTGCTTTGTAATTGTGAACTATAGGAACATTCGCTAAGAATAGGAATTTGGGAATTTTATGTTTCATCACGTTATTTACAGCATAGCATTGTCTTACATTTAGGGCCTAGCTCACATGAGTGTTGCACGGTGGCTCAGTGGTTAGCCTTGCAGTGCTGGGTTCCTAAGTTCAAATCCCATCAAGGATAACATCTGCAAGGAGTTTGTATGTTCTCCCCGTTTTTGCGTGGGTTTCCTCCAGGTTCTCCTGTTTCCTCCCACACTCCGAAAACATACTGATAGGGATTTTAGATTGTGAGCCCCATTGGGGACAGTGCAAATAATGTATGTAAAGCGCTGTGGAATTAATAGAGCTATATAAATGAGTAAAATAATAAAATAAATATATAACCCAGAGGAAACCCACACACACACAGGGAGGACATACAAACTATGGGGTTGATATCACCTTTGTATTATCAGGTGACATCAAGCCCACAGGTTTGTAATGGAAAGGCATCTATAAGTATTTTTCAACCACATAGAGGGTATCAGTGTAATCAGGAGAAATTGCTCAACAAATTTTGGGGTCTATTTTCTCCTGCTATCCTTGTGAAAATGAAAAAAAATTGTGGCTAAAAATTTTTTTTTGGGGAAAAATAATTTCTCATTTTCACAGAGGGGTCTAATTTCCAAAATGGTATCACTTGTTGGGGTTTCTACTATTTAGGTTCTTCAGGGGCCAGTGGGGTAACTAAAGTCTGATGTGTCCCAGTGCAAGATTGGACAGGGCCCCCTAATCATGATAATAATATATATATATATATATTATAACAGGAGAAACAAGGGAGCACATAGGTTTAAAGAAAAGTCAAAAATTCTTTATTAACAATGATAAATCTGTATATATAACATCAGATAGTATAGGACACACAAAGCAGGTAACAGCATAATTATACAGCATTAATCTAAAAAAGCACCATTGTAGTAGTAACAAGCACAGATGGATTCATTAGAAGCAAGCCGAACCACCATAATATGTAAGACGTTAGTAGCCACTAAGTAGTACATCCAAAGCAATATATATATATTGGTGAATATCGGCGTAAAGTGCTCAGTGCAATTGCATATAGGATATCACCCATCAAAATCAGAACATATTGCACATGCCCAACAGATAATGCTGCAACAAGAATCCAGTTGAGAACACACACAGGGGGTGCAATTAGTGCATTGGAGAGTAAAGCATAATGTGTCAAAGGCAGCTAATATTAATTTTGCATATATAGACCTATAAATTGTAAATAGACAAATGGGCACGTTGCCACCTTAAACAATGATAGTCTCCATATGCATCAGTCAGTGTAAACAAGAAAAACAACCCCAAGTGCTATACATCAGCGCTAGAATCAACAAGTATTTGACTCCTTGTAAAATATTGGTTGCTAGTAAAGATCTTACCTGGAGCTGATGAAATAGTACCCCCAGCACAGGTGCGGCTGTCCAGTCCCGACGCACGTTTTCGCGGGTCAGGCCGGCTTTCACAATACCATCAATGGGTTTCATTTACAAAAAAAAACAAAAAACGCTATGACACTTAAAACCAATTTGCATAATAATTTGGAACATAGTTTACTGTGCAGACCATAATCATCCATGTAGTGTAATGCATCCCCACAGTCCTCCATATAGTATAATACAGAGCCCATATCCTTCATGTAATATAATGCACAGCCTATAGTCTTCCATAAAGTATAATCCACCCCTTTAGTCATCCATAAAGTATAGTGCACCTCCATAGTCACCCATAAAGTAAAATGCACCCCATAGTTACACATAATGTATAATGCACTGCACAATATACTCCGGCACACAAAAGAAACTTAGATGCAAAGTAGTCAGTCTTTATTATAGACAATCATAGCTCATTCAGAGAATATCCAAGAAAAATTCATAGATGTAGGTACATAATATCCAGGTACATAATTTCAACGTTTCGGCGTAACATGCCTTTTTCAAGAAGTACCTATTACTGTATAAAAAAGAAAAAAGAGAAGAAAAAAATAGAATAAAAATAAAAATATAACAATAAACGAACAAGCCCGCGCAGGCATATGTAAATATAGATAACAACAAACGGAATGAGCCATAAAATAAAGTATGTACAGAAACATATAGAATCATAGCACAGAGGACACAGTACCATCGGGTGCCATGAAGTACACTAAGGTGTATCATCAAATTTAAACAAGCAGTGTCAAAAAAAGAAAATTGTAAAGAACACATAGGTTAAAAAACTATGTTGTGTAAAAAGAAAATCTCCATGTATATACAACCGCCAATCTGTATATATCTATATATAAGTAGAAAAAGGATGAAAAAATGTCAGTCATATTTCAACATGGCGTCTTGTATAAAGAGTCATCAGTAGTTAGTGGTTAAACGCTCATAATATAATAATATTATAATATCATGAATTAATTATCACGGAAATCAGAGTAAGATGCTATAATTGGACCAACAGAAAGTCCTATCCCCAGATTTGGGCATAACAGAAATAATATATTAACATATAAGATTACCAGGGACCCTATAATTACACCCACAAACATGTCATGCTGGGAATGAGAAAACGGTAATGAGAGCGCAATGAAAGCGCAAAAATTACACCAATAACAGCGCCTGCTAAGCACATGAGAAGAGAATACGGCAGAACAATAAAGACCTAATAGGTGATGAATAGAGTTGAGCGATACTTTCCGATATCCTAAAGTATCGGAATCGGAATGGTATCGCCGATATCACTAAAATATCGGCGATACCCGATACCGATACCGGAAGTCCCATGTAAGTCTATGGGAACAAAATATCGCAACTAAAAAAACCCATTCTTTCCTTGTAAACACTAAATATACACACATAGAATACATATAATATATACATGTCATTGTGACATATATATATACATATATGTATAGTTTATACACTTCTACATAGTAAAATATCCTCTCTGATTCAATTGCCGGGTAAAGCCGGCTTCAGTGAAAAGACAGAAGCACCCAACATGAAATGACACTTGGTGTACATAGGGTTAACCATGTCTTTTCATGTCGTTTGCTATCTGATTTGCACAAACAATTAAATCAGTCTATGTGTGCAAAATTTCACACCTGTAGGGGTTAATTAAAGGTGTAAATTCGTTGTAAAAAAAACGGACTTTTTTGCTACGAATTTACACCTTTAATTAACCCCTACAGGTGTGAAATTTTGCACACATAGTCTGATTTAATTGTTTGTGCAAATTAGATAGCAAAGGACATGAAAAGACATGGTTAACCCTATGTACACCAAGTGTCATTTCATGTCAGGTCACCCGACATGAAATGACACTTGGTGTACATAGGGTTAACCATGTCTTTTCATGTCCTTTGCTATCTAATTTGCACAAACAATTAAATCAGTCTATGTGTGCAAAATTTCACACCTGTAGGGGTTAATTAAAGGTGTAAATTCGTTGTAAAAAAACGGACTTTTTTGCTACGAATTTACACCTTTAATTAACCCTACAGGTGTGAAATTTTGCACACATAGACTGATTTAATTGTTTGTGCAAATTAGATAGCAAAGGACATGAAAAGACATGGTTAACCCTATGTACACCAAGTGTCATTTCATGTCGGGTTCTGCATTTTCACAAAAGCCGGCAATTGAATTAGCGGCTATTATACTATGTAGAAGTGTATGAACTACAAATATAAATATATATATATATATGTGTCACAAATTCAATGACATGTATATATATATATATGAGGTGTAAAATTGCTGAAAAAAAATGCGTGGGCTCCCGCCCTATTTTCGCAACCAGACAGACAAAGCCAGTGAGTGGGGGCAGATAATAATAGCCCAGAGAGGGACCATTATTTTTGCCCCCCCCCGGCTACTAACATCTGCCCCCAGACACCCCAGGAAAGACAAATCTATAATTAGATTCGCCCTTTCTGGCACTTTGCCCGTCTATTCCCATTGCCCTGTAGCGGTGGCGAATGGGTTAATATGGGGTTAAAGCCACCTTGCTATTGAAAGGTGACCTTAAGCCAGGTTAATAATTGAGAGCTGTCAATTAGACAACTATCAATTATTAATCCTATTGCATGAAATAAAAATAAAACACACACACTTTAATTAAAAATCATTTTAATGAAATAAAGACACATGTTTTTGACCATTTTTATTTTACTGCAAAAACCATTTCCTGTAATAAAAATAAAATAAAAAAGCAAAATTATTCTTACCTATCCCATGCACAGTCAGGTCCCACGGTGTAATCCTTCAGAAAGAGTTAATGTTTACTGCAGGGACCGCAGCTAATGCTGCAGCCTCACAGTAAACCCCAAATGAATGAGTTCCTCTCCTGCCTGACAGGAGAGTAAAGGCTGGGTGTCACATAACGATACACCAGCGATCCCGACAACGATATGCACTTGTCAGGATCGCTGGTGTATCGCTACATGATCGCTGCTGAGCTGCCAAACAGGCAGCTCAGGCAGCGATCTGGGACAGCGACACTGCGGGTAACATCGCTTAAGGGCCCGTCTCACATAGCGATATCGCTACCGAGATCGCTGCTGAGTCACTAGTTTTGTGACGCAGCAGCGAGCTCACCAGCGATATCGCTGTGTGTGACATTCAGCGACGATCAGCCCCCCTGCCGGGTATCGCTGATCGTCGCAGAAATGTCAGGACCTTTTTTTGATCGCTGGTTTCCCTCTGACAGGCACGCATCGCTGCGTGTGACAGGCGGGAGACCAGAGATCCGCTGGTAACCAAGGTACACAGCGGGTTTCCAGGCACCGCGCAGCGCTTGGAAACCCGCTGTGTACCTTGGATACCAGCTCCCTGCATCAGGGCGCTGGTATCCAAGGTACACAGCGGGTTTCTAGGCACAGCCCCGCGCCTGGAAACCCGCTGTGTACCTTGGTTACCAGCGGATCGCTGGTCTCCCGCCTGTCACACGCAGCGATGCGTGCCTGTCAGAGGGAAACCAGCGATCAAAAAAAGGTCCTGACATTTCAGCGACGATCAGCGATACCCGGCAGGGGGGCTGATCGTCGCTGAATGTCACACACAGCGATATCGCTGGTGAGCTCGCTGCTGCGTCACAAAACTAGTGACTCAGCAGCGATCTCGGTAGCGATATCGCTATGTGAGACGGGCCCTTAAGTGGAAAGCTTAATTGATTGCTTTCCACTTTCACTTCAGGTCAGCCAGGGACACAATCAGTGACGTCAGAGGGAACTGATTAACAAAAATAGGGGTTCCCTTCGAAAAAAAAATGGGTGGGGTCCCCCCTATTTTTGTTAACCAGCCAGATGAAGCAGACCGCTGAGGCCTGGATTTTCAGGCTGTTAAGGAGCCAAGATCCATGGACCTTGCCAGCCTGATAATACTAGGCCACAGCAGTCTGCATATCTTGGCTGATTAACAAAAATAGGGGATCCCCTCGAAAAAAATTGGCGTGGGTCCCTATTTTGTAACAGCGATGAAGCGCCGCTGAGGCCTGGATTTTCAGGTGTTAGGAGCAAGATCCATGACTTGCCACTGATATACCAGGCACAGCATTGCATATCTGCTGATTAACAAAATAGGGATCCCCGAAAAATTGCATGGGTCCACCTATTTTGTTAACCAGCGATGAAGCAGACGTGAGCGTTTTTCATGTAAGGATCCAATATCCATGGACCTTGCAAGCCTGATAATACCAGGCCACAGCAGTCTGCTTAGCTTGGCTGGTTAACAAAAATAGGGGATCCCCTCGAAAAAAAAACGGCGTGGGGATCCCCCCTATGTTTGTTAACCAGCCAAGTAAAATGCAGACTGCTGCAGCCTGGTATTAAAAGACTGTCAAGGCCCATGGATTTTGGCCCTCAACAGCCTGATAATACCAGGCTACAGCAGCCCCACATTTGGCGCATCAAAAGATGTGCCAATTGTGGCACTTTACCCGGCTCTTCCCACTTGCCCTGTAGCGGTGGCAAGCGGGGTAATAAGGGGTTAATGTCACCGTTGATTGCACGGTGACAATAAGCCCGGTTAATAATGGAGAGGTGTCAATAAGACACCGATCCATTATTAATCCCAAAGTTATTAAATGCATAAAAAAAAGACAAAGCAAGAAAAAAGTCTTTTAATGAAATAAAAGAGACAACACAGTTTTCATTAATTTTATTGTACTCTCATTCCTGCGACGCCATCGATCTCCTGTAAAAAAAGAAAAAAAACAAACCAACAGTATACCACCTGTCCGACGCAGTCCATAGTAACGAATGTCCCACGACGATCCAACTCTGCTACATCGCAATGACAGGCAGAGCCTGTCATCGCGACGCAGCACAGCTGATTACCTGCTTCCCCGGCGGTGACGTCATCGGACTGACTGCTTTACGGCCGGGATTACCCAGCAGTCACTGCAGTTATCGCGAGAAACTGCATGTGACCGCCGGGGAAAGAAGATTGCGGCCATCAAGCAGTCCAGGACGTGACCGCCGGAGATCTTCTGACAGGTAAGTGCCGCTGACTCCTGACAGACCCGACCGACGGACACTGACAGTGACAGTGACAATCCCGATTCCGGTATCCGATAAGACGAAAATATCGGAACTCGGAATCGGAATTCCGATACAGCCAATATCGGCCGATACCCGATATTTGCAGTATCGGAATGCTCAACCCTAGTGATGAACATACCTTATGATACATGGATGTACAGGAGGACAATGTCCGGTAACTTGTACAATGGCAGTGAGCTGATCCGCCATGTGTTAATGTGAGGCTATATATGTGCCCGACGAACGCTGAGCCCGAGAGCTTCCGGGTTAAGCTGGAAAGGTGAAGTGAGCAGTGCGCATGTGCAAGGGGCCGGAAAGTCCCGAAGAGAAGCCGATGAGAGCCGAGACTCAAAAGATGAAGTGCGCATGTCAAGTCGAAGGTCAGGGCATAGGATCGGTGCCGGTATGCTGAAACAAGCAAAAGACATGAGTTACAAAGTATGAAATAAAGAAATATGTATAAAAATGAGAAGATGGGTTATTGCTAAGTATGTAGATCATGGAAAAATAGCGTTATAAACAACAGGGAAAAAATAAAAAACTACATTAGACATAAGGAAAAAAAAGGGGTTTATAAATGGCAGTATGAAAGCTATATATTATATCAAATTGAGTAATGGGTCATATATAGGAGGAGAAAATACGATATGCAACATATATGATTGTTATATATTATATCAAATAGAGTGATAGGTCATATATAGGAGGAATAGATACGATATGTAGCATATCTGATTGTTATAAGAAAGTCCACTATAAATAAAATATATAATAGAGTATAATAACATCTATATTACAGTACAGTTACTATGAGTCTAATTATGGACCAGAGTGTCATGATCAGAGACAAGGTAAGTAAATCCAAAATAACCGAAACAAACCAGATGTAGTGGCATGTCGGTAAGAAAATAGGGGCATAAATCAGTAAGAGAGTTCATATTCCCTGTTAAGGCCATACGGAGAAAGTGTCTTCAACGTATGGATCCAATATGACTCGCGTTCCTTCAATTTTTTAACTCTATCACCACCTCTTCTTGCCCTTGGAATATGGTCAATGACTTGATATTTTAGTTGGGCAATAGTATGTCTATTCTCTAGAAAATGTAATGGGATAGGTAAGAGAGTACGTCCACATCGTATAGTGGATTTATGCTGGGAGATGCGGTCACGGATATGCTGGGTGGTTTCCCCAACATATCCGAGACCGCACGGGCACTTAATTAAATATACAACATATGATGAATCACATGTATAGTGACCCTTGATAGAAAATCTCTGACCTGTCCGTGGGTGTGTAAAGCTATCACCTTTCGTGATGTTTGAACATTGAAGACACCCTAGGCATGGAAATGTCCCATTACGAGGAATGTGCAGTACACTCTGTATTTGCCCTGACTTAATTGGACCAATATCAGCTCTGACCAGAAAATTTCTAATATTATTAGACTTCTTATAACATATCAGAGGTTTATTTTTGAATTCGAGGACATCAGGATAGGCAGCCTGCAAAATATTCCAATGTTTGGAAATACACTGGTGGATTCCATGTTTAAACGGATGGAAGACATTCACAAAGGGTATCCTCTGGTTATTACTATCAGATACTGGTCGTGAAACCTCTTCTCTACATGATTCCTTCAAGATACTGTCAGGATAACCACGTTCACGAAACTTTTGGTCCATGTCATCATGTCTCCTACGTCTGGTAATGGGGTCTGATACAATTCTACGGACCCTGTCATGTTGTGATATAGGAAGTGACTTTTTAATATGCGCTGGGTGACTGCTACTGTAAAGTAAGAGACTATTTTTGTCTGTTGGTTTGGTGTACAAATCGGTCACTATACGACCGTCCTCAGACAATTTGACCATTGTATCTAAAAAATTGATACATTGATAATCGTACTGTATTGTGAAAGTGATGTCCGGAATGCATGTATTTAAATCTGTATGGAACCTCAGTAAGGATTCCACGTCACCTGTCCAGATGACAAAGACGTCATCAATGTACCGTCTCCAATATAATACGTTAGACATAAAGTATGGATGAGGGTATACAAATGTCCTCTCAAAGAAATCCATATAAATATTAGCATATGGAGGTGCCATATTGGACCCCATAGCAGTGCCTTTCTTTTGGATATAAAATTGATCCCCAAAAAGAAAAAAATTCTTAGTAAGGATCAAAGTTAGAATGTCTTCGCAAAATTGAATCTGAGTATCACTATAAGAAGTGTGATCTCTGAGGAAAGTAATAGTTGCTTGAATACCATCAGTGTGATTTATGCTTGTATAAAGGCTGTTAACATCCATGGTCACTAAAAGTGAGCCAACTGGAGGTGTGCCTATGTCTTTAAGTGTTCTCAAAAAATGTATGGTATCTCTCAGGTAAGATTTAATAGAAGGGATGAGGGGTGAGAGAATTTTCTCTAATGTCATAGCAAGAGGAGATAAGATGGAGTTGGTGGACGCTACAATTGGTCTACCAGGTGGTCGGAGTAAATTCTTATGCACTTTAGGGAGGGTGTAAAAAACTGGAGTAACAGGGAATCTATTAATCAGAAATTTACTCAGTTTTTCGTCAATAATGTCTGTCTGCTCATAATTTGTAACCAAAGTTAGAATTAATTTTTCAATCTCAAAAGTAGGGTTAGTGGAGACAGGCATATAAGTGTTAGTGTCACTCAATTGTGAAAGAATTTCCTCCATATAGTAAGATCTATCAAGGATCACAATAGCGCCCCCCTTATCGGCGGGTTTTATTACCAAGCTCTTATTATCCTTTAGAGAAAGTAGAGATCTATATTCATCATTTGTTAGATTATAATCTAATAATTATTATAATTATTATAATTATAATAATTATTCTTAATCTTAAAATGCCCATTACAAATGGAGTCCAAATAAGCAGATACATCTCTCTTAACCAGTCCAATATATGTTTCAACAGGATGATGTGTCCTAGGGGGTTGGAAGGTACTGGAAATCTTTAGGCCCAGTGTCTTTAAGGAAAATAAAGATTTCGATACAGACATATCACGTATGTAATCCTGTTGTTGGGAGGAGAAATGAGCCTTAAGTCTCAACCTTCTAAAAAAGTGATGTAGTTCCTGGTCCACCTGGAACGTGTCAAAAAAGGGAACCGGGCAGAAGGATAGGCCCTTTTCCAACACCCCTATCTCGGAGGAGAGAGAATGGCTGATGAGATGTTGTAGACAAGGTTGGATGAGGTACTCCTACCTGAGACCGTGTCATAACTCTTGGGCGATCCATGATGTTGTCTCCGCCCCATCCGCGTCTTCCTCGGAATTGGCGGGTACGGCGTGTTCCTAAAAAAGAAGAAGAAGAAGAGGAACGAGAAGGACCAAAGTCGCTGTCTGAGCTGTTTGAAAAGGAACTGTAGTCCCTGCGGGAAGATCGCATGTTGGTATAATAATTCGTGGAACGCCATTTGTAGACTTGGTTATTTCTATAAATATTCAAGCAGCTGACAGCACTCGGGAGTTATCAAGGATGCACGTTCAGAAGTTCGGGGATCCAAACGAACGAAGTCCAACAGAAAAAAAGGAACAGCATCCAATCCAGGTAGAAGTATGAAAAAACTTTATTCAGCCACCATAAAACACGACGTTTCGGCCATTGTTAGGCCTTTATCAAGTATACAAAATAGGGCAAAATGGTGTCCTTAAATGGTGTGGAGAAGCCAATCACCATCCAGGAACCGCCCACAGTGCAAATAGATATATAACATTTAATACAGCAATATACAATTTAAAACAGTGATCAAAGCAGAAGTAATGACATCACAAAGAAAATACTGCAAAGTACAAAAAACAGCATATAATAGTCAAGAGATTACTCCATGTAAACAGTATCACAATATCTGTCTACCAATAGATGATCTGTTCTTATACACACCCATCATAATGTTTGTACCAATCATGTGCTCACTAACTGCATCGTCCTCCATGTCCAATCAGTATCTGCTCATCAGCACTTACTCAGAGCTCTCTTCCAATCGCCCACAGGAACACAGTTCAGAAGACACATTTAGCACACCCCCCTCTGTGGTAAACAAAAGCACATGTTCAGAGGTCGTCACAGCAAAACGCTGAGTGGATCATGTGACCACCAGCGTCAGCAGACATCCGACCATGTGACCGCCAGCATCATCAAAGGTCCCGTCGCATGATGACCACATCATAGACCTCCATTTAAAGAAGTCACGGCCAAAAAGCAAAATATCACGTGATCACAGGCATCATCCGACACCCGGTCACATGATTTGATATGGGCAAAAAAAAAAACGCACATGCGCAATGGGTTGTACCAGGGCTTCAGCTGGTCACATGACCATCAATGTCACAAAACCAACGGAACTATATTCAGAGCTGGCTAAAAGTGTATACCAAACACAAACCGCAGCAGAAGAGTGCTCAATACTGTAAAGGCGAGGAAACATTGAAAACTCCCAGCAAAATACAGCCAACTACAGTGTGCAGCTTACTAGTTTATACAAAAAAGGGGAGATTAACTAAATGTACAAAAAACATAAGTGATGTCATCATCAGGGATTATTAGGTCACCATGTGCTCCGATCATTCCAGATTATATTCCTAAAAAAACAACAAACACAAATAAAATATATATCTAAAAACAAACACAGAATTCAGATGCAAGAATTACCTAGCACAAATATGTAAATTATATTCTATATTCAACCCCTTTGGTTGTAATGTCCCCAAAACGGAAATCCAACGGAGTTCCTTCTGTTTGAGCAACTTAGTCCTGTCACCACCTCTCCTGAGGGGTGGAACCCCATCGATAACCCTAAATCTCAGCTGACTAACCAGGTGCCCACATTCTACAAAATGCTTAGATACTGGCAGCTCCATCATTTTCGTCCTGATAGTACTCTTGTGTTTGCTTATCCTGGCCTTGACTTCCATCGTCGTCTCACCTATGTACATGAGTCCACACGGGCACACAAGCATATAGATTACATAGCTGGATGTACAGGAATACCGTTCCTGGATCCGAAAGCGTTGACCAGTATATGAGTGCCCGAAACTATCTCCCTTAATCATATTGCCACAACTAGCACAGTTCAAACATGGAAAATTTCCATTCCTCGGAGGGCCCAAAGTCAACTGTCTAAATATTTTTAAAGATCCAATATCAGATTTGACTAGCCTATCTTTCAAATTACGTCCTCGCCTATATGAAAGTAATGGCTTGTGCGCAAATTCAGTTACTTCCGGTAAACCTCTATGCAATAGGCCCCAATGCTTGTTCAAGATATTCCCTATTTTACCACTAATAGGGCAATAGGTAGAGACAAAAGGGACTCTTTTAGGGAGAACCCTAGTACGTTTTGTTCTCACATCTTCCAATGTTGTCTTCAAGGCCTTCTCCTTGAATTTTCTAAGGTCCCTCTCAGGATAACCCCTTCTAATAAATTTCTCACACATCTGTTCAAGCCTTCTATCCAAAACAGTCTCATCCTTAACTATCCTACGTACTCTCAGCATCTGGCTCCAAGGCAGAGACTCTATCATTTTTCTTGGATGATTACTATCAAAAACCAGAAGACTGTTCCTGTCTGTGTCCTTTATGAACAAATCAGTGCATAACCTTCCATTATGTTTATACACTAGAGTATCAAGAAATTGAATCTGGTCAAAGGAATGTGTCATGGTAAACTTCAGCTCAGGAAAAATCATATTCAGATGACTATGGAAAGATACCAGATCATTCATGTTCCCTTCCCAAACACAAAAAATATCGTCAATGTAGCGCCACCAGGCTCTGACATGGCGCCAGTGGATGGAACTGTACACATGCTGGTCCTCGAGTACCGCCATGTAGATGTTTGCATAAGTGGGCGCCACATTGGACCCCATGGCGGTACCACGCAACTGCAGGAAGTAGTCATCCCCAAAAAGAAAAAAATTCCTTCTGAGGACAAACTCCAACAGTGCCAGGACCAGCTGTGCACCATCTGGGGCCATGTCAGAGCCCGCCAGCGCCACACCAACAGCCTCCAAACCTCGTTCATGTTTAATGGAGGTGTACAGTGACACAACATCAATGAAATGAGAATTGTATCTTCCGTGATGTCAAGGCCCTCAATCTTACTCAGAAAATGGTTAGTATCCATAATATAGGATTTGGCCTCCATAGCAAAGTGACGCAACACCTTGTCTAGAAAGATAGATACTTTATTGCATAAAGAACCCCACCCAGACATTATCGGGCGTCCAGGGGGATCCAATAGATTTTTATGGATTTTAGGCAGGGTGTACAGAATCGGAGTCACCGGAAATTCCACCAAAAGAAAATCAGAAAGTTTCTGGTCTATCAGACCATTAGATAATGCCTCATCGATCAACATTCTTAACTCACTCTGAAAACAAGGTGTGGATCTTTAGGCAACTTAGCATAAACTGCCGTATCCAATAACTGACCACAAATCTCGGCCCGGTATTTATGGGTATCCATCACCACCAGGGCCCCGCCTTTGTCGGCTGCCCTGATGGTGATGGCTTTGTCACCCGAGAGTCTGTCCAACACCTGCCTCTCACTGTATGTTAAATTCCCTCTTCTGAATGGACCCACACCATCTCATCTCAATCTAGCTATGTCCTTTTCAACCAATTGGATGTATGATTCCACAAAACTGTTTTTAACAGGAGGTTGAAAGTTACTTTTGTTATAAAGGCCAAAATCCTGTAAAGCAAAGCCCCTAGAGGCATCATTAGTTGAAGCAGTAGGTATACCAACATTCTCATTAAAATAAACTGCTAATCTTAGCCTCCTAAAAAAGGCAAAAAGATCACATTCAATGTTGAACCAATCTGGATAGTTGGTAGGGCAAAATGAAAGTCCTTTGGACAATACTTTACAGTCCTCATCAGTAAGTGTACAAGATGAAATATTTACCACCAAGCTCTTCTGTTCTATGTGGCTCTCTTCTTCCCTTCGTTCCGTGTTCTCATAGATGGATTGCGAGAGTACTCGGCATCTGAGTGTCTACTTCTCTGCCTCGGTGTTTCTTACCACCTCTCCTTGGCCTCCTTTTGCCACATTGTCCATCTTTCCTTTCCCTAAAAAATGAGAAGAAGAGGGTACACAAAAATTGGAGTCATCAGTAGAGTCGGACTCTGCCGTGGTGAAACCAAATCTCTTCTGTTCCTTTGTCTGTTGTCTCCTTCTTCTGCGAGGTTGTGCAAAGGAATCCTGTTTCTTGTAGGTGGTTCTACGTGCTCCACCCTGCCAAGAAAAAACGTGTCCAGTCCTGTAATCTTCAGCATCACGAAACCATTTCGTTTTTTTTCATTTTTTCAATGTCACCACGAAATTTCAACAATTTCTCATCCAAATGTGTCTTGAACGTGTCCCATTGTTGTGCTGTCAACTGCGTAGTCAGCTGTTTCTCCAGATCATCGATTTTGTTCTTCACTAGTGCCATTTCTGTGTGGAGAAACTCAATATTCAGGAGCATTAGATCAAATGAATACTTATTAGTAATCGATTCAAACTTGTTACAGAAAAGCATATTATCCGCCATCAATGTGGGCCGCAGATGCGGCCTTAGTCCACATGGAATTCTATGCACTCTGTGGTACTCACATAGAGTCATGGCATGCAATTCGTGTGAGATATACTTTCTCCTCTCATTTTCATATCTCTTATTCAACATCTCTATAGTAGGTTTATTTAGAAAAGACATATCCATGCTGTGCTCTAGCTAGGATTCTCTTAGCATCATCGTCCGTGTAAGAGAAAATAGCGGCATTGTCCAGTACACCCACCTCTGGTTCAAGTATCATAGTCTCCATGACCGGTGCACGTCTGCCAGGATCCAAAGTCCACAAATATTCAAGCAGCTGACAGCACTCGGGAGTTATCAAGGATGCACGTTCAGAAGTTCGGGGATCCAAACGAACGAAGTCCAACAGAAAAAAAGGAACAGCATCCAATCCAGGTAGAAGTATGAAAAAACTTTATTCAGCCACCATAAAACACGACGTTTCGGCCATTGTTAGGCCTTTATCAAGTATACAAAATAGGGCAAAATGGTGTCCTTAAATGGTGTGGAGAAGCCAATCACCATCCAGGAACCGCCCACAGTGCAAATAGATATATAACATTTAATACAGCAATATACAATTTAAAACAGTGATCAAAGCAGAAGTAATGACATCACAAAGAAAATACTGCAAAGTACAAAAAACAGCATATAATAGTCAAGAGATTACTCCATGTAAACAGTATCACAATATCTGTCTACCAATAGATGATCTGTTCTTATACACACCCATCATAATGTTTGTACCAATCATGTGCTCACTAACTGCATCGTCCTCCATGTCCAATCAGTATCTGCTCATCAGCACTTACTCAGAGCTCTCTTCCAATCGCCCACAGGAACACAGTTCAGAAGACACATTTAGCACACCCCCCTCTGTGGTAAACAAAAGCACATGTTCAGAGGTCGTCACAGCAAAACGCTGAGTGGATCATGTGACCACCAGCGTCAGCAGACATCCGACCATGTGACCGCCAGCATCATCAAAGGTCCCGTCGCATGATGACCACATCATAGACCTCCATTTAAAGAAGTCACGGCCAAAAAGCAAAATATCACGTGATCACAGGCATCATCCGACACCCGGTCACATGATTTGATATGGGCAAAAAAAAAAAAACGCACATGCGCAATGGGTTGTACCAGGGCTTCAGCTGGTCACATGACCATCAATGTCACAAAACCAACGGAACTATATTCAGAGCTGGCTAAAAGTGTATACCAAACACAAACCGCAGCAGAAGAGTGCTCAATACTGTAAAGGCGAGGAAACATTGAAAACTCCCAGCAAAATACAGCCAACTACAGTGTGCAGCTTACTAGTTTATACAAAAAAGGGGAGATTAACTAAATGTACAAAAAACATAAGTGATGTCATCATCAGGGATTATTAGGTCACCATGTGCTCCGATCATTCCAGATTATATTCCTAAAAAAACAACAAACACAAATAAAATATATATCTAAAAACAAACACAGAATTCAGATGCAAGAATTACCTAGCACAAATATGTAAATTATATTCTATATTCAACCCCTTTGGTTGTAATGTCCCCAAAACGGAAATCCAACGGAGTTCCTTCTGTTTGAGCAACTTAGTCCTGTCACCACCTCTCCTGAGGGGTGGAACCCCATCGATAACCCTAAATCTCAGCTGACTAACCAGGTGCCCACATTCTACAAAATGCTTAGATACTGGCAGCTCCATCATTTTCGTCCTGATAGTACTCTTGTGTTTGCTTATCCTGGCCTTGACTTCCATCGTCGTCTCACCTATGTACATGAGTCCACACGGGCACACAAGCATATAGATTACATAGCTGGATGTACAGGAATACCGTTCCTGGATCCGAAAGCGTTGACCAGTATATGAGTGCCCGAAACTATCTCCCTTAATCATATTGCCACAACAAGCACAGTTCAAACATGGAAAATTTCCATTCCTCGGAGGGCCCAAAGTCAACTGTCTAAATATTTTTAAAGATCCAATATCAGATTTGACTAGCCTATCTTTCAAATTACGTCCTCGCCTATATAAAGTAATGGCTTGTGCGCAAATTCAGTTACTTCCGGTAAACCTCTATGCAATAGGCCCCAATGCTTGTTCAAGATATTCCCTATTTTACCACTAATAGGGCAATAGGTAGAGACAAAAGGGACTCTTTTAGGGAGAACCCTAGTACGTTTTGTTCTCACATCTTCCAATGTTGTCTTCAAGGCCTTCTCCTTGAATTTTCTAAGGTCCCTCTCAGGATAACCCCTTCTAATAAATTTCTCACACATCTGTTCAAGCCTTCTATCCAAAACAGTCTCATCCTTAACTATCCTACGTACTCTCAGCATCTGGCTCCAAGGCAGAGACTCTATCATTTTTCTTGGATGATTACTATCAAAAACCAGAAGACTGTTCCTGTCTGTGTCCTTTATGAACAAATCAGTGCATAACCTTCCATTATGTTTATACACTAGAGTATCAAGAAATTGAATCTGGTCAAAGGAATGTGTCATGGTAAACTTCAGCTCAGGAAAAATCATATTCAGATGACTATGGAAAGATACCAGATCATTCATGTTCCCTTCCCAAACACAAAAAATATCGTCAATGTAGCGCCACCAGGCTCTGACATGGCGCCAGTGGATGGAACTGTACACATGCTGGTCCTCGAGTACCGCCATGTAGATGTTTGCATAAGTGGGCGCCACATTGGACCCCATGGCGGTACCACGCAACTGCAGGAAGTAGTCATCCCCAAAAAGAAAAAAATTCCTTCTGAGGACAAACTCCAACAGTGCCAGGACCAGCTGTGCACCATCTGGGGCCATGTCAGAGCCCGCCAGCGCCACACCAACAGCCTCCAAACCTCGTTCATGTTTAATGGAGGTGTACAGTGACACAACATCAAATGAAATGAGAATTGTATCTTCCGTGATGTCAAGGCCCTCAATCTTACTCAGAAAATGGTTAGTATCCATAATATAGGATTTGGCCTCCATAGCAAAGTGACGCAACACCTTGTCTAGAAAGATAGATACTTTATTGCATAAAGAACCCCACCCAGACATTATCGGGCGTCCAGGGGGATCCAATAGATTTTTATGGATTTTAGGCAGGGTGTACAGAATCGGAGTCACCGGAAATTCCACCAAAAGAAAATCAGAAAGTTTCTGGTCTATCAGACCATTAGATAATGCCTCATCGATCAACATTCTTAACTCACTCTGAAAACAAGGTGTGGGATCTTTAGGCAACTTAGCATAAACTGCCGTATCCAATAACTGACCACAAATCTCGGCCCGGTATTTATGGGTATCCATCACCACCAGGGCCCCGCCTTTGTCGGCTGCCCTGATGGTGATGGCTTTGTCACCCGAGAGTCTGTCCAACACCTGCCTCTCACTGTATGTTAAATTCCCTCTTCTGAATGGACCCACACCATCTCATCTCAATCTAGCTATGTCCTTTTCAACCAATTGGATGTATGATTCCACAAAACTGTTTTTAACAGGAGGTTGAAAGTTACTTTTGTTATAAAGGCCAAAATCCTGTAAAGCAAAGCCCCTAGAGGCATCATTAGTTGAAGCAGTAGGTATACCAACATTCTCATTAAAATAAACTGCTAATCTTAGCCTCCTAAAAAAGGCAAAAAGATCACATTCAATGTTGAACCAATCTGGATAGTTGGTAGGGCAAAATGAAAGTCCTTTGGACAATACTTTACAGTCCTCATCAGTAAGTGTACAAGATGAAATATTTACCACCAAGCTCTTCTGTTCTATGTGGCTCTCTTCTTCCCTTCGTTCCGTGTTCTCATAGATGGATTGCGAGAGGTACTCGGCATCTGAGTGTCTACTTCTCTGCCGTCGGTGTTTCTTACCACCTCTCCTTGGCCTCCTTTTGCCACATTGTCCATCTTTCCTTTCCCTAAAAAATGAGAAGAAGAGGGTACACAAAAATTGGAGTCATCAGTAGAGTCGGACTCTGCCGTGGTGAAACCAAATCTCTTCTGTTCCTTTGTCTGTTGTCTCCTTCTTCTGCGAGGTTGTGCAAAGGAATCCTGTTTCTTGTAGGTGGTTCTACGTGCTCCACCCTGCCAAGAAAAAACGTGTCCAGTCCTGTAATCTTCAGCATCACGAAACCATTTCGTTTTTTTTTCATTTTTTCAATGTCACCACGAAATTTCAACAATTTCTCATCCAAATGTGTCTTGAACGTGTCCCATTGTTGTGCTGTCAACTGCGTAGTCAGCTGTTTCTCCAGATCATCGATTTTGTTCTTCACTAGTGCCATTTCTGTGTGGAGAAACTCGATATTCAGGAGCATTAGATCAAATGAATACTTATTAGTAATCGATTCAAACTTGTTACAGAAAAGCATATTATCCGCCATCAATGTGGGCCGCAGATGCGGCCTTAGTCCACATGGAATTCTATGCACTCTGTGGTACTCACATAGAGTCATGGCATGCAATTCGTGTGAGATATACTTTCTCCTCTCATTTTCATATCTCTTATTCAACATCTCTATAGTAGGTTTATTTAGAAAAGACATATCCATCTGTGCTCTAGCTAGGATTCTCTTAGCATCATCGTCCGTGTAAGAGAAAATAGCGGCATTGTCCAGTACACCCACCTCTGGTTCAAGTATCATAGTCTCCATGACCGGTGCACGTCTGCCAGGATCCAAAGTCCACAAATATTCAAGCAGCTGACAGCACTCGGGAGTTATCAAGGATGCACGTTCAGAAGTTCGGGGATCCAAACGAACGAAGTCCAACAGAAAAAAAGGAACAGCATCCAATCCAGGTAGAAGTATGAAAAAACTTTATTCAGCCACCATAAAACACGACGTTTCGGCCATTGTTAGGCCTTTATCAAGTATACAAAATAGGGCAAAATGGTGTCCTTAAATGGTGTGGAGAAGCCAATCACCATCCAGGAACCGCCCACAGTGCAAATAGATATATAACATTTAATACAGCAATATACAATTTAAAACAGTGATCAAAGCAGAAGTAATGACATCACAAAGAAAATACTGCAAAGTACAAAAAACAGCATATAATAGTCAAGAGATTACTCCATGTAAACAGTATCACAATATCTGTCTACCAATAGATGATCTGTTCTTATACACACCCATCATAATGTTTGTACCAATCATGTGCTCACTAACTGCATCGTCCTCCATGTCCAATCAGTATCTGCTCATCAGCACTTACTCAGAGCTCTCTTCCAATCGCCCACAGGAACACAGTTCAGAAGACACATTTAGCACACCCCCCTCTGTGGTAAACAAAAGCACATGTTCAGAGGTCGTCACAGCAAAACGCTGAGTGGATCATGTGACCACCAGCGTCAGCAGACATCCGACCATGTGACCGCCAGCATCATCAAAGGTCCCGTCGCATGATGACCACATCATAGACCTCCATTTAAAGAAGTCACGGCCAAAAAGCAAAATATCACGTGATCACAGGCATCATCCGACACCCGGTCACATGATTTGATATGGGCAAAAAAAAAAAAAAAAAACGCACATGCGCAATGGGTTGTACCAGGGCTTCAGCTGGTCACATGACCATCAATGTCACAAAACCAACGGAACTATATTCAGAGCTGGCTAAAAGTGTATACCAAACACAAACCGCAGCAGAAGAGTGCTCAATACTGTAAAGGCGAGGAAACATTGAAAACTCCCAGCAAAATACAGCCAACTACAGTGTGCAGCTTACTAGTTTATACAAAAAAGGGGAGATTAACTAAATGTACAAAAAACATAAGTGATGTCATCATCAGGGATTATTAGGTCACCATGTGCTCCGATCATTCCAGATTATATTCCTAAAAAAACAACAAACACAAATAAAATATATATCTAAAAACAAACACAGAATTCAGATGCAAGAATTACCATAGCACAAATATGTAAATTATATTCTATATTCAACCCCTTTGGTTGTAATGTCCCCAAAACGGAAATCCAACGGAGTTCCTTCTGTTTGAGCAACTTAGTCCTGTCACCACCTCTCCTGAGGGGTGGAACCCCATCGATAACCCTAAATCTCAGCTGACTAACCAGGTGCCCACATTCTACAAAATGCTTAGATACTGGCAGCTCCATCATTTTCGTCCTGATAGTACTCTTGTGTTTGCTTATCCTGGCCTTGACTTCCATCGTCGTCTCACCTATGTACATGAGTCCACACGGGCACACAAGCATATAGATTACATAGCTGGATGTACAGGAATACCGTTCCTGGATCCGAAAGCGTTGACCAGTATATGAGTGCCCGAAACTATCTCCCTTAATCATATTGCCACAACAGCACAGTTCAAACATGGAAAATTTCCATTCCTCGGAGGGCCCAAAGTCAACTGTCTAAATATTTTTAAAGATCCAATATCAGATTTGACTAGCCTATCTTTCAAATTACGTCCTCGCCTATATGAAAGTAATGGCTTGTGCGCAAATTCAGTTACTTCCGGTAAACCTCTATGCAATAGGCCCCAATGCTTGTTCAAGATATTCCCTATTTTACCACTAATAGGGCAATAGGTAGAGACAAAAGGGACTCTTTTAGGGAGAACCCTAGTACGTTTTGTTCTCACATCTTCCAATGTTGTCTTCAAGGCCTTCTCCTTGAATTTTCTAAGGTCCCTCTCAGGATAACCCCTTCTAATAAATTTCTCACACATCTGTTCAAGCCTTCTATCCAAAACAGTCTCATCCTTAACTATCCTACGTACTCTCAGCATCTGGCTCCAAGGCAGAGACTCTATCATTTTTCTTGGATGATTACTATCAAAAACCAGAAGACTGTTCCTGTCTGTGTCCTTTATGAACAAATCAGTGCATAACCTTCCATTATGTTTATACACTAGAGTATCAAGAAATTGAATCTGGTCAAAGGAATGTGTCATGGTAAACTTCAGTCTAGGAAAAATCATATTCAGATGACTATGGAAAGATACCAGATCATTCATGTTCCCTTCCCAAACACAAAAAATATCGTCAATGTAGCGCCACCAGGCTCTGACATGGCGCCAGTGGATGGAACTGTACACATGCTGGTCCTCGAGTACCGCCATGTAGATGTTTGCATAAGTGGGCGCCACATTGGACCCCATGGCGGTACCACGCAACTGCAGGAAGTAGTCATCCCCAAAAAGAAAAAAATTCCTTCTGAGGACAAACTCCAACAGTGCCAGGACCAGCTGTGCACCATCTGGGGCCATGTCAGAGCCCGCCAGCGCCACACCAACAGCCTCCAAACCTCGTTCATGTTTAATGGAGGTGTACAGTGACACAACATCAAATGAAATGAGAATTGTATCTTCCGTGATGTCAAGGCCCTCAATCTTACTCAGAAAATGGTTAGTATCCATAATATAGGATTTGGCCTCCATAGCAAAGTGACGCAACACCTTGTCTAGAAAGATAGATACTTTATTGCATAAAGAACCCCACCCAGACATTATCGGGCGTCCAGGGGATCCAATAGATTTTTATGGATTTTAGGCAGGGTGTACAGAATCGGAGTCACCGGAAATTCCACCAAAAGAAAATCAGAAAGTTTCTGGTCTATCAGACCATTAGATAATGCCTCATCGATCAACATTCTTAACTCACTCTGAAAACAAGGTGTGGGATCTTTAGGCAACTTAGCATAAACTGCCGTATCCAATAACTGACCACAAATCTCGGCCCGGTATTTATGGGTATCCATCACCACCAGGGCCCCGCCTTTGTCGGCTGCCCTGATGGTGATGGCTTTGTCACCCGAGAGTCTGTCCAACACCTGCCTCTCACTGTATGTTAAATTCCCTCTTCTGAATGGACCCACACCATCTCATCTCAATCTAGCTATGTCCTTTTCAACCAATTGGATGTATGATTCCACAAAACTGTTTTTAACAGGAGGTTGAAAGTTACTTTTGTTATAAAGGCCAAAATCCTGTAAAGCAAAGCCCCTAGAGGCATCATTAGTTGAAGCAGTAGGTATACCAACATTCTCATTAAAATAAACTGCTAATCTTAGCCTCCTAAAAAAGGCAAAAAGATCACATTCAATGTTGAACCAATCTGGATAGTTGGTAGGGCAAAATGAAAGTCCTTTGGACAATACTTTACAGTCCTCATCAGTAAGTGTACAAGATGAAATATTTACCACCAAGCTCTTCTGTTCTATGTGGCTCTCTTCTTCCCTTCGTTCCGTGTTCTCATAGATGGATTGCGAGAGGTACTCGGCATCTGAGTGTCTACTTCTCTGCCGTCGGTGTTTCTTACCACCTCTCCTTGGCCTCCTTTTGCCACATTGTCCATCTTTCCTTTCCCTAAAAAATGAGAAGAAGAGGGTACACAAAAATTGGAGTCATCAGTAGAGTCGGACTCTGCCGTGGTGAAACCAAATCTCTTCTGTTCCTTTGTCTGTTGTCTCCTTCTTCTGCGAGGTTGTGCAAAGGAATCCTGTTTCTTGTAGGTGGTTCTACGTGCTCCACCCTGCCAAGAAAAAACGTGTCCAGTCCTGTAATCTTCAGCATCACGAAACCATTTCATTTTTTTTTCATTTTTTCAATGTCACCCACGAAATTTCAACAATTTCTCATCCAAATGTGTCTTGAACGTGTCCCATTGTTGTGCTGTCAACTGCGTAGTCAGCTGTTTCTCCAGATCATCGATTTTGTTCTTCACTAGTGCCATTTCTGTGTGGAGAAACTCGATATTCAGGAGCATTAGATCAAATGAATACTTATTAGTAATCGATTCAAACTTGTTACAGAAAAGCATATTATCCGCCATCAATGTGGGCCGCAGATGCGGCCTTAGTCCACATGGAATTCTATGCACTCTGTGGTACTCACATAGAGTCATGGCATGCAATTCGTGTGAGATATACTTTCTCCTCTCATTTTCATATCTCTTATTCAACATCTCTATAGTAGGTTTATTTAGAAAAGACATATCCATCTGTGCTCTAGCTAGGATTCTCTTAGCATCATCGTCCGTGTAAGAGAAAATAGCGGCATTGTCCAGTACACCCACCTCTGGTTCAAGTATCATAGTCTCCATGACCGGTGCACGTCTGCCAGGATCCAAAGTCCACAAATATTCAAGCAGCTGACAGCACTCGGGAGTTATCAAGGATGCACGTTCAGAAGTTCGGGGATCCAAACGAACGAAGTCCAACAGAAAAAAAGGAACAGCATCCAATCCAGGTAGAAGTATGAAAAAACTTTATTCAGCCACCATAAAACACGACGTTTCGGCCATTGTTAGGCCTTTATCAAGTATACAAAATAGGGCAAAATGGTGTCCTTAAATGGTGTGGAGAAGCCAATCACCATCCAGGAACCGCCCACAGTGCAAATAGATATATAACATTTAATACAGCAATATACAATTTAAAACAGTGATCAAAGCAGAAGTAATGACATCACAAAGAAAATACTGCAAAGTACAAAAAACAGCATATAATAGTCAAGAGATTACTCCATGTAAACAGTATCACAATATCTGTCTACCAATAGATGATCTGTTCTTATACACACCCATCATAATGTTTGTACCAATCATGTGCTCACTAACTGCATCGTCCTCCATGTCCAATCAGTATCTGCTCATCAGCACTTACTCAGAGCTCTCTTCCAATCGCCCACAGGAACACAGTTCAGAAGACACATTTAGCACACCCCCCTCTGTGGTAAACAAAAGCACATGTTCAGAGGTCGTCACAGCAAAACGCTGAGTGGATCATGTGACCACCAGCGTCAGCAGACATCCGACCATGTGACCGCCAGCATCATCAAAGGTCCCGTCGCATGATGACCACATCATAGACCTCCATTTAAAGAAGTCACGGCCAAAAAGCAAAATATCACGTGATCACAGGCATCATCCGACACCCGGTCACATGATTTGATATGGGCAAAAAAAAAAAAAAAA
>JARQOD010000004.1:167461437-167600636 GCA_033576555.1 Oophaga sylvatica | reverse complement strand
AAAAATGTAGACGTAAAAGTGGGGCGAGTGGAGCTAAAGGATCAGGGACTTGTAGTGAAGACTGTTAATGAGGAAAATGGGTTGAATGTGGTTTTAGGCACTAACATTATTAGTAACTGTTTGGAGGAGGTTGTGTTTTTACTCCAACAGCTCGCCGATGTTGCCAGACCAAAGCAAAAGGGAGCGATCCAGAAGGAGATCCGGGCCATGATGTGCCAGCAGCAAGTGAAACTGACCGGTGGTGAGATTGGTAATGTACGGGTAACAGACCCGAACCACATTGTGATACCCCAATGAGTGAAATGCTTATTTGGTGTAGAGCAGCAATAGGTCTGAGAGGACAGAACTACCAAGCAGTAGTAGAGCCCCATTGTTCAGAGCACAGACCTACACTCTTGACTGCCAGAGGGGTAGTGGAGGTACATAATGGGAGGGTGAGTCTTCTCAACTGGGGAGAGGATGAAGTCAAATTACCACGTTATGCCACTGTTGCTAAGTTACATGCTGTGGATAATAACTCTATTCACCCGACGGAGCCCTTAACCTCCCCACAACCAGTGGAGGATAACGGCCCGACCACCAAGGTGGAGGATTGGTGTCAACAGCTCCATGTCGGGACGGACACCACTCCAGCCCATCAGAAACAAGGAGTACATCGAGTAGTTCAGGACTAAGCACAGGTATTCAGCAAACACCCGCTAGACTTTGGGAAGATAAAAGGGGTTCAACATCACATCCCCACAGGCAATCATCCCCCCATTAAGGAACGGTACAGGCCTATACCTCCAGCACACTACCAGAAAGCTAAGGAGATGTTGCGTGACATGAAGGAGGCAGGGGTGATAAGGGATAGTTGTAGTTCCTGGGCAGCACCTCTAGTCCTAGTCAAGAAAAAGGATGGAAGCATGAGAATGTGTGTAGATTACAGACAAGTAAACCGCATTACACATAAAGATGCATACCCTTTACCACGCATTGAGGAATGCTTAGCTGCCTTAAAGACTGCTAATTACTTTTCCACCCTTGACCTCACTAGTGGGTACTGGCAAGTAGCTGTGGCTGAGGAGGATCGGGAGAAGACGGCTTTCACCACCCCGATGGGACTCTGTGAGTTTGACCGAATGCCGTTTGGACTCAGCAGTGCCCCTGGAACGTTCCAGAGAGTGATGGAGAGCTGCCTGGGACATCTCAACTTTGAAACTGTGTTACTGTACCTGGACGATGTAATTGTGTACGCCAAAACGTATGAAGATCACTTGAAGCACCTGGCGGAGATATTCGAGTCACTGTCCAAGTATGGGATGAAACTGAAGCCTTCAAAGTGCCACCTGCTCAAACAAAAGGTACAATATCTGGGACATATTGTCAGCTCAGAAAGAGTAGTGCCAGACCCCGAAAAGGTCACCGCCATCCAGAAATGGCCTGAGCCAAAGAACCTCAAAGAGGTGCGACAGTTCCTAGGACTGACAGGATACTACCGGAGGTTTGTAAAGGACTACACCAAGAAAGCAGCGCCTCTGCTAGACCTCCTGGTGGGACAGTCCCTCAAGAGCAGAAATTCTCCATTCCACTGGGGTAAGGAACAGGCTGAGGCATTCAAGGAAATGAAGAGATCCTGACAGGTGACGAGATCCTACCCTACCCTGACTACAGCCAACCGTTCCTGCTGCATACTGATGCCAGCAATGAAGGATTGGGAGCTGTCCTCAGTCAGAAGCAAAATGGCCTAGAGAAAGTCATCGCCTATGCAAGCAGGAAGCTCCGCCCGACTGAGAGGAACCCCAAAAACTATAGCAGCTTCAAGTTGGAGTTCCTGGCACTGGTCTGGGCCATCACGGAGAGATTTAAGCACTACCTAGCCTCCAGCAAGTTCACTGCCTACACTGATAATAACCCCTTGACGCATCTTGAAACAGCTAAGCTGGGAGCCATGGAACAACGCTGGATGGCTCGGCTGTCAAACTACCAATTCACAATCAAGTACCGAGCGGGCCACAAGAATGCCAATGCTGATGCCCTGTCCAGGATGCCACATGAGTCGGACACAGAAGAAGAAGTGGATGATCTGGAATAGATTGAACTACCTGCCTTTCACAGGAATGGGATGATCCACGAGCAACAAGCCTGCAGGAGGCAGCGTGGTAAGACATTAAATCCTTTACCTCACCACAGCTGGAAGGAAACTCAGGACAGCGATCCAGTTGTCAGCCGTATCAAGGAGCTGATAACTCAGGAAGGTTCCTCCTCCTGAGTAGGAATGCGCAGCTCCATTGAGAGGTGGTGCCAGAACTGTGGACCCTGTGGCCTCAGAAGAAAAGACTACAGCAGTCAGAAGGCACCCCTGCAACCCATCAAGACGACTCGACCCTTAGAGATTGTGGCCCTGGACCATGTCAAGTTGCACCCAGCCAGTCAGGATACTCCTATGCCCTGACCATGGTGGATCACTACTCCAGGTTCCTGGTGGTCGCCCCTGTCAAATTAGCGAGCCATCAAGAATCGTGTATTTCTGCAGACCACATGGATATCCTGAGCAGGTGCTAACTGATCAAGGCCCAGCCTTCGAGGCCGAATTGTTCAAAGAGTACTGCTATCTGTACGGATGTAAGAAGATAAGAACCACACCGTACCACCCACAAACCAATGGTCTCTGTGAAAAGATGAATCACATCGTCATTGACCTGCTGAAGACTGTACCACTCTAGGAGAGAAATAGGTGGCCAGACTTACTACCTGACCTGGTAGATTTGTACAATCACATACCTGTGAGTTCCACCAATTGCACCCCAGCTTATCTCATGCCGGCAAGACCAGGAAAGCTGCCCATGGACCTGGAGCTTGGTGTTGTAGAACCAGAAGCAGATGTGACTACTGAAGACTGGGACACAAACAGACAGGAACAGTACAGAAAATACAGGCCTGCGTTGAAGATAGTCTCAATCGAGTAAGGGACAACCAAGAAGATCACTACAACAAAAGTGCGCCAGCTGAACCTTTCGCACCTGGTGAAGTCCTGCTGAAAAGAAAGAGGAGGATGCACAAACTCGACGATCAATGGGAAAGAGAGCCCTACGTTGTACAGAATTCAAGGTTTGACAACAAGAAAACGTGTATAATTAGTAAAGATGGAGGAAGAACGACTACAACTGTATCCAGAGATCACCTAAAGTTGTGTCCGGATCCGTTAAAGCTTCAGGAGGAAGAACCTGTTGTCAATAAGGAAGACTGTGATGAAGCAGTCATACATACAGACTTAGGAGATTTCCCCGCAGATTGGCCCCGCATTGGAGAAGCTGTAATCATTCCCGTACTCCAATTCTATCAACCACAAGGAGGACCTCTACATCCAGTTGAGCCGGTTGTTGCAGTAGAGTCAGTTCCATAGGAACCAGCTCCAGAAGAACCCCAAGAAGTGGAATCCCAAGAAGCAGATTCTCAAGAAGCTGAATCTCAGGAAGAAGGATCCTCTGTCGAGACAGAACCGGTTCACCCAGCTGAAAGTATACTTGCCAGTCCTGTAGAGAGGTTAAGGCAATTCTATAATTCACTCTTACGCAGAACAAACAGGGAAACTGCTACCTCACAGGTCACTGCACCACGCAGGTCAGAACGTAGCACAAAAGGACACATCGCTGCTAGGTTTAGAGACTAGTTCAACCCTTGGCAGATGTATATAGTTAATCTAAAGCCATTGTATATAAATGTAAAATGTATTATTATTTCTTTATGCCCTACTAATTTGTTTTTCCTTGTGATTGCAATTCAAGTGAAATGGACATTATTTTACTTGTTTTTCCCATTACCCCTCAGAGCAATCGTCTCCAAAAGAGACTAGGACTTTTCAGATTGCTTATTCCTAATTGTTATTATATATGTATATAGTTATTTATTATTTCTGCAACAGTTCAAGATCCTCACCTCCCGTAAGGGAAGAGTTATATTGTACAATGTTTTATTGTTATATGTTTTGTATTTCAGCCCCGGAGTGCTGAGTTCTACTAGGGGGGAATGTGGAGCCCAGCTGCGACTGGATTCATATCTCCCAGAAGGGTGCGCAGAAGGAATTCACCACTAGAGGTCACTATATACATTCACACACCTTCACCCATCCCTAAGACCACCAGAGGGAGCTGTTTAGACATATAAAAGGAGGGTGAAGACAGGAAAGAGAGCTCAGTCAGGCAGTCAGTCTGAAGGCTGCAGTCTGAAGTAGAGTTGAGTTTGCAGTTCAGTTCAATAGAGTGGAGGCTAGTAAATGGAACTGAAACCACTCCAGTCTAGTCAGAGCTGAAACGAGTGTGTGCAGCTCAGTGAGAAAGCGTGCCGACGCTTAGAGAGCGGCGAAGAGGCAGCCCACCAACTGCCAGTGTGTGATCGTGTGAGGGCCCGGGCAGGCCGAAGGCGAGTGGAAAGTGAATGAGGCAGAGGAGCCTTCATAGCTCACCTCAGCAAGTATTTACCGGACGCCGGGGTCCGAGCCTATAGGGATCTCCACGACCCATTAGGAGAACACTGGAGTTCCTGGAGGATTACAAGTCCCAGGAGTACCACAGAGCTGACACTAACCGGGCCAGGAGGACGGAGTCCACCCGTGCACGGCAAATAGAGACTGTGTACTTCAAGAAAGGGTCCAACCACAAGGTCAGCCAGGTGCAGGACGGAGACTAAAGGCACTGCCACACTTAGCGATCGCACTAGCGATCACGACAACGACTTAACCTGGCGAGATCGCTAGTGCAATCGCTATGTGATCGCTAGTTAGATTCCAAACACAACTCATCAGCGATCTGTGATTCCAAACACAACTCATCAGCGATCTGTATAACGACCTCTTCGGTCGTTGGTAAAACCTAGTCCCACCTGCGACGCTGGTGAAGTCGTTCATAAAGGGTGTCACACTCAGCGATTCAGGCTCACCAGCGGGACACCAATGACCAAAAAACGGCTCAGAACGTTCATGAGCGATCAGTGACATCTCAGCAGGGGCCACATCGCTGCTACATGTCACACACAGCTAAGTCGCTAACGAGATCGCTACTGTCATAAATGGTGATGCAGTAGCGATCTCTTTAGCGATCTCGCTAGCGATCTCGCTTAGTGTGGCATACCCTTAAGTTAGGCCCAACTACATGCAGGTCAGGACTTCATTACTAAAAGGGCAAGGAACAGGAGGCCACACACCTACTCAGTGGAGGAATCTGGATGTGCACCCTTCACCCTACAGTGCTCCGGGGAGTGCCTGCAACATCTTCAGTAAAGGTACCAAAGTGACTTGTGTGTGTGTCTACCTTATTACCCCTAACTGCCGGGTCCCCGTCTGTCCTGCATCCCTACACATCCATCTGCCCTGAAGGACTCAGCCTCACCTGTGGGAGGCCTAACATCTAGCTGCACAATACTAACACTTCAGTGGATCTGCATAGCAGCGCTGGTCACCCTGACCAGGTACCACAAGTGGCGTCACGAATCCCCATACCAATATTCAATTCACCTGTAAATATCCCACATTAAAGGGTGAGCACCAGAGCCACGGACTGAGATGTGTTGCCGTGACATTCTCCATAGTAGTCTATAGGCTCAGATCCGAGTTCCCATTGCTCTTGAGAGCGACTCATCGTAACTTGGCATCACGAACAGGATTGCGTGCCCTGCAGCAACGGAGTAACTTGTGCCCGTTGCCACCGGGTACTGTGTGCCTCACTAAAAGACTGTTGCATATAGTGGTGAAGATTTCCCGCCATTTGCCCACCATTGCCCGCAATTTACAGCGCCACGGCGCGAAAAACTAGTGGGCATACCTGCAAAAGCGCGCTGAGTCCTGGACACGCCCCCAGCACTACCATATCCAGATACTTAGGATAATGTAACCATAAGACACCTCACTAATATCGTACATGACATATAGAAAGTATAAGATCCTAAATATCTGGATATAGTGGTGCTGGTGATATTTTGGGAATTACACATAGGTACTATGGATTTAGCTTGTGTTTCCTGAAGGTTGCATCTGCGCGTTTATTAGGTTGTCACCACTATTTATTGTTATAACCAGTTTAGTCCCCGTTATTCTATCAGTAGGCAGTGGTCTGCTATTCTTAATATCGCGATATTTCATCAAGCCGGGACTTAGTTGTTCATCTCAGTTGCGAGACTGAGATGATGGTTCTGCGCATGCGCGGGTTAGCTGACGTGGAACGTCACATGACCTGGAGTTAGACGCCGCTTGGCGTCATGCTATGGATTCCATCCTGTGTCCGGAACTACTACGCTCACATGCGCCATTGTTTACAGTGGAATTGGGGCGGTAATTGATGGGACAACACTGCTATTGCGGTAAGAGACACCGATGCTGAGCGGTTGTTTAAAGTGGCGCCAAAGGGGAGTGATTGTGCCTATTGGCTGGGATGCCGGTGCATATGTGTGGATTTGTGATTGGGGCATAGCCCTAGTGACATTTCTCGAGCTGATCATCTATTGGTGGGCATTATGTGGTTCTTTGTTTATCTATTAGATTTTGTCTAATATCTTGGACACTCTATTAATGTATATGTGAGAACACACAATGTAATTACTTTTTGACATGTGATTGATGTTTTGTGATGCTGTTTTTCTGATGTTTATATCTAGTTACACTGATGGGCGGTACCTGGTTGGTGATTGGCTCCTCCACACCATTTAAGGACCCAATGTGCACTTTGTATTATACTTGAAAAAGGCCATAACATGGCCGAAACGTTGTATTTAATGTTGGCAGAATAAAGATTTTGTTACATTTTCACCCGGACTGGATGCTGTTCCATTTTTCTACATGGACTTTCATATTCAATTGGATCCTTGAATTTGGAGCGTGCATCCCATACACTCCCGTGTGCTGTCAGCTACTTGCTGTTCGGTGTTGTATCTGGATCCTGGCGGACGTGCATCGGTGATGGAGACTATGGAAACGTTTGAACCAGAGGTGGGTGAACTGGACACTGCCATGATTTTTTCATATACGGATGATGATGCTAAGATGATTCTATCTAGTGCCCAAATGGACATGTCTTTTTTGAATAAACCTACTGTGGAGATGCTTAAAAAGAAATTTGAGAATGACAAGAGGAAACTTATCTCATATGAATTACATGCCATGACTCTGTGTTAATATCACAGAGCACATAGGATACCACGTGGTCTAAGGCCACATCTACGTCCTACACTATTGGCTGATAATGTACAGTTCTGCAGTAGATTCGAGTCAATTACCAATAAGTTTGCGTTTGATTTAATGCTTTTGAATATTGAGTTTCTTCACACAGAAATTGAAGTGTTGAAAAGAAAAATCTTGGAATTGGAACAACAGCTGACAACTCAGATGACAGCACAGGAGTGGGATGCCTTCAAGCCGCAATTGGAGGATAAATTGGTGAAATTTAGAGGTGACATTGAAAAGACCAAAAGAACAAAATTGTTCCGGGATGCTCAGGACTATAGGTCTGGCCGTGTTTTCTCATGGCATGGTGGTGTACAAGCATCTTCATATAAGAGGAACGAGCGCTTTGTACATCCTCGTAGGAGGAAAAGGCCACAGACGAAAGATCAGCAGAAAATTGGTTTTACCACAGCTGAGTCGGATTCCACTGATGATTCCAATATTGGTATGCCTTCTTCTTCCCGTTTTTTAGGCAAAGAAAAAGTGGACAGTACAGCAACAAAAGGAAGCCACGCAGAGGTGGCAGGAAACACGGCAGACAGAGGAACAGAGAGCTAGATGCCAGGAACTACACGCAGCCTCCCGATGCGGACACGGAACATGGATGTGAAGAAGAGAATCACGTATATCAGAAAAATTTGGTGGTAAATATTTCCTCATGTGTTTTGTCAGATGTGGAATATGAGGTACTTTCTAAAGGACTTTCAATTTGTCCAACCAATCGTCCTGATTGGTTTGGAATTGAATGTGACTTGTTCGCTTTTTTTAGGAGATTAAGATTGACATCATATTTTTGTGATAGAGTCGATACACCCAGGCTAATACTGAGAATGTCTCAATTGGCTTTACTCTACAGGAGCTTGGTTTATTTAATAAAAGTAATTTTCAACCTCCTATAAAAAATAATTTTGTGGAATCCTATATCCAATTGGTAGAGAGAGATATGGCTAAATTGAGACATGATATCTCAGGTCCAAGGAGAGGGAATTTAACCTCCAGTGAGAAACGGACATTGGATAGACTCTCTGATAATGCCATCACTATCAAGGCGGCAGATAATGGCGGGGCCTTGGTAGTGATGGGCACTCATAAATATAAAGCTGAAATTATCAATCAATTGTCTGATGGAGCGGTATACGCTAAATTATCTGGTGATCCTACTTCTCGTTTTTTGGGGGAACTTAGACTTCTTATTGGTGAGGCATTGACTGATGGCCTCATAGATCAGAAGCTGTCAGATTTTCTTGTGGTAGAAGCCCTGGTGACACCGATTCTATACACCCTGCCGAAAATCCATAAAGATCTTTTGAATCCCCCTGGGCGCCCTATAGTGTTCGGCAGGGGCTCATTATGTAATAAGGTTTCTATTTTCCTTGATAAGGTGTTGCGTCGGTTTGCTATGGCAGCCAGGTCTTACATCATGGATACTAATCAATTTTTGAGTAAGATTGAAGGGTTGAATGTTACGGCTGAAACAATTTTGATTTCATTTGATGTGGTCTCTTTGTATACCACTATTGAACACGAGAGAGGGTTGGAGGCTGTTGGTGTGGCGCTATCAGGCTCTGACGTGGCCCGGAGAGTGCACAGCTGGTCCTGGCACTGCTGGAGTTCATCCTCAGGAGAATTTTTTTTCTCTTTGGGGATGATTACTTTTTGCTGTTGCGTGGTACCGCCATGGGGTCCAACGTGGCGCCCACCTATGCTAACATCTACATGGCGGTATTTGAGGACCAGCATGTGTACAATTCCATCTACTGGCGCCATGTCAGAGCCTGGTGGCGCTACATTAACGACATCTTTTGTGTGTGGGAGGGTAGTGTAGAGGATCTACTCTGTTTCCACAATTATTTAAATGGGATATTTCCGGAGTTGAAGTTTATGATCACACATTCCTTGGAGCAAATTCAGTTTCTTGACACCTTAGTATATAAAAAAGTGGTTTGTTATGTACTGATTTATTTATCAAAGAGATGGACAGGAATAGTCTCCTAGTATTTGATAGCAATCATCCGAGGAGGATGGTAGAGTCTCTACCTTGTAGCCAGATGTTACGTGTGCGGCGCATTGTTAAAGAGGTGGATAGACTTGATGTTAGACTTGATCAGATGTGTGACAAATTTGTGAAGAGAGGTTACCCAGTGAGTAATGTTCATCGCTATAGGGATAAAGTCATGAAATTAACATCGGATCATGTTGATCAGAAGCGGAATAAAGCTGGTATTAAACGAGTCCCTTTTGTGTCCACCTATTGTCCGATTAGTGGCAAGATTAGTGGGATTTTGAATAAACACTGGGGTTTGTTACATAGAGGACTACCACAGGTTGCTGAATTTGCACAGAGGCCGTTACTATCATATAGACGTGGTCGCAATTTAAAGAACAAACTGGTGAAGCCGAATGTTGGCTCTCAAAAATCGTTAAGACAGCTAACACTACATCCACCAAAATTTGGTAATTTTCCCTGTTTGGGTTGTGCATGTTGTGCTAATATGGTTAAAGGAAACAGCTTTAACCATCCACGGACGGGTAAACGTTTCCTGATTAGGGACCGTTATACGTGTTTATCGAGTTACGTTGTCTATTTATTGACTTTCCCTTGTGGCCTGATGTATATGGGCGAGACGACGATGGAAATTAAAGCACGCATTAGCAAACATAAAAGTACCATAAGGACTAAGATGTTGAAGTTACCAGTATCTAAGCATTTTGTTGATTGCAGACATTTGGTTAATCAATTGAGATTTAGGGTGATAGATGGGGTTCCTCCTTTGAGACGGGGGGGTGAAGGAATCAAGTTGTTAAAACAAAAGGAATTGCGTTGGATCTCCATTTTGGAGACGTTACATCCTAAAGGTTTAAACCTGGAGTACAATTTGCATATTTGCACAAAGTGAAATTCTGAACCCCTTTTTATAGCATTATGATTCTGTATTTGTTTTAAGATATAGTAATCATTTTTCTTTTTCTGTCTCTTCTTTTTTTGTTTGTTTTGGTGTCTAGGATGAGGTAGTCTGGAATGATTGGAGGACATGGGGACCCAACACACCTATATTGGATGATTGTACTATTAAAAAATTCTTTATGTTTATGTTTTTCATGTTGCTCCCCGTGCCCACCGCTTATGTCCATATTCAACTAGTTTTTTCTATATGTCATGTACGATATTAGTGAGGTGTCTTATGGTTACATTATCCTAAGTATCTGGATATAGTGGTGCTGGTGATATTTTAGGAATTACACATAGGTACTATGGATTTAGCTTGTGTTTCCTGAAGGTTGCATCTGCGCCTTTATTAGGTTGTCACCACTATTTATTGTTATAACCAGTTTAGTCCCCGTTATTCTATTAGTAGGCAGTGGTCTGCTATTCTTAATATCGTGATATTTCATCAAGCCGGGACTTAGTTGTTCATCTCAGTTGCGAGACTGAGATGATGGTTCTGCGCATGCGCGGGTTAGCTGACGTGGAACGTCACATGACCTGGAGTTAGACGCCGCTTGGCGTCATGCTATGGATTCCATCCTGTGTCCGGAACTACTACGCTCACATGCGCCATTGTTTACAGTGGAATTGGGGCGGTAATTGATGGGACAACACTGCTATTGCGGTAAGAGACACCGATGCTGAGCGGTTGTTTAAAGTGGCGCCAAAGGGGAGTGATTGTGCCTATTGGCTGGGATGCCGGTGCATATGTGTGGATTTGTGATTGGGGCATAGCCCTAGTGACATTTCTCGAGCTGATCATCTATTGGTGGGCATTATGTGGTTCTTTGTTTATCTATTAGATTTTGTCTAATATCTTGGACACTCTATTAATGTATATGTGAGAACACACAATGTAATTACTTTTTGACATGTGATTGATGTTTTGTGATGCTGTTTTTCTGATGTTTATATCTAGTTACACTGATGGGCGGTACCTGGTTGGTGATTGGCTCCTCCACACCATTTAAGGACGCCAATGTGCACTTTGTATTATACTTGAAAAAGGCCATAACATGGCCGAAACGTTGTATTTAATGTTGGCAGAATAAAGATTTTGTTACATTTTCACCCGGACTGGATGCTGTTCCCATTTTTCTACATTCTACACTGCAGGGTCTTCATGCTCAACACTGACATTCTCCAATGGAGGTTCTTCAGGCTCAACAATTCACTGCATAGCCAAACAGTATGGGAGTACCAAATTACTAGGAACAATGCTTTTAGGTGTCCATCGGTTCAAAGGGTTATTGAGGTGTGTGTTATTTTGGTGCATGGTAGACCTTGCATTCAATGCATAGGCAAACAGTATGGCAGTACCAAATAAAGAATAATGGGAACTTTGCTTTCATGTGGCCATCCAGTACATTGATTCAAAGAGTTGTTGGAGTGGGTGTAATGTTGGGGCAGGGCAGGCCATGCATTCAATGCATAGGCAAACCATATGGCAGTACCAAGTAAAGAATAATGTGGCCATCCAGTTCGTTGCTTCAAAGGGGTATTGGGGTGCGTGTAGCTTTGGGGCAGGGCAGGCCTTGCATTCAATGCATAGGCAAACACTATAGGAGACCCACTTTCTTATAATGGGAACATTTTTTCATGAGGCCCTCCTGTACATCTTGTCAAAGGGGTTTTGGGGTGCGTACTAATTTTTGGCAGCCCAGCCACTCACTGCATAGGCAATATCAGTATAGGAGACCCACTATTTAATAATGGGAACAAATCATAGCCAGCTGACGTCCCTTTAAGAATATTAATGCTGCCTGATGCCCCTATAAAAATAGGCTTTGTGACTTTCAGAGTCCCTCCTTCATAAATTAAACTAGATGTGTCTGAAGATGTGTCACACACCACATGGTCCAGCTAAGGTTGTTAAATGTTAAAATGATATTTTCCTGTGAATGCATTTGTATTGGTTGAAAGCAATGCTAAAGTTTAAAAACGCATAAAAAACGCTGTATGTGAACATAGCCCAGGTGGTGCAGGTACATTTTTTTGGGGTTATTTATTTTGCCTTACATACAAATCGCTACTTTGGAAAGGATGTTCCTTAATATATTTCCCAGGAAAATCCATTTTGTTTTTTTTTTTTGTATGTTTTAGCGTGCGTCTGTAAAAGTGGCTTAACACTCTGACAATATTGTTCACAGCAGTGACCTAGGAGTCAGAAATGCTTCCAGGGATCTTCCTTCATGATGTTCCCATGTCATTTGTGCACTGTTCCCATAGATTTCCGATGTTTTGATACCCTAAAAAGCTTGTGTTTTCCATAGACTTACATTGGGCTCGTTGCTCGGGTCGAGCACCCGAGCATTCCAATTTGCTCGACCCGAACAACGAGCACCCAAGCATTTTAGTGCTCTCTCATCACTAATTATAAGTCCTTGATGGCATCATAATGATTTGTGGGGTAGGAGAAGTCTCTATCAAGGACTTAACATTTATTGGGGAGTGTTAGAGGAGGGGTAAGGGAAATAGACACTTTGTAAAGAACTGGGGAATGGGAGAAGACATTATCAGGGTCTAATAATGAATTTAGTGTTGGGGAAGGATGCTATCAGGTATATTCGGCCACCTCTCAATTCATTACAAGTCCCTAATAGCATCCTCCCCATAACCCAATTAATTTTATATCCATAACAAATGTCTTCTTCCGCCTTCCACTTATTTAATAAATGTCTCTGAAGTCCCTCTAGCACCTCTTAATCCCATCCCAACACTCTCCTCCCTGTCCTCTCCCCAGTTTCCTGAAAAAAAAAATTCCACACTCACTTCTCCGTAAGTTCCCCTGTGCCATCGCCTGCACCATCGCTGCTTTCGAATTGTTGCCATGAATTTTTTAAGTTACACAGGCGCACACTGCATGTCCTCAAGCCGCACGTGCCTCTGTCATAGAGAAAGCACCAGGCTAGAGGAAACCATTCTGGTTTTACATTACTGACTCCATCATGTGCAGTGACACATATCTCCTCTCCATCACTTCACCAGTGACCCTGTCACATATTCCCCCCTCTGCCCAAAGCTGGGGTTTTGGCACTTTCACTCGCTTTACAGGGGACTCTGGACAAGGCATCTGTGTTCCCATGCAACCTCCCTGGCTTGTGCTCCACATGGAAAGTGAAGTCCTGGAGCACCAGCAACCATATAGTCACTCGGGCATTCTTCCCTTTCTTTTCTTTCATCCACCTCAGGGGTGCATGATCAGATATTAGTCTGAACTTTCCGCCTAACAGGTAATATCTCAGGGTGTCGATTGCCCACTTGATGGCCAAGCACTCTTTCTTCATGATGGCATAGTTCCTCTCACAGTCTCCTACTCAGGTATAGTATCTGGGACAACCAACACAGATACTAAACAGAGTTCGGAGGTATCTGTCTGGAGCACAAACTGCTTCGTGAAGTCTAGTACGACCAAGACTGGCTGTCGGCACAGGATGATCTTCAACTCCTGGAATGCCAACTCCGCTTCAGAGGACTATTTGACCATTGTCGACTTTGTGCCCTTCAGAAAATCAGTCAGGGGGGCAGCTATCATGGCGAAGTTCGTGATAAATCGCTGATAATATCCCACAATCCTGAGGAATGCCCTTACCTGCTTTTTGGAGACCGGCTGTGGCCACTTCTGGATTGCCTCCACTTTGTCAACTTGCGGATTTATCTCACCTCTTCCAACAATACAGCCCAAGTACTTTGCCTCCTCTTTCCCGAGGGTGCACTTTTTGGGTTTATGGTAAACCCCGCTTTCCTTAGTGCATCGAGTACCGCCTGGACCTTCTGCAGGTGACTTCTCCAATCTGAGCTGAAAATCTCAATGTCATCCAAGTAAGCAGTGGCGTAATTCTTGTGTGGGACTAGTGTCTGGTCCATAGCCCTCTGGAAGGTGGCTGGGGCTCCATGTAGTCCGAACGGCATCCAGCTATATTGAAACCACCTGTCAGGTGTAGAGAAGGCCGTCATCTCCTTGGCACTTGGACACAGGAGAATTTGCCAGTACCCCTTCATTAGATTCAGGGTGGTGATGTACCTGGCTGACCCTAGCCTCTCAATAAGCTCATCGACCTGGGCATTGGATACACTTCAAGCTTGTACACCTCATTGAGCTTCCTTTAATCGTTAGAGAAGTGCCACTCTCCATTTTTCTTCGGCACCAGGACAATAGGGCTGGGCCATCCGCTCTTTGACTCCTCGATGACACCCAGGATCAACATTCTCTTCACCTCCTGGGAGATTACCTCGCAGCAAGCTTCAAGAATCCGATACGGCCTTTGTTTCACCCTCACAGTCAGGATCTCGTGCTCCACCACCTGCGTACATCCTGTTAACTCCGAAAACAGGTCTCAGTTCTGCTGAAGCAGCTCATGGCACTGCTGTTTCTGGGCCAGCAGCAGTGTCTCTGCCACTGTCACATCCTTGACCTTGGCTTCAGGATGGGCCCATAGGCACAGTGCTTCTACCGAATCACTGTCTCGCCACGGTTTCAGCAGGTTAATGTGGTACACTTGGTACTGCTTCCTTCTCCCTGGTTCGTGGACCTTATAGTTGACATCACTCAACTTCACAACCACCTAGTGTGGCCCTTGCCACTTGGCCAGGAATTTACTTTCCACAGTGGGGATCAACACAAATACCCGGTCCCCAAGGCTAAACTGTCTCAGCCAGTTGTAGACCCTTGCCCGGGCTTCTTGTGCTTGAAGGAGTCTCTCCTTTACAATTGGCATCAACCTTGCGATTTTGTCCTGCATTTGGGCCACATGCTCGATGACGCTACTGTGGGGTGTAACTTCTGCTTCCCAAGTCTCCTTTGCAACATCTAGAAGTACCCGGGGGTGCTGTCGGTATAACAGCTCGAACAGTGAGAACCCTGTAGAGGCCTGTGGGAGTTCTCTGATAGCGAATAGTAGGAATGGTAGGAGGCAATCCCAGTCTCTGTGATCCTACTCCATGACCTTCTTCAGCATGGACTTCAAGGTCTTATTGAGCCTCTCCACCAGGCTGTCTATCTGCGGATAGTATACTGACGTCATAAGCTGGCTAATCTGGAGGACCTTGCACAACTCCCTCATTACCTTGGACATACACTGTGTTCCCTGGTCCATCTGGATGTCCTTCGGCAGGCCCGTTTGGGAGAAAATATGGACTAGTTCTCGTGCTATACTCCCGGTGGAGGAGTTTCTCAGTGGTACCGCTTCTGGATGCTGCTCAGCGTAGTCCATTACCATCAGGATGTATTGATGACCAATGGCAGACTTAACTAAGGGCCCGATCAGGTCCATGGCAATCCGGTCAAATAGGACCTTAATTATGGATAATGGAACTAGGAAACTGCGGAAGTGGGATACGGGGGCAGTTAGCTGACATGTAGGGCAGGATCAGCAGAAATTAACAATGTCCCTGTGATACCTAGGCCAGTAAAACCTCTGAAGGACTCGCTCTTCGGTCTTATCTACACCTAGATGCCCCCCAAGACATGAGCATGGGCCAGGTCTAGTACCCTACGACTATAGGGTCCCAGGACTAACAGCTGCTCTAATACTTCCCCTCTCTGTTTAGTGACTCAATATATCAACTCCCCATTGACCGCAAAGTATGGGAACCTGGTGTCAGCCCCTGGCTCTTGGGCAACCCCATTTATCACAGTCACATTTCCTAGTACATTTTTCAAGGTCAAGTCCTGCATTTGGGCCATCCCAAAATCCCCCCCCCCCAGAAACCCCAAGTTCAGGAATTTCAGTCTCACTGGTCATCATCTCATCCTCATCATCAGTCAGGACACACAAGGGAAACTCATCTTTCTCTGACTGTGATGGGGTCTCGACAAGGTTGAGCTGGCTCCTATCTGCGTCTTTTGATACCTCCGCCTCTCCCCACAAATCCCAGAAAAGACTGAAGTCCCTCCTGATTATCACGGGGTGCAGGAAACCATTGACCACCCTGACCTTATGGGACTCCGTAACCCCAGCTTGTTTTAACCGACACTCAGGTGATAGGATAGTCCTTGGCATCCCCGTGGATACAACGTACACCCACGTTTCCCCAGGATCAACTTATGGGGAAGTGTGGCCCTTAACAGGGTCACCAAACTCCCTGAGTCTAAGAGTCCTGTCACCAGCACCCCATTTATTGACACAGGACATGCCTGTGGCGCCTCACCGGGCTGATAGTCCACACTGCAGTAAGGGTAGGCATAGTAGGAGCAGCGCCTCCCTAGGATACAGTCCATCTCTTCGGAGGACAAGGGATAATGGGCGGCTATATGTCCAGGACTACGACACGTCCAGCAAATCAAGTCTTTACCTGTGGCCTTTGACTACATCTCAGTGACCCCTTGGGATCTAGTACGCCCTCCCAGTGATGGCTTTACTACCCCTCTTTTGGGGCTTAGGTTCTCGCTGGGTACCCCAGTATGAGGATGCACCACCCCCTGGCATTCTTAGGGACCTCTTGACCACCTGGAACCGTTCCACTAGGCCCACCAGTTCGTCTGCATTTCGAGGATCTCCCTAGGCAACTCAGGTCTGCAGCGGCCTAGGAAGGGAGTGCACGAACCTGTCGATGACAAACTGCTCAACCATCTGGGCTGGAGTGGAGGATTACAGCTGCAGCCATTTTTGCACCAGATGCAGTAAGTCAAACATTTGGGACCAAGATGGTTTGTCCCCATAATATGCCCAGTGGTGAACCCGCTATGCTCTGACCGATATAGTCACTCCTGTATGTACCATAATTTCAGTCTTTAACTTGGCATACTCCTGCGCATCCTGTAATGGCAAATCATAATAAGCCTTCTGGGGCTCACCAGTCAAATAGGGGGCCAGAACCTCTGCCTACTGCTCTGGTGGTAGCTTCTCATGCTCTGCTACCCGTTCGAACACAGTCAAAATGCCTCCACATCATCACCCGGGGTCATTTTTTGCAAAGCTCGTCTTACCGTCATCTGGCCGTACTTGTTGTCACCTGGACTTGGGTATGAAGCTGCTGGCCATCCATGAACCGCCTCTGTAAGCAAGTCAATCTGATGCTGGTATTGTTGGTTGGTGCTGCTGCCGCATCTGCTGTATAAGCAGCTTACTTGTCTCCTGTTGCGCTATCTGTTGCTGCTGTAATTGCTGCTGATGTTGTAGCTGCTGTGCTTGTAGTAGATGTTTGAGCAGGTCCTCCATCTTGCCTGACGTGGTCTGCTGGCTTGGGGCCATCACACATGTTCGTTGGAAACGCTGCCTGCACTTCTAACACCACCTGTGGTGGTGCACACGGAGGCAGCCAATGGAACACTGCACCTTTAAAGATGCACTTGGTTTATTAGTACTGTATAAACTAAGGTGTTGTAAAGAAAATACAGCCCTTTGGGCAAAACAAAACGGTAGCACTTTGTGCAGTCCTTGCATTAGTGGGGGTCAGCACACTCAGGGTTAACAATGTCCTTGCACAAGCACTATGTGCACAAACACTCTCCTGGAGTCTTCCTCTACAGGCCCTCAACAGCCCAAACTAACCCTGGAGTTTAGCTATTTGAAGCCAAACCATGTGACTCTCCATCATGTGACTGATCACATGGTCCTCACATCACACAGGTCCTGTCAAGACTCTGCATGTGGAGATTCATGGACATTCTCAATCCCACTCTATAGATGTCCACTAAAACCAGCCCATAATATAACTTTCAATAAACCAACCCAACACATAGTGTGCTGGAGGAAATGATTCTGATTTTACATCGCTGACGCAATCATGCGCAGTGACACATATCTCCCATCCATCACTTCACCAGTGACTCTGGCACAATATATATACTGTCTATATATGTAAAACACCGACTAAACAACATAGTGTTATGATTAGTGTATGCGTAGTGTACAGTACTGTATACTTTTTATACTTGTAAATAGTACTGAAACACTAATTTATATAGACAGATTCATCTCTCTCCAAGAAAACAATGGCTCATATAGCAATGTCAACATAAAAATAAATAATCAATGATCGCTCTAGATACAGCGACAAAATTAATAAAGCTCTTTGGGTTTTTAAGGCCTTAGCTGTCTGAGTTGTGAAGAGGCTAATCTGGTTTGTGCTATTTATTGAAATGCATTATACTTATAGTAGACTTAGATATGACAGAACACATGGTTATAGAAAACATATGGTTGTCTTGATGCACAATAAATTACCTTTGTTTCTATACCTATCTTAGACTACTTTTTTATTATAACATAGCACAAAGAAATGAAGCTTCATTCTTGCCTATCCTGCACTACTGAAGACTTCCAGTAGAGGTCAACCTTATCTTGCATACACTCCTCAACATTGAAATTGCAACACCAAGAAGGAAAATTCATGGTGTTATGAAAATCACAGGATCAATAGACCAGTTAGTGATATGCAAATGTTGAAAAAGTGGAAACAAAATGCTCAAAACATCTCGATTTGTTCAGCATTGAGTATGAGTGCCACACACACAGAAATTCATCCACTTACATTCCTTGGCTTCTATCAGTTGTCTGAGGAAGGTTCTACCACGCTGAATGTACTTGGGTACATAATTCATCAAGATCCATTGCTTGCCCATTGAGAACTTCTGCAACTTCATTGGTTAGCAATTGCAAAGGGAGCTGCCAGCAGCTGATATTGATGATTTGACCAAGTGCATTCAGCATGGCAGAACATTCTTCAGAGACCCATTAATAACCTCACTTGATACCATGCTAAGACATTTAAGAGTGTGTTTTTCTATGCAACAAATTAAATTGCAATGAATTAGGGTGGGTGGGAGACCTGGCATATGATTGTAATAAAGTGAAGCGGCAGGGAGGAAATGGCATTGGGGAGAGGGAGGGAGGGAATCTAGTTGTAATGAATTGGGGGTGAGTGAGAGGACATGTATTTGCAATAAATTGCTAGTGGGACAAATGACATAATTGTAATGATTTGGGGGACCTAACGCATGAAATTGTAATGAATTGAGGAGACATATAATTGTTATGAATTGTGGGAGAAGTGGGAGAGAGGATTTGGAATTGCAATGAATTTGGAAGAGGTGTGAGAGAAGAGAATATTTAATTGTAATGTATTGGGAGAAGATGAGTATGTAAGGCAAAATAACTATTTAATTTTTATCTGCATTAGCTAGGGTAAAAGGGACCAATTAAAGTATATGGGTGGCACTATTTTGAATGGCAGACTGCCCAGTCACTAACAATACATTAAAGGTGTGTTCAGTGTCGGACTGGGGTGCCAAGGGCCCACCAGTAACATTGACTTTAAGGGGGGCCCACTTTTCACCTGCATACAAATTTTACACCACCCTCATTTACAAATTACCTACGGTATTTTTCTATATAATAAAAAAACTGGGTAGTTTGGTTAATGAAAGAGATGCTTTTTTTTCTGTACAGAGTGAATAAAGTGAATTATGCCAAATACTGCCCTTACAGTGTGGTTGGGGGCCCAGATCTACACTGGGGCCCACCGGGGGATTCCCCTGTTCCCCTATGGGCCAGTCCGAGCCTGGGTATGTTACATATCTGTATTCTGGGGCGCAGTGTGGAGTAGTCTGGCTTTGTCGCTGCAAAAGTCGCATTGCTGCCCCAGCCGAAGTGTAACAATGAGGTCTGCACCCTAGCTGGATTTTTCTAAGTGGCACCTGATCCCATTTTAGTTTGAGACCCCTGATCCAATCTCATTATATGAAATTTACTTATAACTGTATACAATTTTTTTTGCTTATGTTTAATATGTAATTCTATGCAGTGATTGTAATTATTTTTTAGGCGAGATGCAGTGGCATAACTTGAAATTTATGGGACCCAATGCAAGATAGCATTGGTTTTCTCATATGAGCAGAAGGGACCATTTGGGTCCCCCTAACTAACCACTGCACCAACTACAGTTACACAACTGATGAGATTGTTTCATTTACTGGGTAAGCAAAGGCATATCTAAGGGGGCAGGAAGGGCATGTGCCCTGGGTGCAGCTGGCAGCTGGGTGCTGTCGGGCCCCAGATGCTATGGTCTGAGATGTCTCTCCGGCAACTGCATTTTGCCACTCTCTGGACTAGGAGTTCTCTGAGCTCAGAGAAGTTGCAGCGCGCCAGCTCCCAGTGATCAATTGTACTCGCATCTCTCAGATGTGGGTTTAATTGAAGCTCTGGCGCCAGGACAGGATGATGTCAGTGTAGTGATCTGGTCATTTGATCAAACTGCTGACGCCACTTGCCAACGCTGAAGAGGCGCAAACAACATTCGTGGTACGTACTCCAATGAGCTGAAGACAATGAAGATTTAGTGTAACGCAGATGGGGAAGATTTAATGTAATGGGGGTGGGAAAGATTTAGTGTAATGGCATGGGGAAGATTTGAGAACACAGTTTGGGGAGCAAGGAAGGGATACATATAGACACAATGTAAGGATCGGGAGAAATGTGAAGGCACAGTATGATGAGCAAGTGGGAAGATAGAATCATAGAATGGTAGAGTTGGAAGGGACCTCCTGGGCCATCTGGTCCAACCCCCTGCTCAAAGCAGGATTCTCTAAATCATCCCAGACAGATGTCTGTCCAGCCTCTGTTTGAAGACTTCCATTGAAGGAGAACTCTCCATCTCTCGTGGCAGCCTATTCCACTCATTGATCACCCTAACTGTCAAAAAGTATTTTCTAATATCTAATCTGTGTTTCCTCCCATTCAGTTTCATCCCATTGCTTCTAGTATTTCCTTGTGCAAATGAGAATAAAGATGATCCTTCTACAATGTGACAGCCCTTGAGATATTTGTAGACAGCTATTAAGTCTCCTGGGGGCATGTATGGGTGGATACACAGTATGGTGAGTAGTGGGTTGGATGCAGACACAGAATGGTGAGTGGGGGATTGGTAGGGACACAGAATTGGGGGCATAGGTGTGGATGCAGTATTGGGAGCAAAGGGGAAATGTATGTGGACACAGTATGGGGAGGAACGGTTTGGGTGCAGACACAATATGGTGAGTGGGGGATTGGTGCGAACAGAGAATGGAGAGGATGAATATGATACAGTATGGGGAATGATGGAGGAATGTAAAAGGACACAGTATGGGGAGCGAGGGAGGAATGGGTGCAGAAACAGTGTGGTGAGTGGTGGGATGGGTACAGACACAGTATTGTGAGCAAGGGAGGGATGGGCGCATAACCGGTATGGTGAGTGGGGAGATTGGCGCAGACACAGTATGTTGAGTGAGGGGAAAAATGTATGAGGGGCTGAGGGTGATGGGATGTGTGCGGGTACAATATGGGGAGTCAGAGATGTGTGGGGAAGCACTATGGCGCGCCAAGGGGTAAATATATGTGAAGACAGTATGGTTAGCAGGGGGATGTGAGAGAAGACAGTATGAGGAAAGAGTGGGAAACGTGAGAGGAGACTATTATGGGGAATAGTGTAAGTGGAATGAAGACTTAGTACTGTGTGGGGGTAGCAATAGGGGACAGTGTAAGGGCACTGCCAGAAGGGGACAGTAAGTCAAGGAGGGGGAGTGTAATGAGGGGGCACAGTATAGAGACTGGGCCCTATAGGGAGGACACAGTATGAAACTGTGTGAAGAGGAGGCCAAGTATGGAAAGGAGAGGGCAGTGTGGGTGGCTTGTACCATAAGAGGGTCCATGTGTCGGTCACATTTTGTGCAGGGAATATAGTGAGGGCCATTATTTATTCAGTGGCTAAGCGTAGGCAGATATTTTTATGCAGGAGCATTATAATTACACTGCTATTTTTAAGGGCACTGTTATGATTTGGTAACAGAGGAGGATAATTGAGAAATAGGCTAGGCAACCAGACACCCAGAGCGGTTGGTAACTTAGCGGATTGCAGACCCCTAAACTGACAACACAACTAGAATTAGCCGTGGGACGTACCTACGATGCCCTAGATGCCTCCACACAGCCAAAGAGTTAACTAAGCCTAAAGAGAGAAAGCGGAAAGCTAAACTGCCCCGGAGTAGACCCCCACAGGAATAGATAGTCCCCAAACATATATTGCCGGTGAGACAGATGAAGTACAAAACACAGGCAGAAAATAGTGTAAGCAAATGCTGGGGCCCAAACTGGATAGAACAGGACAGGAAAGGATACTGTCTTCAATCCCGCAAAAACCCTAAGAAAAATTCCAACACGCCTGATATGCAAAAATACTGAGGCCACACGACCTCTCCCCCACTAAATCAGAACTCTGATGTGAACTGGATGCCAAACAACAGATACTGAAATAACTGGGGACTAGAAATACAGAAAAGACTGACATAAGCTGTGGCAAATGAAAACAGAGTCCAGCACAGGTCCCCGCAGGGAACCCGGCTGAACTCCCACCAGCAAGGCAGAGAACAGAGAAAAGCAAAAATGCCACAGAGTAAAACAAATAACTTATCTGAAAGATGCAGAACAAAGCAGGGAGCAAGCAGACTTCCGGAAGGCTCAGGAAGAAGACCAAATCACCGGCAACAACTAAGGGAAGGCTGCTCACTTAAATCTCTCTAGTCTGTAACACCTGACCTCCAATCATCCTCTTTAGGCGATTGACTTCTGTCAGACAGACCAGCTCCATTACCAGCAGCAACCACCAGAGGGAGCTCAAACTCAGAAGCCAGTTCAAAAGTGTTCACAACAGGGCACCATGTGGGTTTGTGCTGCAGAAGATTGGAAAAGATGGCAAGAGAGAATCCTAAAAGTGTGCAGTGCATGACCTGTGAGAATTCAGAAACCTGCAGTCTCCGAGAGTGACTGCAGACTTTCATCTCAAACCTAGACAAGCCCTTTAATTATACAATGCAGCTCTGTAGCCAATCCTAACAGCATGAAATACACTCACTGTCAGGACTGAGCTCTGCTTGCTGGTTCCAGCAGTCATCACATGGCCAATTCACTGATATGTGATTTTCATACTTACGGTCATGTGACAACTAGCTTTTCTTCCTGATTTTCTAAGTTTTCCAGTGAGCATTGAAAGAATATGTACTTTTATAATAAATTATGTTGAATTGTAAATGCTTTGTAATTCAGATGGATGCAAATAAGTTTTTGTTGAAAGAAATATGCCAAGATTGAAGAATAAGTATTTTTTTGTGAAATGCACATATTCTTCACAAGCTACAGTATATCACAACATAGTCATAAAATAGATTATGAAAAACATCACGTTTAGTAAAGTCACTTCAAAAGCACTAAAATTGTTGAAAGCCTGCAGTGTTTTGTAGTCTTCTCAGCTCTATTGAATTTTATAGTTTTCATAAATGGCAAATTGTAAAGGACTTATAATGAGATCATAAATGAAAGAACCCAAGGGTATTGTAATGAATGTACAAAACTGTGGTAAACAATCCCTGCATCTACAGGCTGGAAGCACAGCATAATAATGCTTCAACAAAGTAAAAAAATGCACAGAATATACAACATAGATGGCAGAGAAATTGTAATTTTTGTGTATCTTAAAAAAAAAAAATCAGTGTTTGGAAACTACCTATATAAAACTGTTCTCTGGCAAACATTGGATGCTTTGGTAAAAGAGAAATAAAATGCAGGTATATATTGTATACCATATTGTATACCATATAGCAGGGATGGACAATTAATTTGCCCAATGGGCCACATGAGAGAGTGTGACTGTTGTGGAGGGCTGAACAAACCGGCTGAACTTAATTCTTTTTATTATTATTGTTTTCTATTAATTTTTATCACTCAATATTCCGTAAAATTAAGTCTGGTAATTAGCTGCTATTGCTCATACATGTTATGATAGGGCTTATTGTAATGTATATTCTTACTTGTAAAAGATATAGGAAAGATGTATATCTTCGTACCGTGTTAGCCAGTAGATAGAAAAATATTTAGACTTGAGAGTCCTCAGTGGTTGATACCTTTTAATGGCTAACTGAAAAGATGGTAACAAATTGCAAGCTTTCGAGACTACTCAGGTCTCTTCATCAGGCAAAGACTAAAACAAAAACTGAAGAATCACATATTTATACACAAGAGGACACAGGAATAATGCAATAGGTAAGACATGTGACGTGAAGCAGAACTGTCATTATGGCAGAGGGATGAACATAAATATTGGAACAGTTCATAGATAAGGAGTGAGAGTTTTATTGCACTCTGATTGGGGTCTGGTATTGTGTTTTGATGCCCCCAGGTAAGAGAAGCAGATTCCTTAATTGATGTACACAGACATGAATCCATGTGACACGTTCATTCCAGCACTAAGAGTGTCAAAGGTCATCATAAGTTTATATTCCCAAATCTTTCTATCTTTCTCAGATTTGAAGTTAGCTTTTAATACCAGTAATTCCATATCCATCATGCTATGACCGGGCATACAAAAGTGTTTGGCCACAGGTAGATCCATTCTTTTTTCTCTTATTGTGTGGCGATGAGAATTCATCCTTGTTCTCAGTTTTTGCCCGGTCTCCCCCACATACAGACCCCCAGTTGGACATTTCGTACAAATAATTAGGTACACCACATTAGATGTGATGCAGCTGAAAGTACCTGGGATCTTGTAGTCCTGATGGGAGTTGGGGATCTTTATCTTGTCCGTGGTCATTATAGATGGACAGGTTTTGCACTTCTTCTGTTTGCAAGGAAAGGTTCCTGCAGCTGTTGGGGAGGACAGGGAGCTTCTGACAATGATGTTTCTTAGATTTGGGGGCTGCCTAAAACATAGTAGTGGGGGGTCTGGAAATATGGATTGTAATCGGGCATCTTTTTGTAGTAAAGGTTGTAGTTTCCGTGCAGCTCCCCTTAGCATCTCCAGATTTGGATTGTAGGTGACCACTAGAGGCACCCGGTTATTTTCTTCTTTAGCTTTGTAATGTAGCAGGTGATTCCTTGATATTCTGGTGGCTCTTGTAATTTGGTTCTCAATTGTTCTTGGATGGTAGCCCTGGTTCAAAAAGGTCTTTCTGAGGCGAATAAGGTGTTCATCTCTATCCATAGAGTTGGAACATATACGATTGTATCTGATGGCTTGGCTGTAGACAATAGAGTTTTTTATGTGTTTTGGATGGAAACTGTCCCATCTCAGCAGCGATCTCGCTATATCTGACACATACCAGCGATCAGGCCTCTTGTAAGGTTCTGTGTATCTGTTTCTGAAACTCAGTTTGTTCGTCGGCCATTTTGCTTTCTGTTTTGCTGCAGCTATCTTGCCCTCAGTCAAAATGGAGTTTTCCAGCTTGCATGTTCCCGCCCTGATTCTCTCCGTTTGCTTCTTAAACAGCCACAGCTGAGCAATCAGTGCTTCAGAATCTAGCCTGCAGTGAACCTGTGTTCTGACTCCTGAAGCCTTGGACCTTGTACTCCAGCCATTCCTACTGAGGAACTCTGAAGCACTTGTGGACTTTGAACTCTGCTCTTGAGAGCCTCACGTTTGCATGGACTTGCGGTAACAGAGAAGAAGATCTGAATCTGTTGTGGAGAGTTATTGCTGAGCTTAGATTACTCTGGCCTGCTGTGTCTCCTGCTTCTGTGTTTGCAACCTGTGTGTTTATTTTTGCCAATTTGTATGAAGCAATACAAGACTTTCTTTATCAACCTGTGTCTCAAGTATTTTCATCGCACCCAAGCACAAGACGCTATATGAACTGTACCACATACATTACAAGATTCTGAAGCCAAACGTTAGTGTCTGCTGGGTCTGGAAAGGCTTGTCTGCTGTACTGTGGATATCGGATGTCCGGTTGTACTTTCTGTGATGACAGTGGTTGTGACTTCTCACAACCATTCCAGGTGAGCAATTCCCTTAAAGTTTTTTTTTCTGCAGTGTTATCACAGGTAAACACTATTGTTTTTTTTTTTTTTTTTTCTCTTCTCTTTTTGTCTGCTGAAACTCTGGATATCAGATGTCTGGTTGAAAGCTTTCTGTGATGATAGTGGTTGTGACTTCTCACAACCATTCCAGGTGAGCAGTTCCCTTAAAGTTTTTTCTTTCTTCAGTGTTGCCACAGGTGAACACTATTGTTTTTTTTTTCTCCTCTTCTTCCAGTATCCTGTCTTAAAAGATCTGGAAAATGGAGGCCCGCATAAAGGAACTTTGCGGAGTGACTGATAATATCCTTGCAGATTTGCAGAATATAAAGACCCGTTTTACAAATCTTCAGGACCTAAATAATCACAATTTGCAAGTGGTTGGACAGACTACCCAGGATTTGCGAGCCAGGATTGAGGTTCTGGAGGGGCGAGTCCAGGCTCCTGCCGTGGCCCCGAGTTCTGGGATTCCCAAGTTGCCCCCTTTTCGTTTTGGTGGTGAACGTGAAAAATTCAGGGGATTTGTTAATCAATGCAATCTTTTTTTTTCTGCACATGCTTCACAATTTCCTACTGAACGATCTAAGGTGCTTACTATAATTATGTTGCTTACCAACAAGGCTTTGATGTGGGCAAACCCTCTGATTGAGACTGAGATGATTGTTTGAATCACCTTGATGATTTTATTTCAGCCATGGGGCAGGTGTTTGATGACCCCAATCGAGGTGCAACAGCTGAAGCAGCCATGTTAGCTTTGCGCCAAGGTAAGCACTCGGTAGCTGAATATGCCTTGGATTTCAGGAGATGGGCCCTTGATACCACCTGGGACAATTCCGCCAAAAAATCTATTTTTCGAAAGGGGTTATCCCCACTGATTAAGGATGAACTTGCTCGTGCCGACCCTCCCACTGCGTTAGGTGACTTTATTAACTACTGCATCCGTATTGATACTCGTTTAACTGAACGCAGGCAAGAGAGATGGTTCGAAAGCAATCGTACTAACCTTTTCCTACCTTCCTCTCCAGCTAAGGAACCTTTGAATAGGATTACACGGGAACCTGAACCTGAACCCATGCAGGTAGACTCTTTACTACGACGGGTTAGTGATGCACGCAAGGAACATCGTTTTAAGGAGAATCTATGTTTTTATTGTGGTAAGTCAGGGCACTTTATTATTAACTGCCCCAGCCGTTCTCGCAAGACTACTGCAGCACTCATTCATTGTGAGTGTTGCGAGAGGGGATCTGTCAGGTCCGAGCCTCAGGCTCCAGAGAGATCTGCAGCAACAGATCTTGATTTCTCGGACTTAAACTCCGTTACCTCTGAGGACGTTGACTGTGTAAATGCTGCCATCTTTCAAGTTTCCTCAGCGGTGTCCCAGCTGAGTTGTAAAAAAAAACAATTCTCACTGTTTTCTTTCCATCAAACTCTGGGTTGACTCAGCCTGGGTGTCTAGCTCTGCTATGATCGACTCAGGTGCAAGTGGAAATTTTATGGATGTCTCCTTTGCTCTGAAACAGGGAATACGTTCAGTGAAGAAGGCTACTCCAGTACAGATGGAAACTGTGGATGGCTCCCTGCTGACCTCTGGACCAGTGGATCAGGAAACAGAGCCTTTAAAGGTTCTTATGGGTAAAGATCATCAAGAGAAACTGTCCTTTATGCTTATCTCTTCTCCTCACTTTCCCATTATTCTAGGGCTACCATGGCTGCAGGCTCAGAATCCTACCATTAACTGGGAGACCAAGGAATTACACTTTCTAGAGAAACAGATGAGTCCAAAAATTTCAGCTTGCTCTGTTCCTAAAGGAACCATGTCAGTCCCTGAACTACCAGCTGTATACCAGGACTATGTGGATTTATGTGACAAGAAGAACGCTGACCAGCTTCCTCCTCACCGTCCATATGATTGTCCAATTGAATTATTGCCTGGAGCAGAGATACCTTTTGGTAAGATCTACCCCCTGGCGGGGCCCGAGCTGAAGGCTTTAAAAGAGTACATAGACGAAAATCTAGCCAAGGGCTTCATACGCCCCTCTTCATCTCCTGCAGGGGCACCCATATTCTTTGTAAAGAAGAAAGATGGATCCCTGAGACCATGCGTAGACTATAGGGAACTCAATAAGGTTACTATTAGAAACCGTTATCCATTGCCTTTAATCCCTGAGTTATTGGAGAGAGTGCGACATGCCAAAATTTTTTCTAAACTAGATCTTCGTGGGGCCTATAACTTAGTCCGTATTAGACCTGGGGATGAATGGAAGACTGCATTCAGGTCACGCTATGGACACTTTGAATATCTAGTTATGCCTTTTGGTCTGAGTACCGCCCCAGCCACTTTCCAACACTTGGTGAATGACATCTTCAGGGATCTCCTGGATACATTCGTGGTAATTTATTTGGATGATATTTTAATTTTTTCTAACTCCACAGAGGAACATCATGGACATGTGAGAATGGTCTTGGAACGTCTAAGACAAAATCATCTTTACATCAAGCTTGAAAAGTGTGAATTCCATAAGACCGAAATTCAATTTCTGGGGTATGTACTGTCTACACAAGGAATTAGTATGGATGGAAGTAAAACCCAAGCCATCAATGATTGGCCAAGTCCTAGAAATGTGAAAGAGGTACAGCGCTTCATCGGGTTTGCAAACTTCTATAGACGTTTCATTAGAAATTTCTCTGAGGTAGTGTCACCTATCACCCAACTTACCCGGAAAGAGTCTAAGTTCTCCTGGACTCCCCAAGCCCAGGAAGCATTTTCCCGTCTAAAAGATAAATTTACCACTGCACCTATCCTAGTACATCCCAACCCAGAGCTTGCCTTCATAATAGAGGTGGATGCTTCAGACTGTGCCGTGGGAGCTATACTCTCTCAGAGAACAGGTGAGAAGAATGTCTTGCATCCCTGTGCCTTCTTTTCCCAGCAGTTGTCTTCGGCTGAGAAGAACTACGATGTGGGCAATAGAGAGTTGTTGGCCATTATTGCCGCCTTCAAAGAATGGAGACACCTTCTTCAAGGAGCTGCACAGCAAATAGTCGTTCTGACAGACCATCGTAATCTTGAGTTTATCAGGTCGGCTAAGTGCCTGACTCCTCGCCAGGCTCGCTGGAATCTTTTCTTAAACTCAATTTAATTTTATTATTTCTTATAGACCAGGATCGCGCAATGGAAAGGCTGATGCACTCTCTAGGATTTACTCAGCAGAGACACGTCCAATTACTCCTCCTAAGACTATTCTTCCTGACTCTAGATTCCTAGGAGTGATTCATCATCAAGACCTAATTAAAGACATCAAGGAAGCATACCATGCGGATTCTTTTTTGGCTCAACCCCCAAGGGACGTAAGTCTTGTCTTTAAGAATGGTGTGTGGATTCTGGGACAACGTCTGTATATACCTGAAACAGTCAGATTGAGAGTATTGCAACTCATTCACGATTCCAAAATAGCCGGGCATAGAGGAATTCTAAAGACACAGGAATTTCTTTCTCGTTTCTTTTGGTGGCCCACTTGTAGGAAGGATGTTTTGGACTATGTCACTTCGTGTGAGGTTTGTGTAAGATGCAAAACACCTCGCTCTTCACCAACTGGTCTGTTACAGCCTCTTCCCACCCCGTCCCGCCCGTGGGGATCCATTTCTATGGACTTCATTGTGCAATTACCAACCTCTCAAGGGAAGAACACTATTCTAGTGGTGGTTGACCGTCTAACAAAGGCAGCTCATTTTATCCCTTGTGTCGGCTTACCCACTGCAAAACAGACATCAGATTTGATGATTAAAGATGTGTTTCGCTTACATGGAGTACCGGATGAGGTTATTTCGGATCGAGGGGTGCAATTCACTTCTAGGTTTTGGCAAAATTTCTGTGCAGCATTGGACATTAAAGTAAACCTTTCTTCTGCTTTTCATCCCCAGACTAATGGACAAACCGAACGAACCAATCAAACCCTGGAGCAGTATCTCCGCTGCTTTATCTGCCACCTACAGGATGATTGGGTGGATCTACTTCCATTGGCTGAGTTCTCTTACAACAACTCTCAGAGTGCCTCCACTAAACAGTCTCCTTTTTACTCTAATCTAGGTTATCATCCTAACATTCTACCACGATTTCCCATAGAGACGCCTTTGCCAGCAGTGGCTGAAAGAGTCACGACTTTACAGAAGAATATGGATCTTCTAAAGGAGAATCTGGAATCGGCTCAGGAAAGGTACAAGAAGGCAGCAGATAAATTTCGTAAACCTGCACCAGCTTTTAAGGTAGGAGACCTGGTCTGGCTGTCAACCAGAAATCTTAAGTTAAGGATTCCATCGTCTAAGTTGGGACATAAGTACATTGGACCCTATAAAATCAGTAAAATTATAAGTGCCGTTGCTTGTCGTCTTCAATTGCCCAGAACTATGAGAATCCACCCTGTCTTTCATGTATCCCTACTAAAGGCTGCGACACCCAATACGTTTCCTGGACGTTCTTCTCCTTGCCCTGACCCAGTGCTAGTCGATGGTCAGGAGGAATTTGTGGTGGAAAGGATTTTAGATTCCAGGTTGTATAGAAATCAGTTACAATATCTGATTAAATGGCAGGGCTACCCAGTGGAGGACAACTCATGGGAGCCAGTCAATAACGTTAATGCTCCTCGCTTGCTCCGTCAGTTTCATCAGAGGTACCCACACAAGCCTGGTCTGAGGTCATCCGGAGGTTGTCCCTAAGGGGGGAGTAATGTAAGGTTCTGTGTATCTGTTTCTGAAACTCAGTTTGTTCGTCGGCCATTTTGCTTTCTGTTTTGCTGCAGCTATCTTGCCCTCAGTCAAAATGGAGTTTTCCAGCTTGCATGTTCCCGCCCTGATTCTCTCCGTTTGCTTCTTAAACAGCCACAGCTGAGCAATCAGTGCTTCAGAATCTAGCCTGCAGTGAACCTGTGTTCTGACTCCTGAAGCCTTGGACCTTGTACTCCAGCCATTCCTACTGAGGAACTCTGAAGCACTTGTGGACTTTGAACTCTGCTCTTGAGAGCCTCACGTTTGCATGGACTTGCGGTAACAGAGAAGAAGATCTGAATCTGTTGTGGAGAGTTATTGCTGAGCTTAGATTACTCTGGCCTGCTGTGTCTCCTGCTTCTGTGTTTGCAACCTGTGTGTTTATTTTTGCCAATTTGTATGAAGCAATACAAGACTTTCTTTATCAACCTGTGTCTCAAGTATTTTCATCGCACCCAAGCACAAGACGCTATATGAACTGTACCACATACATTACACCTCTGCTGTGAATCGCTGGTCGTGTAAAAAATGCCTGGACTTTTTTTTGATCGCTGGTCTCCCGCTGGCCAGCACGCATCACTGCGTGTGGCAGGCAGGAGACCAGCAATCAGCTGGTAACCAAGGTACTCTTCGGGTTTCCAGGCACGCGGCTATGCCTGGAAACCCGATGTGTACGTTGGATACCAGCACGCTACTGCAGGGGAGCTGGTAATCAAGGTACACATCGGGTTTCCAGGCACCGCGCAGCGCCTGGAAACCCGAAGTGTACCTTGGTTACCAGCTCCCTGTATCAGTGGGCTGGTATCCAACGTACACTGCGGGTAACTAGGCGACGTTACCCGCAGTGTCGCTGTCCTGACCGCTGCCTGAGCTGCCTGTTTGGCAGCGATCATGTAACGACACACCAGCGATCCTGATCGTTGTCGGGATCGCTGGTGTGTCGCTATGTGAGAGGGGGCCCTTACTCTCTATAACAACGACAAAGAGCATACGCAGGTACACTTAAACAGAATTGATAGTTATAGGCGAGAAAAATGCAGCACGATTAAAACTTTCTACGCATAATTCAATAAAATGACAGTGTTGTGCCAGTTCTTTAGTAATTGCCTATTTGGAGCAGTTTTCAAGATGTCTTTTACAAAAGAGGCCTTTTTTTTACCTAACTAACTAGACCTCTATAAGGATATTTATATATGCGCATACAGCCAGGGCCAGAAATATTTGGACAGTGACACAATTTTCGCGAGTTGGGCTCTGCATGCCACCACATTGGATTTGAAATGAAACCTCTACAACAGAATTCAAGTGCAGATTGTAACGTTTAATTTGAAGGGTTGAACAAAAATATGTGTTAGAAAATGTAGGAATTGTACACATTTCTTTACAAACACTCCACATTTTAGGAGGTCAAAAGTAATTGGACAAATAAACATAACCCAAACAAAATATTTTTATTTTCAATATTTTGTGGCGAATCCTTTGGAGGCAATCACTGCCTTAAGTCTGGAACCCATGGACATCACCAAACGCTTGGTTTCCTCCTTCTTAATGCTTTGCCAGGCCTTTACAGCCGCAGCATTCAGGTCTTGCTTGTTTGTGGGTCTTTCCCTCTTAAGTCTGGATTTGAGCAAGTGAAATGCATGCTCAATTGGGTTAAGATCTGGTGATTGACTTGGTCATTGAAGAATGTTCCACTTTTTTGCACTCATGAACTCCTGTGTAGCTTTGGCTGTATGCTTGGGGTCATTATCCATCTGTACTATGAAGCGCCGTCCAATCAAGTTTGCAGCATTTGGCTGAATCTGGGCTGAAAGTATATCCCGGTACACTTCAGAATTCATCCGGCTACTCTTGTCTGCTGTTATGTCATCAATAAACACAAGTGACCCAGTGCCATTGAAAGCCATGCATGGCCATGCCATCACGTTGCCTCCACCATGTTTTACAGAGGATGTGGTGTGCCTTGGATCATGTGCCGTTCCCTTTCTTCTCCAAACTTTTGGCTTCCCATCATTCTGGTACAGGTTGATCTTTGTCTCATCTGTCCATAGAATACTTTTCCAGAACTGAGCTGGCTTCTGGAGGTGTTTTTCAGCAAATTTAACTCTGGCCTGTCTATTTTTGGAATTGATGAATGGTTTGCATCTAGATGTGAACCCTTTGTATTTACTTTCATGGAGTCTTCTCTTTACTGTTGACTTAGAGACAGATACACCTACTTCACTGAGAGTGTTCTGGACTTCAGTTGATGTTGTGAACGGGTTCTTCTTCACCATGGAGAGTATTCTGCGATCATCCACCACTGTTGTCTTCCGTGGGCTCCCAGGTCTTTTTGGATTGATGAGTTCACCAGTGCTTTATTTCTTTCTCAGGATGTACCAAATTGTAGATTTTGCCACTTCTAATGTTGTAGCAATTTCTTGGATGGGTTTTTTTCTGTTCTTGCAGCTTAAGGATGGCTTGTTTCACCTGCATGGAGAGCTCCTGTGACCGCATGTTTCCTTCACAGCAAAACCTTCCAAATGCAAACACCACACCTCAAATCAACTCCGGCCCTTTCATCTGCTTAATTGAGAATGACATAACAAAGGGATTGCCCACACCTGTCCATGAAATAGCCTTGGAGTCATTTGTCCAATTACTTTTGGTCCCTTTAAAAACAGGGTGGCACATGTTAAGGAGCTGAAACTCCTAAACCCTTCATCCAATTTTAATGTGGATACCCTCAAATGAAAGCTGAAAGTCTGGACTTCAACTGCATCTGAATTGTTTTGTTTAAAATTCATTGTGGTAATGTCTAGAACCAAAATTAGATAAATGTTGTCTCTGTCCAAATATATATGGACCTAACTGTATATACTCAGATGTAAGATGGTACTGGTACATCCTGAGACTGAAGTAGAAGGGTCCTTGCTGGGCTGAGTCCTAAATAATCATAAACACCATCTTGAAGCTCTTAGGGAATGTTGATCTCTCCAACGCAGGGCCTCCCTAAAGGGTATGCCACACTAAACAGCGTCGCTAACGAGATCGCTAAAAAAGTCACTATTTAGCGATCTCGTTAGTGACGCTGTTGTGTGTGGCATGTAGCAACGACGTGGCCCCTGCTGTGATCTCGCTGATCGTTTACTAGGGTTCTGGACCGTATTTTAATCGTTGGCGTCCCGCTGGTGAGCCTATATCGCTGTGTCTGGCACGTTTTGTGAACGATTTGCGCTGTTTTTTACATTGCAAAGTCGTTAAGGAGATCGCTAACCGCTTATGCGTCGTTAACGAGATCGCTAAATGTGGCAGCTACTAGTGACATTAAAACGATCACAAAAACGATCGCATTAGTATGCGTCGTTATTGTGATCGTTAGCGGGAGCGTTTAGTGTGGCAGTACCTTAAGTCCTTAGAGATAAGGCCTTACATGGCCTAGTTGCCCTCACCGATTTGGCTCATGTCAAGCCGAACAACGCCGAACAACGAATCTCAGAGTCACTAACAACAGATCCAGAGTCACACAGCTCTATCAAGACTTTTTCCAAGGATCAGCATGTCCACTTCCCTCTGGTCTCTTCTTCGCCTCTACCCAACTTTGCAACAACTGCCAAAATCCCTGAGCTCTAACTCAGGCCTTGCACCGCTGCCCTCTACTGGACAGATTATATATTACATCACAAATCTCCAACAGTACAGTAAAATGTGATTAACTCTTACAGTGTGATTTCCCCACACAGCCTTCTTGTACACAGCAATCTAACACAGCACTGTATCCACAGACGCACAGGCTCAATGATGGAAATGATGGAAGAGGGAGCTGATGGCTCACTGTTCTATCATTGTTTTCAACAGGATAACTGTTTCCAAAGGAAGCAGATACCAGGGAACCAGGGAGTGGCCGCATGGTGCAGGACACCACTGTATCCAGCATGCTACGATTGTACGCATATATCGTCCGATATTCAACAATAGAAGCCTACTGTATGGGTGCGAGAAAAACTTGGACGCCACACGGACCATCCGTGTAGCTTGCAACAAATACTTACACATTTTCCTGCTGACAGGAAATTGCATCAAACAAGAACAGGAAGCTTAGCATGCAGATTTTCCTGGCAACCTATAAAAAAGCCAGGAACATGCCTCCACTGATACCAGCAACATGTCCAGACATATAAATGTGGAAATATTGATTGTTCTGGTGCAGGAGAGGCCTGAAATATGGGACCAACGCGAGGTCAACTATGCGGACCGCTGTTGTGAATACTCTGGAGGTGACTTCTGTGCTGGGGCTCCCTCAGGTGGTTGCTGAGGGTAATGAACTAATTGCTGAATGGCCTTCAGCTGGCTCTGAATGGTCTGATATGTGACCTGAACTCCCTTCAGCCTTGCCGGTAATCAATTGTTCTTCCAGTTCTTGATTGGAGCTCAGCTTGCATTCCTGCTCTCACTCAGATAAGTGATTTGCTTTTTTTTTTCCTCTGGTTGGATTTCCCTTGCTGGTTTGCTGCTTAGCAGTAGACTTCAGCCTAGTCCCCTTTGGGGCCTGGCGCTGCAATTGTGCTCAGTTTGTGTTTGCACTTTTGCTCTGTTCCTATGTCACTTTTTATTTGCTGAATTGCTGTGTGTTACACCAGAGATCTGATTTAGGTGGTAGAGATCGTGTGATCTCAGGTTTTTTGTTAATCAGAAGTGTTGGTATTTTGTCAGGTTTTTTTGGGTTGCAGTCAGAATTCTTTCCTATACTTTTCTATCTAGACAGATTGGGCCCCAGCGTTTGCTCATTCTATTTTCTGTCTGTGTTCGTATTTTCTTCTGGTCTAACCGCCATTACATGTTTGGGGCTTCCTATTTCTTTGGGGATTCTGCTACGGGGCAGATAGCATTCATCTTCTGCCTTTAGGTGTAGCTATCTCTCCGGCTGTGACGAGGCATCTAGGATCACCGTAGGTACGCTCCACGGCTACTTCTAGCGTTGCGGTTAGTTTAGGGTCCTGCAATCCAATAGTTTCCAGCCTCACTGGTGTATTGCTTCTTTGGCTTTTTTTTGCAATTTTCTCCTCAGCTACCGAAACATAACAGACCGCAATAGAAAGGATGTAGATTGGAGACACATTTGCTGCCTAATTATGAGGAAAGTACATGAAAGGTCCAGCAAGAACATAATAAGTAAAGTAAAAACTTCACAATAGTAATTAAGTCAAAATCCAAAAATAAGATCACATTATGCTACATGATGTTCTTTGGATTATCCGGCATGTTTTTACTTTTACGCTTGACAAGTTGAATGCATCTTTACACTGTAACCTATCATTCAAAACGCAAACAAAGTGAACATACTTATATTTATTTATTGTGCCACTTAGCAGTGTCTGATGTCACAAGACGGTGGTGCAGCTGCCATGATCAGTTCCCCCTGTGAACGCCAGCAGCGGGCTAGGAGTGGTGCAGCAGCTACTAAAAAGCAGAAATATATATATTATGACTGTTTGAATTTACTATCTCCCATTCTGTATCTACATTAGTAAGTGCATGCTTGACAGAAATTTTCATACTTAGCCTTAATGTACATCAATTAATTTTTAATTTTACTTTGATTTTTGACAAACAACAGAACTGAATCCAACCTTATTGAACGAGAAACAGCATCGGATTCCGAGGTCAACTTGGACCCTTTTGGCGAAGTTGAAGAGGAGGCTGGACCTTCTTCTGCACCATCAGCAACAAACCAACCACCACCACGACCTTCTGTAGGACAGGAGTCCAATCGAGATGAGGAGGAACGTGGATGTAGCAGTAGTCCTACCCTCCCACTGGATACCTCACCACAGGCTACGGCCATCCCACGCCGGGCCCGGTGCAGGAGGGAGCTTCCCACCATCAGTAGTCAAGTAGACATTTGCATTTTGGATTATCTCTCGCGCACTGTTAAGGATGATGGTGAGGAGGCATATGCTCGGAGTCTTGCATGCTATTTGTGTACAATTCCCTATGAGGTAAGGCTGCGTACCAGAGGTGCAGTCCAAACTGTGATCAATTCATGCACAGAACTGAACAATCCAAATGTGTTTTTAACTTCCTTGAAAGATGGCAACCACCTACACATGCTTGGAAGCCAGGATGAGCTGCATGCAGAACTCCCCGAGCCATCTCCACCACAGATCACATCACCCCAGCCACATCAAACCATGTCCCAACATCTCCAAACACATGTTCACTACTCAAATCCAGCTGCACCTGCCCAATATGGCCACTAGAACATACCCACTGTAGGAGAGTGGTCACAACATGGGTATGTTCGAAATGGTCATTCTGGGGGGGTTTGTCCAAATGCCAAATGCAAATCCACATTATTATGGATACCAATATCCAAGTGGCCATACCATATACCACAACAGGGTCCTCCGCTGGTCCGTAATCCAACCTCATCCAGCTCTCAGGGGCCCAATCATGTAGGAACCCAAAATCAACAAACATCTCATGCTGGGCTCCTGCCATCATCTCCGCCTTCATACAAGAATTTGTAACAAAGTGTAGTTTAATGGGTAATGTGGTTGTTCTCAAGTTTCATGTTGCCCGGGAATGTTATCCTAAGTTGCCATATGATTTGAATATGGTTTTGTTTTTTGCAAAATTCACTTGAACGAAATAAACCTGTTTTAATGTGTGCTTTAAGTTTTGAACAATATATAGTTGATGTTTCTGATATCCAGGGTGTTTTTGGTTGCAAAAATTTTCATCATACAGTTTACTCGCTAACAGATGTTTAATGAAATTAAAACAACAAAGGCTATTATAACAAAGACACAGCATACTGTAGTCTTACCGTGGAGATTATCCCTCTGGTGATACAAAATAATTTGTTAATATGTATTTCTCTTTAAGGTCAGAGTGGTGATGACGTGGATTGTCAATATGTGTTGTAGCCCTGCGATTAGGTCCATAGTCTCCATCTTCAGCATAATTTGATGGACAGTCATGGATTTTCGTGAAATTGAGAAGGATGACACAGGCTTTAATGACAACATTTACATTTGCTTCACTTAGTTGTATAGCTGACACCAGGACCTTCCATTTTTCAGAGGATTCCAAAGGTCAGATCAGTGTAATGTCAAAATTTTTTAAAGCCTGCGTTCAGTGATACAAAATTTTACTTATATGGCAGATACAGCATGCTATGTAACTTGATTGCAGTCATTTCACTATGTAACTCCTTACCTTCTTTTACAAATTATGTCCTCATGTTGGCTTCTGTCAAATAAATGACATCTCATCTCTTAACAGACTCAACTGTAGTGATTAATTAAGATAAATAATTCCTGAATAGACACATTTTCAAGTTATATTTAAGACTTTGGATGTATTTATCAAGTGTTAAAGGGGATGTTTTGTTAAACAAGTTGTCATCTATTTACAGGATAGTTGATAACTTGTAGATCTGTGGTGCTCAACTGCTGGGAACCCACGCAGATAGGCAGAACCGTGCACTATTATCCCTGTTAGTATAGTATAAAGCAGGGGTCTCAAACTGCATTCCTCGAGGGCCGCAAACCGTGCGTGCTTTCAGGATTTCCTTAGCATTGCACTAGGCGCTGGAATCATTATCTGTGCAGGTGATTAAATTATCACCTGTGCAATACAAGGAAATCCTGAAAACATGACCTGTTTGCGGCCCTTGAGGAATGCAGTTTGAGACCTCTGGTATAAAGGCTCCCACATAGCCCTTCATATAGTATAATGACCCTCATATAGCCCTCCAAATATTATAATGGCCTCAACATAGCCCTCCAAATATTATAATAACACCCACATATCCCTCCAAATATTATAATGGTCACCACATAGTCCTCCATACATTATAATGGGCCCCATATAGCCCTTCAAATATTACAATTGTCCCCACATTACATTCAATATAATATAATGGGAAACCACAATACCTTCCATACAGTATAGCGCACCCTCATAGTTCTACATATAGCATAATGCACCCCATAGTTCTCCAAATGGTATAATGCACCCCATTTTCCTCCAGTTAGTATAAGGCACCCCTATAGTCCTCTATATAGTATAATGCACCCCCATAGTCCTTCATACAGTATAATGCACCCCATACTCCTCCATGCAGTATAATGCATCCCATATACCTCCATATAGTATAATGCACATCCATAGTCCTGTATATAGTATAATGCACCCCATGGTCCTTTATATAGTATAATGCACAAAATAGGCTTCCATATAGTATAATGCACACCTCATAGTCCTCCATATACTATAATGCAACCTCCACAGTGGATCGCCCGCCAGGGCAGTGGGATACTCGGTACCGGGCCGGTGTATTGTAGGAATGTGTCACAGCGGCAGTTACCCGGTCCGTGGCCCTGGGCGTCCAATAAAAGGGGAATTATTTACAGGGGATGTTTAGAGTTTGTAGTGTAGGTAAGGTATTCGTGACGCCACTTGTGGTATCTGGTCAATGGTGATCAGCGTGTGGTGCAGATCCTCTGGGATAGATGGTGTGGTGCAGCAGAGTTGGTACAGCCTCCCACAGGTGAGGCTATGGGATCCCAGGGCAGGTAGATGTAGTGAAAGGTAATGGTGCTGAGTGATGTAGCTGAGTGCAATGGGTGATGCAGGAAGAAATTGAGAAACAGTCAGCGAGTTGCAGTTTCCAAAGCTTTACTCACAGTTCAAGTGCTAGCAGTACAGGTGCCCACTTGGTGCCACGTCCTTCAGGTGAGGAGTCAAACCAACTCCCAGGTGGATGAAGAACACTAGTCCAAAGCTCCGTGTCAGGGTATGCCTTCTCTGGCCATCTCTCTGTGCTGATTTTCCCGACGTCTCTCCTTCCAGCATCCTCACAAACAGTGGCCAAGATCAGTAGCTGCGAATCCTCTAGGGCAACGTCTTACTTCTGCGTTCCTCTTGATTCTATATAGCTAACACTCCGGCGAAGATATTTGTGGTTATTGTCTGTGATCCCTATGTTACCACAGCAGTTGACTTGCTAGCTGAGTCATAAAGTTCTCCACTAGGCTAAGGGGTTGAGTTCCCTCTCTGCGACCTGGATTCTCCCAGCCGGCCTCCGCCAGTACTGGATTGAGCCCGCCAGTACTGGATTGAGCCCACCAGTAGCTTTCTCTCTTTCTGTCTCTTTCTAAGAATCCCTTTTCACCTCCAGAGAACCTCTCTTCTTCCTTTCTCTGAGCAGCTCCCTAGGACTGGAGCCTGCTCCACAATCCTATCTCCTTCTCCTCTCCCCTATGGGAGAGCTGTCCTCGCCACATCTGCTTTCTTCCTCCCCCAAGGGGGAACTCCCCTCTAACTTCCCTCTAACTCCTGCTGACCCACAAGCTCCACCCACCATCTACACCCCTTGCTAACTGAGGCAGAAGTACTCAGCCAATGAATGTGTGTTGGGTGCAGTGTTGCCAGAGCCAGGTGTAATGTCTCCACCTTACCTGAGAGTTGAAATACCACATCTCTGGCTGAGATGCAATACCTCTGTGGCGACTGGACCCACAGGGGTGCCACAATAGTCCTTCATATAGAATAATGCACCTAATAGGTCTCCATATATTGTAATGCACTCCTTCATAGTCCTCTATATAGTATAATGCATCTATAGTCCTCTATATAGTATAATTCTCCCCATAGTCCTCCATATAGTATAATGCACTCCATTGTCCTCCATATAGTATAATGCACTCCAAAGTCCACCATATAGAATAATGCACCTCCATAGTCCTGTATATAGCATAATATACCTCATGGTCATCCATATAGTATAATGCACCAAATAGGCCTCCATATAATATAATGCACTACCCATAGTCTTCCATATAGTATAAGGCACCCATAGTCCTCTGTATAGTATAATGCACACACCATGGTTTTCCATTAAGTATAATGCACACCATAGACCTCCATATAGTTTAATGCATCATCCATAGTCCTCCATATAGTATAATGCACTCCCCATAGTCCTACATTTAGTACAATGCACCCCATAGTCCTTCATCTAGTATACCCCATAGGCCTCTATATATTATAATGCATTCCATAGTCCTCCATACAGTATTATGGCCAACACAATATAGTCACTGATTTAAAATAAATAAATACTAACCTTTCCCCATTCCCCTGCTGCTACAGTCTCTTCACTGTGTCTCCTCAGCAGCTCAACTGCAAGGCACATCAGGAGTAGTGAAGTGCCATCATGGCGCCCATTGGCTGAAATGTCAGATGCCGAGTGAGAATGATGGGGAGGAAGCAAATGGCTTCCCGCCTCCATCATTACATTCAACTGTATTGGCATCCAGGATGTCTGGTGGGTGAAGGCTGCTCTTCCACCGGGCCCCCGACTCACGTGCCACGTGGTCTACTGCCATTAGCGACACGCCACTGGCTGGAGACCCCTGTGGGATTGGGAGTCCATGGCAATTGAACAGTTTCCACCTCCCCTAACGCAAGCCCTGGACTTTGGTAAGGGAATATATTATGGGGAATCTGTATATATTGTTTGGATACAGCTCTGTTTCACAATTGCCAGGTCTGTTACTGCTCATATGCGAATTGCATAATTTAGGCCATGAGCTGACTCCTTTTCCCTTTGCATCTTTACATGCTACATTAACTGCTGTGAAACTGAGCAGAATCTTAATGTGTCCTAACAGTATATACATTACCTGCCTATATTTTCGCATAGCCAGGAAAACCCCTTTAAAGACTAATGCATATGGTCATATCTTGTACAGATTTACATAATTCTAATTGTTTGGATCACCCAAATTCCAACTGTCTTAGTGTAAAATTGGGTCCTAAAGAAGTAAAGTGTAATATAAAATGAAGCTGTAATACAGTTGTTTGAATCTGGCCTAACAATAAATCTGCAGTTATATAGGCTGGATTTGCATGACTTACCTTTCATGAATCAATACTGGTTGTCATATATTATATTATTCTCTGCAATATATCTCTCCAGTTCATCTCTTATAATGCACACTACTGATGTCAGACTTACCGGATGGTAGTTGATTGGATTTACCTTCTTACATTTCTTAAATATCGGTACCACAAGAGCCATCCTCCAATCCTGTGGCACCACCTCTGTTACAAGAGAGTCTAAGAATATGAGATACAGCTGTCAATTACTGAGCTCAATTCCCTCAGTATCCGTGGATGAATGCCATCTGGGCCGGGGGATTTGTCAATGTTTAATTTGATTAGAAGCAGGCATAATTCCTCTTGTGTTAAACTAGTTATATCAGGTGGTGATCTTTGATTTTTTCCTTGTTGAATGTTCCCTGAAACAGTCAGTTCATTGGTGAAAAGTACCGGTTTAATATCTCAGCCTTTTCTTTGTCCTCTATAATTATTTTGCTAGTACCATCTGTTTTTTTCTTTTTGGCATTGATGTATTCAAAAAATTTTTTTCGAGATTTATTTTAATGTCAAAGGCAATTTTTTCTTTGTAGATAGCTACGCTGACTTGATTTATTTTTTAACATTTCTTATTGAGATTTTTATACTCCTGAAATGCTATTTCTGTATTTTCTACCTTCGAGATTTTGAATGTCCTATGTTTTTGGTTTATTGAACTATGTAGTGTCTTATTTATCCAGTATGGTTTCTTTTTATTCCTTGGCATTTTATTACCAGAGGATATAAGTTTTCTATAGGATTCTAGTAGTATTTCCTTAAACAAGTCCCATTTATGTTTAGTATTCCCAGTTACCATGAGATGATCCCTGTCTATGCGATTAAGCTCTTCCCTTAATTTGTTGAAATCAGTTTTCCTAAAGTTCCAGGTTTTTGCATTTCCCCTTTGAAATGTTTTACGTGTTGTGTGCTTATTATGTGTATGTTGTATGTGTGTGGTGTGTGCATATTGTGCTTGTGTTGAGTGTGTGTGCATGTTGTCTGTATTGTGTGTGTATGTTGTGTATGGCATGTTTTATGTGTTGTGTTGCTTACCTGCATGTTTTATGTGTTGTGTTTTATGCATTGTGTGTGTGCATATTTAGTGTGTTGTGTGTGTGCATGTTTTGTGTGTTCACGTTTTGTGTGCTGTGTTATGTGTTGTGTATGTGCATGTTTTTGTGTGTTGTGTATGTGCATGTTTTTGCGTGTTGTGTATGTGCATGTTTTTGTGTGTTGTGTTGTGTATGTGCATGTTTTGTGTGTTGTGTGTTCACGTTTTGTGTGCTGTGTTATGTGTTGTGTTGTGTATGTTTTTGTGTGTTGTGTTGTGTATGTTTTTGTGTGTTGTGTTGTGTATGTTTTTGTGTGTTGTGTACAGTCATGGCCAAAAGTTTTGAGAATGACACAAATATTAATTTTTACAAAGTCTACTGCTTCACTTTTTCTAATGGCAATTTGCATATACTCCAGAATGTTATAAAGAGTGATCAGCTTAACAGCAATTACTTGCAAAGTCAATATTTGGCTAGAAAATGAACTTTATTCCCCAAAACACATTTCAACATCATTGCAGCCCTGCCTTAAAAGGACCAGCTAACCTCTTTTCAGTGATTGCTCCATTAACACAGGTGTGGGTGTTGATGAGAACATGGCTGGAGATCAATCTGTCATGATTAAGTAAGAATGACACCACTGGACACTTTAAAAGGAGGCTGGTGCTTGGCATCATTGTTTCTCTTCTGTTAACCATGGTTATCTCTAAAGAAACACGTGCAGTATTCATTGCAATGCACAAAAATGGCCTAACAGGGAAGAGTATCGCAGCTAGAAAGATTGCACTTCAGTCAACAATCTATCGCATCATCAAGAACTTCAAGGAAAGAGGTTCCATTGTTGCCAAAAAGGCTCCAGGGCGCCCAAGAAAGACCAGCAAGCGCCAGGACCGTCTCTTAAAAGTGTTTCAGCTGTGGGATCGAGCTACCAGCAGTGCAGAGCTTGCTCAGGAATGGCAGCAGGCAGGTGTGAGCGCATCTGCACGCACTGTGAGGCGGAGACTCTTGCAGCAAGGCCTGGTCTCAAGGAGGGCAGCAAAGAAGCCACTTCTCTCCAGAAAAAACATCATGGACAGACTGATATTCTGCAAAAGGTACAGGCAGTGGACTGCTGAGGACTGAGGTAAAGTTATTTTCTCTGATGAATCCCCTTTTTGATTGTTTGGGACATCAGGAAAACGCCTCATTCGGAGAAGACAAGGTGAGTGCTACCATCAGTCTTGTCTCATGCCAACTGTTAAGCATCCTGAAACAATTCATGTGTGGGGTTGCTTCTCAGCCAAGGGAATCGGCTCTCTCACAGTCTAGCCTAAAAACACAGCCATGAATAAAGAATGGTACCAGAATGTCCTCTAAGAGCAACTTCTCCCAACCCTCCAAGAGCAGTTTGGCGATCAACAATGCCTTTTCCAGCATGATGGAGCACCTTGCCATAAAGCAAAGGTGATAACTAAATGGCTCAGGGAACAAAACATAGAGATTTTGGGTCCATGGCCTGGAAACTTCCCAGATCTTAATCCCATTGAGAACTTGTGGTCAATCATCAAGAGACGGGTGGACAAACAAAAACCTAAACATTCTGACAAAATGAAAGCATTGATTGTGCAAGAATGGACTGCTATCAGTCAGGATTTGGTCCAGAAGTTGATTGAGAGCATGCCAGGGAGAATTGCAGAGGTCCTGAAGAAGAAGGGTCAACACTGCAAATATTGACTTGCTGCATTAACTCATTCTAACTGTAATATAAGCTTTTGTTACTCATATGTTTGCAATTATTATATTTCTGTCTGTGATAAAAACATCTGTCAAACACACATAAAAACCAGAGGGCAGCAGATCATGTGAAAATATAATATTTGTGTCATTCTCAAAACTTTTGGCCATGACTGTATGTGCAATGTGTATTGTGTATGTTGTTGTATGTTGTGTATGTATGTTTTGTGTTGTGTGTGCATGTTTTTGTGTGTGGTATGTGCATGTTTTTTGTGTGTTGTGTATGTGCATGTTTTTGTGTGTTGTGTATGTGCATGTTTTTGTGTGTTGTGTATGTGCATGTTTTTGTGTGCATGCATTGTGTGTGTGTTGGTCCTTCTTTTTGAACCCAAAAGTATTTCATATTATCTGTGTAAATATTTAATGGAAAGTTATAGCTTGCATTATGTTAGCCAGAGATAGAAAAATAATCAGAATTGAAAGTCCTCAGTAATTGGTACCTTTTAATGGCATCTTTTCAGTTAGCCATTAGTAGGAATCAATCACCAAGGACTCTCAATTTCGATTTTAATATTTCATAGACCGATTTGTAAAACTAAAAATATATGCAGCGTTCAAAAGGATTTCCTGAATTCTGCAGCCGTAGATGTCATTCATTTCCTTCTGCTACAACTCTCAGGGGTGTCTGTTCTTCTGAGCTTCTATATACACATGGATCAGCTAAAAATAGAAAGGGCAGCCTAACAACCAGGCGGTGATTGGATGGCTGTGCAGAGCGCTCAGCCAATCCCGGCTAAGCAAACAAAGCCAATATAGTGTGTGAGAAATTCTATCCTGCCTCAAAACAGCCCAAGGCTGTGGTAATGACAGAGGCAGAGATTGTAGCAGAGCTGTATGTGTCATGGATAAGTAGTGTAAAGAACAAAAGCTGCTTGTAAAAGGAAGGGTCTCCTCGGTGCAGACAGGGGGTTCATTTGTTTCGGAGCAGTGAGTATAGGAGGCGCAGCAGCTGTTTCTCCCTCATTCACAAGTTGAATAAGCTCCTGTTGTGCCATGTAGCATTCCATATAATGGCCGAATGTAGGTAACATATTCACTGTGACAAGAAAAAGTGCAAACTAAGTAAATGAACCCATAAAGGGATTGATGAAAACAAGTTATCATCTATCCACAAGATAGGTACTAACTTGTTGATCGATGAGGGTCCGACCGCTGGGGTGCGCAGCAGTTGGCAGAACAGGGGTTTTTGTTCTCGTTAGGCCACGTTCACACCTTCAGTATTGGGTCAGTATTTTACCTCAGTATTTGTAAGCCAAAGCCAGGAGCGGGACAATAAGAGGAGAAGTATAATAAAAACACGTCACCACTTCTGTATTATTAACTCACTCCTAGTTTTGGCTTATAAAACTGAGGTAAAATACTAGCCAAATACTGAACTTGTGCATTTGGCCTTAGATATGAGTGGCAGTGTACATGCTCGATAATGGCTCCATTCCTTATGGGTCAGCTGATAACTGCACTTAGATTTTTCTGACAGCCCCATAGAGAATGAATAGAGTGGTGTTCGGGCGTCCGACCTGCCACAACAATTTGTGAAGGGAAAAATTCACTGTTTTGATGTGGGTCACAATGGTGGGAAACCCACTGATCAGCAAGTTATCACCTTATCCTATAATTACTGTACTTGTTTTCACCAGAGTGTGCAGTATCAGTATAGGGTCCAGGTTGTTCAGTTCACAGAGCATAGCCATGACTGGATGCGATTGCCCCAAAGTCACTGCTGTCAGAAACGATAAGACTTATAGATTGTCTATGCCACAAAACTGGTGCCATAGAAATTATTAATCGGAACAAAAGTATTTAAACAAGGAATGTACAGATGTAGCCTTTCTTAAATTAACACACAAAAAAAACATTATTATACAGAAAATCAACACTTGAAGGGTTTGGCCACTTCCTTCTTATTTATGGCCTAATCTTAGGATAGACCATTATTGTATGACCAGATGGTGACCCGATTCTAACGCATCGGGTATTCTAGAATATGTATGTAGTTTATTTATGAAGATTTAAGAATAATGCAATGAATACACAGGATTTTTCGGGTAAAATATATACATTATCATTAAATGTTATTGCTCATAGAACTTAATACAACAGAACAAAATTATTAAACAGATCATCAAAATAAATAAACTATTACATGAATATCTAACTGTATTTAAATAAATCATCAGACAAAAGATGATACACTCTCTCCGGGAGATGACCGGCTGCTCGCACCAGAAGTATCCTGAACGGTGGCGCCGCTCCCCGGTCCTCCGTTCACATTTGCCGTTGGGAAATCAGCGGCCCTAACCGCTGATCTGCCGACGGTAGCTGCATGGAGGTCAGCGGCGCCGCCGGTCAGGGTACTTCTGCTGCGAGCAGATAAGCCGCTAACGGCCGCCATCTTTTTTCTGAAATCCCGCATCGCTGATTGGCCGCAGCCAGATCAATCAGCGATGCGGGATTTCCTGGACAGAAAGACAGACAGACAGATGGGATAAGACAATTATATATATTAGATAGATATTACTGTGTATTACCTCATGTCACTGTGTATTACCTCATATTACTGTGTATTACCTCATGTTACCGTATATTACCTCATATTACCTCATGTTACCTGTGTATTACCTCATATTACTGTGTATTACCTCATGTTACTGTATATTATCTCATTTTACTGTGTATTACCTCATGTTACTGTATATTACCACATGTTACTGTATATTACCTCATGTTACCTGTGTATTACCTCATGTCACTGTGTATTACCTCATGTCACTGTGTATTACCTCATATCACTGTGTACTACCTCATGTTACCGTATATTACCTCATATTACCTCATGTTACCTGTGTATTACCTCATATTACTGTTTATTACCTCATGTTACTGTATATTACCTCATATCACTGTGTATTACCCGTGTTCAGTAAAAGTGACAGAAGTACATCAGACACTGTGACTGACAAAACATGTTCAGTACATCATGGGCAGTTGGTGAGTCACATGACCTCATGGGCGGAGTTAGCCCTGCATCGCTGATGTTACTGTGTATTGCCTCATGTTACTGTGTATTACCTCATATTACTGTGTATTACCTCATATAACTGTGTACAGTCATGGCCAAAAGTTTTGAGAACGACACAAATATTATATTTTCACATGATCTGCTGCCCTCTGGTTTTTATTTGTGTTTGACAGATGTTTTTATCACAGACAGAAATATAATAATTGCAAACATATGAGTAACAAAAGCTTATATTGACAGTTAGAATGAGTCAATGCAGCAAGTCAATATTTGCAGTGTTCATATCAAAAAACTGACCGGCACATCCAAACATAGATTCAGTGTGAACAGGTGCTAAACCTAGAGTCACCAACTCATATACATACAAGAAAAAAAGGTAGCACACTGTAGCGCTATAGCTTGCAAACACGAAATATGAAAAATATGAAAAATGAATTGCATCATTACCTTAGAAATATGAAAAATTGAGAAGTCTTAGCGCATAAGATGGCCAAATTATGTGAGCCTGATAGCCACGTCAAGGCTCTTCTCATATATCAGGTCCTAACTAATGCCTATCCTCGCTTAGAAAAGTCTGTCTGCATGGGAACACATGAATCCTCTCTTCAGACTAAAATCTACATCTCTGTGGAGGGGTGATGAACCTGTTGTAATTAAAAAGCCTGTGACCACCAGGTGGAGTGCTCAGGTAGAAGGTAAATGAATACATATCAAAAAACTGACCGGCACATCCAAACATAGATTCAGTGTGAACAGGTGCTAAACCTAGAGTCACCAACTCATATACATACAAGAAAAAAAGGTAGCACACTGTAGCGCTATAGCTTGCAAACACGAAATATAAAAAATATGAAAAATGAATTGCATCATTACCTTAGAAATATGAAAAATTGAGAAGTCTTAGCGCATAAGATGGCCAAATTATGTGAGCCTGATAGCCACGTCAAGGCTCTTCTCATATATCAGGTCCTAACTAATGCCTATCCTCGCTTAGAAAAGTCTGTCTGCATGGGAACACATGAATCCTCTATTCAGACTAAAATCTACATCTCTGTGGAGGGGTGATGAACCTGTTGTAATTAAAAAGCCTGTGACCACCAGGTGGAGTGCTCAGGTAGAAGGTAAATGAATACATATCAAAAAACTGACCGGCACATCCAAACATAGATTCAGTGTGAACAGGTGCTAAACCTAGAGTCACCAACTCATATACATACAAGAAAAAAAGGTAGCACACTGTAGCGCTATAGCTTGCAAACACGAAATATGAAAAATATGAAAAATGAATTGCAAGCTATAGCGCTACAGTGTGCTACCTTTTTTTCTTGTATGAATATTTGCAGTGTTGACCCTTCTTCTTCAGGACCTCTGCAATTCTCCCTGGCATGCTCTCAATCAACTTCTGGACCAAATCCTGATTGATAGCAGTCCATTCTTGCACAATCAATGCTTTCATTTTGTCAGAATTTTTAGGTTTTTGTTTGTCCACCCGTCTCTTGATGATTGACCACAAGTTCTCAATGGGATTAAGATCTGGGGAGTTTCCAGGCCATGGACCCAAAATCTCTATGTTTTGTTCCCTGAGCCATTTAGTTATCACCTTTACTTTATGGCAAGGTGCTCCATCATGCTGGAAAAGGCATTGTTGATCGCCAAACTGCTCTTGGAGGGTTGGGAGAAGTTGCTCTTGGAGGACATTCTAGTACCATTCTTTATTCATGGCTGTGTTTTTAGGCAAGACTGTGAGAGAGCCGATTCCCTTGGCTGAGAAGCAACCCCACACATGAATGGTTTCAGGATGCTTAACAGATGGCATGAGACAAGACTGGTGGTAGCGCTCACCTTGTCATCTCCGAATGATGCGTTTTCCTGATGTCCCAAACAATCGAAAAGGGGATTCATCAGAGAAAATAACTTTACCCCAGTCCTCAGCAGTCCACTGCCTGTACCTTTTGCAGAATATCAGTCTGTCCATAATGTTTTTTCTGGAGAGAAGTGGCTTCTTTGCTGCCCTCCTTGAGACCAGGCCTTGCTCCAAGAGTCTCCGCCTCACAGTGCGTGCAGATGCACTCACACCTGCCTGCTGCCATTCCTGAGCAAGCTCTGCACTGCTGGTAGCCCGATCCCGCAGCTGAAACACTTTTAAGAGACGGTCCTGGTGCTTGCTGGTCTTTCTTGGGCGCCCTGGAGCCTTTTTGGCAACAATGGAACCTCTCTCCTTGAAGTTCTTGATGATGCGATAGATTGTTGACTGAAGTGCAATCTTTCTAGCTGCGATACTCTTCCCTGTTAGGCCATTTTTGTGCATTGCAATGATGACTGCACGTGTTTCTTTAGAGATAACCATGGTTAACAGAAGAGAAACAATGATGCCAAGCACCAGCCCCCTTTTAAAGAGTCCAGTGTTGTCATTCTTACTTAATCATGACAGATTGATCTCCAGCCATGTCCTCATCAACACCCACACCTGTGTTAATGGAGCAATCACTGAAAAAAGGTTAGCTGGTCCTTTTAAGGCAGGGCTTCAATGATGTTGAAATGTGTTTTGGGGGATAAAGTTCATTTTCTAGCCAAATATTGACTTTGCAAGTAATTGCTGTTAAGCTGATCACTCTTTAGTATTCTGGAGTATTGGCAAATTGCCATTAGAAAAAGTGAAGCAGTAGACTTTGTAAAAATTAATATTTGTGTCATTCTCAAAACTTTTGGCCATGACTGTATTACCTCATGTTACCATATATTACCTCATATTACCTCATGTTACCTGTGTATTACCTCATATTACTGTGTATTACCTCATTACTGTGTATTACCTCATGTTACTGTATATTACCTCATTTTACTGTGTATTACCTTATGTTACTTATGTATTACCTCATGTCACCTGTGTATTACCTCATGTCACTGTGTATTACCCGTGTTCAGTAAACGTGACAGAAGTACATCAAACACTGTAACTGACAAAACATGTTCAGTACATCATGGGCAGTTGGTGAGTCACATGAGCATATGGGCAGAGTTAGCCCTGCGTCGCTAATTGGCCGCGGCCAGACCAATCAGCGACGCGGGATTTCCTGGACAGACAGACAGGATAAGACGATTATATAGTAGATTATTGTATGATTATTAGGAGTGCGACACCTGGCACCCTCGCTGATCAGCTGTTTCTGGACAGGCTTGCAACCGTCCAGAAATTCCAAGACAGTACGTAAAAATAAAGCACTTTTTTGATCTGTCCATGAAACAAATGTAAGGTGTCCGTGATTTTTTTTAAACTAAAGAAATCTATACATAATATTTTGACTGTAATTATCAGCATTTTACAGTTTTACAGTATGTAGCTAATGTCTCTATATCAGAATAATGGTCTGTAGACATTTATCAATTAGGCCGGGGTCAGACTTGCGAGAAACTCGCACGAGTCTCGTGTGAGTCTCTCGCATCAACACCCGGAGCGTGCGGCTGCATAGAAATACATGCAGCCGCATACTCTGGTCCAAGTGTCGGCAGCAGCGCCGGGTGTTGATGCGAGAGACTCGTGCGAGTTTCTCGCAAGTCTGACCCCGGCCTTTTAAGCAGAATGGTTTATTAAGGTTTTCCAATATGTACATAAAAATATTGTCTGTCCGTAATTTTTTCATAAGCTGTACAGAAAGCATAAAAGGTTAAGTTGGTAACCCTGGTACTGGAGGCAGCCAGAAGTTATTAGACGCTGCCGGAATATAACTGCTATGACTTTTCTGTAGTGGCCATGGCCGAGTACTGCAGATCCCTCATTGTCAGCATGTGTCAGCTTTCAGGCTCCCTTTAAAGTGATATAATTGATAGTTCAGGAGGCAATTACATATCTCTACTGTGACTTCTTTAAACAGGAGCATTTGCTTGGGTGAGCAATCCTGTGTTTTCTATATCTGGCAGGGAAAATAAAAGGATCTGCATTCTGGATATGCTGAATCCTTAACTCCCCCAACAGTTAATTGTCCGGGGATCCCATACACATTAAAATGTCAGCTGAACTCGTTATCTAATCTTTATGTGTGGCTTAAGAAAGACTGCATCTAAATAACCTATATATTTTTTTAAACAATCAACACCAGATACTCATATACTATTTATTTAGCCTGTTTTCATTTTTTGATGTCTATGGTAGAGTTTTTAGGTATGCTCTGTGATCTGTACAGAGGTCATTGTACAGTAAGGAGAGGAGGTAAGCTGTGACCATCCTCTGTGATCAGTAATAGATCATGTGTAAGCTGCCTCCAGATTTATAATGCTCCTATTACAGATAATTTTTAGTATTTTAAATGCTTGTAAAAAGCATCATGTTTAAAGCATTTTTCATAGCATGGCAAGACCTATAAAGAAAACTATAGGAAAAGTGACAGAAAATTGCCATGCCATGCTGTGTTTAAAAAAAAAAGACAAAAACCCCGAAAATGGCACCAAAAAACAAAACAGTCTATAAAGAAATAGTGGAGTAATGCCTCATCTGTTTGTAATATCTCCATCCTGGTGGTCATCTTGGCGTATTATCTCCATCCTGGTCCCCTTCTTGTGGTGATGTCCCCATACTGGTCCTCATCTTGTAGTAATGTCCCCATCATCGTCCTCATCTTCTAGTAATGTCCCCATCCTGGTCCTCATCTTGTAGTAATGTCCCTATCCTGGTGCTCATCTTGTAGTAATGTCCTTATCCTGGTCCTCATGTTGTAGTAATGTTCCTATCTTGGTCCTCATCTCATAGTAATGTCTCTATCCAGGTCTCATCTTGTAGTAATTCCCCATCCTGGTCCCTTCTTGTAGTAATGCCCCATCCTGTTCCCCATCTTGTAGCAATGTCCCTCATCTTGTAGCAATTGTCCATCCTGGTCCCCATCCACAGTAGAGTCCCCACCCAATCTCTCCATCCAGGAGTAATGTCCTTATCCAGGAGTTCTTCACATACACAGAAAAGAAGGGGAAGCTCAGTGGCTCAGTGGTTAGCACTGCAACATTGCTGGTGTTCCTGGTTCAAATCCCACAAAGGACATCTACAAGGAGTTTGTATGTTCTCCCCGTGTTTGTGTGGGTTACCTCTGTGTACTTTGGTTTCTGCCCACATTCCAAAGACATACTGATATCATATTCCACAGCACTTCAAACACATTATTATCACTGTCTCCACTGGGGCTCATAATCTAAATTCTGCATGAAGCAGCCTCAGGGGCCACATTTTTGAGACCCCATACTTAGAGGACACATTGTATTGTGCGAACTTCAGGAAGTGATGCATGATGCAAAGGCATGAATCTTTGTGCCGTTCACTGCACCTTCAGGCCCTACAGTAGATTACAGTGGTTTTTCAATAACTAATTAAGTTTGCCACCTATACGCAGGCTAAGCGATAAATATATGATCGCTGGGATGACCAGCACTGATCACTGGAATAGGCTTCTGATTTGTTTGTCCCTTCTTACTACAAAACCACTGTATAGATTTTATGTATGTATATGTTTGAATGACTATTCATTCCTTGGAGCTTTATTAGCGATAGTCTTACAACACTTGATGGAGTTTTTTAAGAGACAAGCAAACATCTTAGCCTTGTTTTGATGTAATAAATATTTCCAAGTAAATGTGTACATGAAGGTGTTTACCTCTGTTCAGTCATCGAATATTCTCAAGAGCATATAGACGCTATCATTGACTACAAGTGACCTAATTCTTATAGCACCAACTTCTAAAAGAAAGTACTAAATATGATTTTGTTCAGAATTACAATAGCATGGAACGTGTTTATTAGTAAAAAATTCCACAAGGTGGCGCTCACTTGCTTTTCTGCTGAACAATGTAGCCACAACATACAATGGTTTCTGAGCATGTACAGTTAACAGCAGAAGTTTACATACACTATGTAAAAACACATATGCATGTTTTTCTCAATATCTGACATGAAATCAGAATAAACCTTTCCCATTTTAGGTCAATCAGGAGAGAGAGAGAAAGAACGAAAATGAGAAAAAGAATGAGAGAGAGAGAAAGAAAGAAAGAAAGAAGAAAGAAAGAAAGAAAGAAAGAAAGAAAGAAGAAAGAAAGAAAGAAAGAAAGAAAAAAGAGAAAAAGAAAGAGAGAGAAAATTTTAAGGGATTTTTATTACCGCAAAGTCAAAAGTTTACATGCATTTCATCAGTATTTGGTACCATTGCATTTAAACTGAGTGACTGGGGCAAACATTTGGGATATCCTTCCACAAGCTGCTCACAATAGTTGGTCAGAATTTGGGCCCATTCCTCCTGACAAAACTGGTGTAACTGATCCTGGTTTGCAGGTCACCTTGCTTGCACCTGCCTTTTCAGCTTTGCCCATAAATTTTCAATAGGATTGAGATCAGGGCTACCATTTTTGCAGTATGCTTGGGTCATTGTCCATTTGGAAGACCCATTTCCGCTCAAGCTTTAACTTACGGGCTGATGCCTTACGATGTTGCTTCAGTATTGCCACATAATCTTCTTTTCTCATGATGCCATCTATTTTGTGAAGTTCACCAGTCCCTCCTGCAGCAAAACAACCCCACAACATGATGCTGCCACCCCTGTGTTTCACAGTTGGGATGGTGTTATTAGGCTTCCAAGCTTTTCACTTTTTCCTCCAAACATAACAATGATCATTATGCCCAAAAAGTTCAATTTTAGTTACATCAGACCACAGGACATATATCCAAAAATTAAGGTCTTTGTTACTGTGTGAATTAGCAAACATTAATCTGGCTTTTTAATGTTTCTTTTGGAGTAATGGCTTATTCCTGGCAGAGTGGCTTTTCAGCCCATGTTGATACAGTACTTGTTTCACTGTGAATATTGACACAATCTTACCAGCTTCCACCATCATCTTCACAAGGTCTCTTGCTTTTGTCCTTGGGTTGTTATGCACATGTCAGACCAAAGCACATTCATCTCTGGGACACACAACTCATCTCCTTCCTGAGCGGCATGATGGCTGGACATTCCCATCTTGGTTTTACTTGCGTTTAATTGTTTGTACAGATGAACGAGGCACCTTCAGGTATCTTGAATTTGTACCCAAGAATGAGCCAGACTTCTGCAAGTCCACAATTCTCTTCCTGATATCTAGGCTGATTTCTTGAGACTTTCCCATGATGCTACAGAAAGAAGCAGTGTGTTTCAGGTGTGCAATAAAATACAACCACAGGTATGTCCCTAATTAACTCAGATGTTGCAAAAAAACTATCAGAAGCTTCCAAAAATGACATTATCACATGGGCAGCCCAGAATTGTTTGAAGGCATAGTAATCTTATTGTATGTAAACTTTTGACTTTGTAGTAAGTAATGAAAATGCCTCAAAAAAACCTCTCATTATTCTGGCATTTGGCAAATATTAATAATTATAGTAATCCTAATTGACCTAAAATGGGAAAGGTTTATTCTGATTTCATGTCACATATTGAGAAAAACATGCATATGTGTCTTTTTATATAGTGTATGTAAACTTCTGGCTTCAACTGTATGTAGTCAACTGCTCTAACAGGTCTATAGTGATTTAACCCCTTGATAGGAAGAGATTATCCTTGCATGGCTTATTCTCTATGTACGAGAGACACTGCTTACTCAAACCCTCTTTGAATAGAAAATTCCAACACAATCACAATTACCATTAGAAAGTACATCTTTTGCAAATATTCTGATTAAAGTTTTAGCTCACTTCCTACTTTATGGTAACCTTATTTAAGTCCCCACTCTCATATAAACAAAAGCTTGTCCAGAGACTAGATCCATACTGTGACAGTGCCTTACAAATATCTTTTCAGACCACCTTCTATCAAAATCTAAAAAAGCAATGCTCTTCCATAGTCATCAGACTAGTGACGGAGTGGTAATTACACACAAAAGTAAAGCCCCTGCTGTAATAATGCCCACTCTGTCTTGATTTATGTCCTGCTCGTTGTGTAAGGATGTGGTTCATTATGGGTTATGCACCCCTCCTGAGTAGCCTACCGACTTATGTGTGACCATCAGGTACTGCACCCCATTGATTGCTGGCTCTCCTCCTTTGGGAAAAGATTTGAACTAGACTTTTCTCTCAATTTCACTTGGATAACAATCCAGGTGGTTGCTGGGAATAAAATAGGCTATACTAAAGCTTTATCAAGGGTTCACCTCACCAATAATTCCCACATCTCGATGTAACCTGTTCTTGGTTGACAAAGATTGACACCTTTGTTCTTCAATAAAAATGATCTTGGTGGAAAGTCTATTGTATCATTTTACCAGTTTTCTGTTTTTAACCCGATTAACTAGCACTACACTAGTTTAAAAATTATTATAAACAAATTCTTAAAATATTATAAAGTAATATGGGAATGCTAAAAGTGTGAATGGTAATGGCAGGGTTAAAGGGGTAGGTTCTGACAATTTACAGCATACAGAGGTGTAACCAATATATTTGCTTGGAAGGAGGGAGGAGTACAATTGTTTGTATCTTTTTAGAAAACAATTCTTAGAATGTAGACTACATAGCATAGAACTGCAAAATAGATTTACACTGGAGGAATGCCAGCTCTTTCCAGAAAGGATTGCGCAGTCTGTTATAAAAACCTTTCCTTGCAGAACAGAACTCAGGAAATCTAAGAAAAGTGTAAGGATCAGGGACTATTCATAAAGAAAAACATTCATGTGAAGCTACATGATTACATAAATATCAGGCACATTATATAATGTTATTATTAGAGCATGTGGTACGTCCTGAGGAATTAAAGGGATTTTCCAGCTTTATGCATATAATATTACAACACTGTATTGCAAAGTTCTTTCACTTTCTAACATAGTTTGTTTTAGCTCTTCACCATTTCTAAGATCAATGTCTGCTATTAGGTAAAACCATTGTGTTGATATATATTAGTATACAGGCATAAATATAGTCCTGGACATACAAGTAGTTGTATGCAGTACAGACGACAATAATATGTGAAACAAAGAGAGCCTTGACTTCAAATTGATATAACAGGCTAAATTCTGACCATGTATCAAGCTAAATTTGCCAGAATTATGGTGTAATTTGTGCCAAAAAACTGTCTTTCATGACTTGCGTCATATGTATTATGTGATTTACACAGTTTCTGTGGCTTGTTTGATGAGCAGCAGTGGCCTAGATGAAAAGGGGCATGGCTTAAGAAAAAGCTTGCATGGCCTAATATTGACAAAATTTGCCTGTTTCATAGAAGAAGCTTGAAAAACCTCCATTAGTTTTTTTCTTCCTGCAAGAAAAAATGATGAAACTCTGATCCAACTCTGATTGTAAATATTGACACTCTGACCAAACTCTGATGGTAAAAACCAACACACTGACCAACCTCTGATGGTAAAAATGACATTCTGACCAAACTCTGATGGTAAAAACTGACACACTGACCAAACTCTAATGGTAAAAACTGACACACTGACCAAACTCTGATGGTAAAAACTTGACACTCTAACCAAACTCTGATGGTAAAAACTGACACACTAACCAAACTCTGATGGTAAAAACTGACACACTGACCAAACTCTGATGGTAAAAACTGACACACTAACCAAACTCTGATGGTAAAAACTGACACTCTGACCAAACTCTGATGGTAAAAACTGACACTCTGACCAAACTCTGATGGTAAAAACTGACACACTGACCAAACTCTGATGGTAAAAACTGACACCTGACCAAACTTGATGGTAAAAACTGACACCTGACCAAACTCTGATGGTAAAACTGACACTCTGACCAACTCTGATGGTAAAACTGACATCTGACCAAACTCTGATGGTAAAAACTGACACCTGACCAAACTCTGATGGTAAAAACTGACACACTGACCAAACTCTGATGGTAAAAACTGACACTCTGACCAAACTCTGATGGTAAAACTGACACACTGACCAAACTCTGATGGTAAAAACTGACACACTGACCAAACTCTGATGGTAAAAACTGACACTCTGACCAAACTCTGATGGTAAAAACTGACACATCTGACCAAACTCTGATGGTAAAAACTGACACTCTGACCAAACTCTGATGGTAAAAACTGACACTCTGACCAAACTCTGATGGTAAAAACTGACACTCTGACCAAACTCTGATGGTAAAAACTGACACCTGACCAAACTCTGATGGTAAAAACTGACACACTCTGACCAAACTCTGATGGTAAAAACTGACACTCTGACCAAACTCTGATGGTAAAAAACTGACACTCTGACCAAACTCTGAATTTGGTAAAAACTGACACTCTGACCAAACTCTGATGGTAAAAACTGACACTACTGACCAAACTCTGATGGTAAAAACTGACACTCTGACCAAACTCTGATGGTAAAAACTGACACTCTGACCAAACTCTGATGGTAAAAACTGACACTCTGACCAAACTCTGATGGTAAAAACTGACACCTGACCAAACTCTGATGGTAAAAACTGACACTCTGACCAAACTCTGATGGTAAAAACTGACACTCTGACCAAACTCTGATGGTAAAAACTGACACTCTGACCAAACTCTGATGGTAAAAACTGACACTCTGACCAAACTCTGATGGTAAAAACTGACACTCTGACCAAACTCTGATGGTAAAAACTGACACTCTGACCAAACTCTGATGGTAAAAACTGACACTCTGACCAAACTCTGATGGTAAAAACTGACACTCTGACCAAACTCTGATGGTAAAAACTGACACTCTGACCAAACTCTGATGGTAAAAACTGACACTCTGACCAAACTCTGATGGTAAAAACTGACACTCTGACCAAACTCTGATGGTAAAAACTGACACTCTGACCAAACTCTGATGGTAAAAACTGACACTCTGACCAAACTCTGATGGTAAAAACTGACACTCTGACCAAACTCTGATGGTAAAAACTGACACTCTGACCAAACTCTGATGGTAAAAACTGACACTCTGACCAAACTCTGATGGTAAAAACTGACACACTGACCAAACTCTGATGGTAAAAACTGACACTCTGACCAAACTCTGAAGGTAAAAATCTGACATCTGACCAAACTCTGATGGTAAAACTGACACTCTGACCAAACTCTGATGGTAAAAACTGACACTCTGACCAAACTCTGATGGTAAAAACTGACACTCTGACCAAACTCTGATGGTAAAAACTGACACTCTGACCAAACTCTGATGGTAAAAACTGACACTCTGACCAAACTCTGATGGTAAAAACTGACACACTGACCAAACTCTGATGGTAAAAACTGACACTCTGACCAAACTCTGATGGTAAAAACTGACACTTGACCAAACTCTGATGTAAAATACACCTGACCAACTTGATGAAAAACTGACCACCAAACTCTGATGGTAAAAACTGACACCTGACCAAACTCTGATGGTAAAACTGACACACTGACCAAACTCTGATGTAAAAACTGACACTCTGACCAAACCTGAGGTAAAACTGACCACTGACCAAACTCTGATGGTAAAAACTGACACTGACAAACTCTGATGGTAAAAACTGACCACTGACCAAACTTGATGGTAAAAACTGACACTCTGACCAAACTCTGATGGTAAAACTGACACTTGACCAAACTCTGATGGTAAAAACTGACACCTGACCAAACTCTGATGGTAAAAACTGACACTCTGACCAAACTCTGATGGTAAAAACTGACACACTGACCAAACTCTGATGGTAAAAACTGACACTCTGACCAAACTCTGATGGTAAAAACTGACACACTGACCAAACTCTGATGGTAAAAACTGACACTCTGACCAAACTCTGATGGTAAAACTGACACCTGACCAAACTCTGATGGTAAAAACTGACACTCTGACCAAACTCTGATGGTAAAAACTGACACCTGACCAAACTCTGATGGTAAAAACTGACACCTGACCAAACTCTGATGTAAAAATGACACTCGACCAAACTCTGATGGTAAAAACTGACATCTGACCAAACTCTGATGGTAAAAAACTGACACTCTGACCAAACTCTGATGGTAAAAACTGACACTCTGACCAAACTCTGATGGTAAAAACTGACACATGACCAAACTCTGATGGTAAAACTGACACACTGACCAACTCTGATGGTAAAAACTGACACTCTGACCAAACTCTGATGGTAAAAACTGACACACTGACCAAACTCTGATGGTAAAAACTGACACTCTGACCAAACTCTGATGGTAAAAACTGACACTCTGACCAAACTCTGATGGTAAAAACTGACACACTGACCAAACTCTGAAGGTAAAACTGACACTGACCAAACTCTGATGGTAAAAACTGACACTCTGACCAAACTCTGATGGTAAAAACTGACACCTGACCAAACTTATGGTAAAACTGACACCTGACCAAACTCTGATGTAAAAACTGACACTTGACCAAACTCTGATGGTAAAAACTGACACACTGACCAAACTCTGATGGTAAAAACTGACTTGCAACTCTGTAAACTGACCTGACAACTCTGAGTAAAACTGCCGCCAACTTGATGGTAAATGACTTGACACTCGGGAAACGACACTCTGACCAAACTCTGATGGTAAAAACTGACACTTGACAAACTTGATGGTAAAACTGACACCTGACCAAACTCTGTGGTAAAACTGACACTTGACCAAACTCTGATGGTAAAAACTGACACTCTACCAAACTCTGATGGTAAAACTGACACTCTGACAAACTCTGATGTAAAAATGACACTTGACCAAACTCTGATGGTAAAAACTGACACTCTGCCAACTCTGATGGTAAAAACTGACACACTACCAAATTATGGTAAAAACTGACACTTGACCAAACTCGATGAAAAAACTGACACTCTGACCAAACTCTGATGGTAAAAACTGACACTGACCAACTCTGATGGTAAAAACTGACACACTGACCAAACTCTGATGGTAAAATGACACTCTACCAAACTTGATGGTAAAAACTGACACTGACCAAATCTGATGGTAAAAACTGACACTGACCAAACTCTGATGTAAACTGAATCTGACAAACTTGAGGTAAATCTGACACCGACAACTCTGATGGTAAAAACTGACACTCTGACCAAACTCTGATGGTAAAAACTGACACTCGACCAAACTTGATGGTAAAACTGACACTCTGACCAAACTCTGATGGTAAAAACTGACACTTGACCAAACTCTGATGGTAAAAACTGACACTCTGCCAAACTCTGATGTAAAAACTGACACACTGACCAAATCTATGGTAAAAACTGACACTTGACCAAACTCTGATGGTAAAAACTGACACTCTGACAAACTCTGATGTAAAAATGACACTTGACAAACTCTGATGGTAAAAACTGACACTCTGACCAAACTTGATGGTAAAAACTGACACTCTGACCAAACTCTGATGGTAAAATGACACTGACAAACTTGATGTAAAAACTGACACCTGACCAAACTCTGAGGTAAAACTGACACTGACCAAACTCTGATGGTAAAAACTGACACTCTGACCAAACTCTGATGGTAAAACTGACACTCTGACCAAACTCTGATGGTAAAAACATGACACTCTGACCAAACTCTGATTGGTAAAAACTGACACTCTGACCAAACTCTGATGGTAAAAACTGACACTCTGACCAAACTCTGATGGTAAAAACTGACACTCTGACCAAACTCTGATGGTAAAAACTGACACTTGACCAAACTCTGATGTAAAAACTGACACTCTGACAAACTCTGATGTAAAAACTGACACACTACCAAACTGATGAAAATGACACTGTAACCAAACTTGATGTAAAAACTGACACTCTGACCAAACTCTATGGTAAATCTACACCTGACCAAATCTGATGTAAAAACTGGACAATACAAACCTGATGGTAAAAACTGACACCTGACCAAACTCTGATGGTAAAAACTGACACATGACCAAACTCTGATGGTAAAAATGACCTCTGACCAAACTCTGATGAAAAACTGCACTCTGCCAAACTCTGATGGTAAAAACTGACAACTCGATGACTAACTACAAACTTGATGGTAAAAACTGACACTGACCAAACCTGATGGTAAAAACTGACACTCTGACCAAATCTGATGGTAAAAACTGACACTCTGACCAAACTTGATGGTAAAAACTGACACCTGACCAAACTCTATGTAAAAACTGACACACTGACCAAACTTGATGGTAAAAACTGACACTCTGCCAAACTCTGAGGTAAAAACTGACACCTGACCAAACTCTGATGGTAAAAACTGACACTCTGACAACACTGATGGTAAAAACTGACACTGACAAACCTGATGGTAAAAATGACACCTGACAAACTCTGATGGTAAAAACTGACACCTGACCAAACTCTGATGGTAAAAATGACACTCTGACCAAACTCTGAGGTAAAAACTGACACTTGACCAAACTCTGATGGTAAAAACTGACACTTGACCAAACTCTGATGGTAAAAATGACACCTGACAAACTCTGATGGTAAAAACGACACTCTGACCAAACTTGAGTAAAAATGACACCTGACCAAACTCTGATGGTAAAAAGACACTCTGACCAAACTCTGATGGTAAAAACTGACACCTGACCAAACTTGATGGTAAAAAAGACACTCTGACCAAACTCTGATGGTAAAAATGACACTCTGACCAAACTCTGATGGTAAAAAACTGACACTCTGACCAAACTTGATGTAAAAACTGACACCTGACCAAACTCTGATGGTAAAAAACTGACACTTGACCAAACTTGATGGTAAAAACTACATTGACCAAACTTGATGGTAAAAACTGACACTCTGACCAAACTCTGATGGTAAAAATGACACCTGACCAAACTCTGATGGTTAAAAATCGACACTTGACAAACTCTGATGGTAAAAACTGACACCTGACCAAACTCTGATGTAAAAACTGACACTCTGACCAAACTCTGATGGTAAAAATGCACTCTGACCAAATTATGTAAAATGACACTCTGACCAAACTCTGATGGTAAAACTGACACTTGCAACTCTGAGGTAAAACTGACACACTGACCAACTCTGATGTAAAAGACACACTCTGACCAAACTCTGATGGTAAAAACTGACACTACTGACCAAACTCTGATGGTAAAAAACTGACACTCTGACCAAACTCTGATGGTAAAAACTGACACTCTGACCAAACTCTGATGGTAAAAACTGACACTCTGACCAAACTCTGATGGTAAAAACTGACACTCTGACCAAACTCTGATGGTAAAAACTGACACTCTGACCAAACTCTGATGGTAAAAACTGACACTCTGACCAAACTCTGATGGTAAAAACTGACACACTGACCAAACTCTGATGGTAAAAACTGACACACTGACCAAACTCTGATGGTAAAAACTGACACTCTGACCAAACTCTGATGGTAAAATCTGACACACTGACCAAACTCTGATGGTAAAAACTGACACTCTGACCAAACTCTGATGGTAAAAACTGACACTCTGACCAAACTCTGATGGTAAAAACTGACACTCTGACCAAACTCTGATGGCAAAAACTGACACTCTGACCAAACTCTGATGGTAAAAACTGACACTGTGACAAAACTCTGATGTTAAAACTGACACTCTGACAAAACTCTGATGATACGCTGATCACAAACACCGATGACACTGTGAACAAGATCACTGATAAACTCAGACCATTTTTTGCATAAGAGAAAAATCACTGACATCTGAATGAGGCCTAAGACTGATGTTCTATCAGGCTAGAATCACACACTGTGTACTAGGCGCATATTTAAGCAAGAAATTTCTTGGGTATGCCATAAATAAGAACCATATAAGCACACCATATACACACTGGCCTCATCTGCCAGTATAATTTCCATTAGGATGTCCTGTTTTTAATGTGCAAAGTTTTACTTTTTTGGGGGGGATTTTCTAATAAACGCTGCTGTTTTTATTGCTCATTGGAGACCAAGTGTTGGATTTTTCTCTTCTTTTTTCAGAATCACACACAGTTATCGATGGAGTGTTTAAGCCAACCACAAAAATGATACATGAGAGAGAAGTATCAGTCTTACTGCTTATTCAGACATCACTTTTTCTTGTACAAGTGCTGTGTTTGTTTTTCAAGGATAAAGGGTAGTTTGCATGTCCAGGTTCGGATTGACCCACTGGTGAACCGGAGGATTCTCCAGTGGGTCCAGGCACTGACACCTGCTGGCATACAGGGTTGGAAGCTGTCTAGGGCCCTTGCTATTCCAGGAGCCCCCAGCCATTGGCGTGTCACTAATATCGGCACACCACGCAGCTGCTATGGGACCCGTCAGTCAGGGAGCCCCATGAGTCAGGGGGGTCTGCCTGGTGACAGCGGATCAGCAGCGGTTGACAGAAGTCAGAAGCTGGCTGCTGCAGCTAAAGTCTGTGCCCACTGCTAAAGAAAATGAATATTCACTGTTCCCTACGCCCCCATGGGTGTGGAGAGGAGTGAGTATTCATTTCACTTTAATAGCGGGCAATGTTAGCTGCAGGCTGTGGCTAACACTGCCCGCTATCAGGGCTGGCAGTCCAGGGCCCCCACGCCCTCAGGGGGCCCCCAGACCACGCGGCCGCTATGGGACCCGTAAGTCTGAGGGCCCAATGCCAGCGCTGCCCTCCCAGTGTGCGCCTCTTTCAACTGTATCGGCGATACAGTTGAAATTGAAAGCAATAATGGAGGAAAGAGCATCAGATAATGCTCCTTCTCCCATCATTCCCCTCTGCCTCCGACACAGCGGGTGCGCTATGATGTCACTTTATCGCATACCCGCTGTGTGTCGGGCAGACGGCAGTGCAGCTGCTGAGACCGGAGCAGAGCTGAATCAGCGGGGGAAATGAGGAAGAGAGGTGAGTATAGTGTTTTTTTTTTTATATATATATACAGTACAGACCAAAAGTTTGGACACACCTTCTCATTTAAAGATTTTTCTGTATTTTCATGACTATGAAATTGTACATTCACATTGAAGGCATCAAAACTATGAATTAACACATGTGGAATTATATACTTAACAAAAAAGTGTGTAACAACTGAAATTATGTCTTATATTCTAGGTTCTTCAAAGTAGTCACCTTTTGCTTTGATGACTGCTTTGCACACTCTTGGCATTTTCTTGATGAGCTTCAAGAGGTAGTCACCGGAAATGGTTTTCACTTCACAGGTGTGCCCTGTCAGGTTTAATAAGTGGGATTTCTGGCCTTATAAATGGGGTTGGGACCATCAGTTGTGCTGTGCAGACGTCTGGTGGATACACAGCTGATAGTCCTACTGAACAGAATTTGTATTATGGCAAGAAAAAAAGCAGCTAAGTAAAGAAAAACGAGTGGCCATCATTACTTTAAGAAATGAAGGTCAGTCAGTCCGAAAAATTAATACATATTGATATATCAGTGAGTGAGTCCTGGTGGCCATAAGACTGTAGGACTTCGGCACTGGATTATATTCTATGGAGGGGCGGCTACATTATATTCCATGTGGGGCTGCATTTTACTCTATGAGTGGGGCTGCATTATATCCTATGAGCCTATGAGGGTGGCTGCATTATATTCTATGGAGGGGGGTTGCATTATACTCTGAGTGTGCTGCATTATACCCTATGAGGGGGCTGCATTTTACCCTATGGGGGACTGCATTATACCCTATGAGGAAGCTGCATTATACCCTATGAAGGGGGCTGCATTATACCTTATGAGTGAGAATATATTATACCCTATGAGGGGGCTGCATTATACCCTATGAGGGAAGACTGCATTATACCCTATGAGGGGGACGTCATTATACCCCATGAGGGGGGCTGCATTATACCCTATGAGGGGGGCTGTGTTAGACCCTATGAGGGGGGCTGCATTATACCCTATGAGGGTGCTGCATTATACCCTGAGGCCTGAGGTTCCCCACCCCTGCTATAAAGGAACAAAGAGTAAAAGAAAATATTTTGTATTCTTAGTGAATGATCCCCTTCTCCCTTATGCTTGGGTTCATTCTTACTTTTAATTAAAAAATGCTAATATTCTTCTCCAAGAATGTACTGTTTTAGCAATTATTAATAACAGATACAAATTTTAAATGAGCATATTCACATGCTGTTTTTGCTAACTGATAAATCACAAAAACAGAAATAGAGATATGTTGATTTATGGTCTGATTCACAAGTCTAAATTGAGTAAATAAGTCCTTAAAGGGGTGACTTTTTACTTATACAGGGAAAACTGACCTCCTCTTTCTTTATAGAACTTAGAAGGATTCAGTTAGTCAGGTTTTAATCACGTGATGTCATGGACCTAATGGAAAAGAGAAGAATTAGATTAGTAGAAAGGCAAAATGAACATTTGTAAGTACACAGTACAATGTAATATGATGAGTGAAATAATTAAAGAATATAAAAACTTCTGCTTCTTTAATCTTACAGTGAAGAAACGCAATTCCATCACTGTTTTGGGTGCTTTTCTTTGAAGATATTCCTTTATTATTGTGTAGTTCCCTTAGGGAACTTGAACCTGCAACTGTCTGCTTGCTTACATTATATAATGCAATACCAAATTATTGCAGTATATAGAACAAATCACTGTCTCCTATGAATATAGCATCTTCACCAGAATAAGTACATGAATACATCACCAGAGCCACCTTACAGGTAACATATTCTCTTATTGGAGATATTCTCATCCTTTTTCGTCTTGATCTGGCCCAGAAGCATCTCGTCTCTGCAAACTACCTTCTTCTCTGGTCTTCTCCAGCACATCCCAATATGGTAGCCAGAAAAATAACAGTGCCAGAATTATGTTCTTAAATAAAAATATCTGCCTATGATGTGCCTCTGAATAAAAATTGCCCCTCACTGTGCTTCCTGCACTCTCATGCATATGGTTTATAGTCTCCACACTACCCTCTCCTATAAAATATTGCCTCTCTATGAACACACCATCTTCCCCTATGATCTATAGCAGCCACACTGTTCGCTGTTATGAAGTATAACCTCCACACCATCCACCCTTGTGAAAAAATAGCCTCAATACCATCCATCCTTGTGAACTATACTGTAACTTCTACACATCTGAGCTTATGACCTATGATAACATCAACTCAAATGAACTAAAACCACACTTTCTCTACTTCATGCTGTCCTCTCTACACTGTGTCCCCCCCATATGGTCCTTATTTCCACACAGACTCTTAGGATATGTGCACACGTTGTGGATTCACTTGCGGATTTTTCCGTGCGGATTTTGCTAAATCGCATGTAAAACGTCCTGCGTTTTACCTGCGTATTTAGTGTGCATTTACTGCGGATTTTCTGCGATTTTTGTGCGGATTTCCCCTGCGGTTTTACACCTGCGCATTTCTATAAATTTCTAGCCATGTATATAGAATTGGAAGGTGGGAGCAGAGCCATGTATATAGGATTGGAGGATGGGAGCAGAGCCATGTATACAAGGATGGGAGGGTGGGAGCGGAGCCATGTATATAGAATGGGAGGGTGGAGCGAAGCCATGTATATAGGATGGGAGGGTGGGAGCGGAGCCGTGTATATAGGATTGGAGGGTGGGAGCAGAGCCATGTATACAAGGATGGGAGAGTGGGAGCGGAGCCATGTATATAGGATGGGAGGGTGGGAGCAGAGCCATGTATATAGGATGGGAGGGTGGGAGCGGAGCCATGCATATAGGTTTGGAGAGTGGAGCGGAGCCATGTATATAGGATGGGAGGGTGGGAGCGGAGCCATGGATATAGGATGAGAGGGTGGGAGCGGAACCATGGATATAGAATGGGAGGGTGGAGCGGAGCCATGGATATAGGATGGGAGGGTGGGAGCGTAGCCATGTATATAGGATTGGAAGGTGGGAGCGGAGCCATTTATACAAGGATGGGAGGGTGGGAGCGGAGCCATGTATACAGGTTGTGAGCGGAGCCATGTATACAGAATTGGAGGGTGGGAGCAGAGCCATGTATATAGGATTGGAGGGTGGGAGCGGAGCCATGTATACAAGGATGGGAGGGTGGGAGCGGAGCCATGTTTACAGGGTGGGAGGGTGGGAGTGGAGCCATGTATATAGAATTGGAGGGTGGGAGCGGAGCCATGTATACAGGATGAGAGGGTGGGAGCGGAGCCATGTATATGGGATTGGAGGGTGGGAACGGAGTCATGTATATAGGATGGGAGGGTGGGAGCAGAGCCATGTATATAGGGTGGGAGCGGAGCCATATATATAGGATGGGAGGGTGGGAGAGAGCCATGTATATAGGAATGGATAGTGGGAGCGAAGTCATGTACACAGGATGGGAGGGTGGGAGCGGAGCCATGTATATAGAATTGGAGGGTGGGAGCGGAGTCATGTATATAGGATGGGAGGGTGGGAGCAGAGCCATGTATATAGGATGAGAGGGTGGGAGCGGAGCCATGTATATAGGATTGGATAGTGGGAGCGGAGCCATGTGTACAGGTTGGGAGGGTGGGAGTGGAGCCATGTATATAGGATTGGAGGTGGGAGCGGAGCCAAGTATATAGGATGGGAGGGTGGGAGCGGAGCCACGTATACAGGATGGGAGGGTGGGAGCGGAGCCATGTATACAGGATGGGAGGGTGGGAGCGGAGCCATGTATACAGGATTCGAGGGTGGGAGCGGAGCCATGCATACAAGGATGGGAGGGTGGAGCGGAGCCATGCATACAAGGATGGGAGGGTGGAGTGGAGCCATGTATACAAGGATGGAAGGGTGGAGTGGAGCCATGTATACAGGATGGGAGGGTGGGAGCAGAGCCATGCATACAAGGATGGAAGGGTGGAGTGGAGCCATGTATACAGGATGGGAGGGTGGAGCGGAGCCATGTATACAAGGATTGGAGGGTGGAGCGGAGCCATGTATACAGGATGGGAGGGTGGAGCGGAGCCATGTATACAGGATGGGACAGGGGAGCCATGTATACAGGATGGGAGGGTGGAGCGGAGCCATGTATACAGGATGGGAGGGTGGGAGCGGAGCCATGTATATAGGATGGGAGGGTGGGAGCGGAGCCATGTATATTGGATTGGATAGTGGGAGCGGAGCCATGTGTACAGGTTGGGAGGGTGGGAGTGGAGCCATGTATATAGGATTGGAGGGTGGGAGTGGAGCCATGTATATAGGATGGGAGGGTGGGAGCGAAGCCATGTATACAGGATTGGAGGGTGGGAGCAGAGCCATGTATACAGGATTCGAGGGTGGGAGCGGAGCCATGCATACAAGGATGGGAGGGTGGAGCGGAGCCATGCATACAAGGATGGGAGGGTGGAGTGGAGCCATGTATACAAGGATGGAAGGGTGGAGTGGAGCCATGTATACAGGATGGAGGGTGGGAGCAGAGCCATGCATACAAGGATGGAAGGGTGGAGTGGAGTCATGTATACAGGATGGGAGGGTGGAGTGGAGCCATGTATACAAGGATCGGAGGGTGGAACGGAGCCATGTATACAGGATGGGAGGAGGAGTGGAGCCATGTATACAGAATGGGACAGGGAAGCCATGTATACAGGATGGGAGGGTTGTGCGGAGCCATGTATACAGGATGGGAGGGTGGAGCGGAGCCATGTATACAGGATGGGAGGGTGGAGCGGAGCCATGTATACAGGATGGGAGGGTGGAGCGGAGCCATGTATACAGGATGGGACAGGGGAGCCATGTATACAAGGATGGAGGGGGGAGCCATGCATACAAGGATGGAGGGTGGAGCGGAGCCATGTATACAAGGAGAGGAGGGGGAGTGGAGCCATGTATACAGGATGGGACAGTGGAGCCATGCATACAAGGATGGGAGGGTGGGAGCGGAGCCATGCATAAATAAACTACATACATATTCTAGAATACCCAATGCGTTTTTTACATCTACTATATAATTGTCTAACCTTTCACTTCCGTCTGTAAGGGAAATCCTGCGTCGCTGATTGGTCGCGTCCAATCACTTCTGACCGGGCGCGCTAGCCGCTGATCTCCCAACGGTAGCCGTGGGTCATCTCCACGTACATGCTCACCTTCCTTCCCTGCATCCCTGTCCCGGCACGTCTGCTTCTATCCTGTGCTGTGCGGTCACGTAGTACCGCTCATTAAGGTCATGAATATGGACGCGACTCCACTCCCATATTCATGGCGTCCATATTGATGACCTTAATGAGCGGTACTACGTCACCGCACCACAGAGGAAGAAGCTGACACGCCGAGATAGAGATGCAGCGACGGAGCGAGGAGGGTAGGTATAATGGGGGAGGACGAGGGAGGACGGGGGAGCCCAGCGGAGGGTGGGAGTGGAGCCATGTATATAGAATTGGAGGGTGGGAGCAGAGTCATGTATATAGAATTGGAGGGTGGGAGCGGAGCCATGTATACAAGGATGGGAGGGTGGGAGCGGAGCCATGTATTCAGGATGGGAGGGTGGGAGTGGAGCCATGTATATAGAATTGGAGGGTGGGAGCAGAGCCATGTAAATAGGATTGGAGGGTGGGAGCAGAGCCATGTATACAAGGATGGGACGGTGGGAGCGGAGCCATGTATATAGGATGGGAGGGTGGAGCGGAGCCATGTATATAGTATGGGAGGGTGGAGCGGAGCCATGTATATAGAATTGGAGGGTGGGAGCAGAGTCATGTATATAGAATTGGAGGGTGGGAGCAGAGCTATGTATACAAGGATGGGAGGGTGGGAGCGGAGCCATGTATACAGGGTGGGAGGGTGGGAGTAGAGCCATGTATATAGAATTGGAGGGTGGGAGCAGAGCCATTATATAGGATTGGAGGATGGGAGCAGAGCCATATATACAAGGATGGGAGGGTGGGAGCGGAGCCATGTATATAGAATGGGAGGGTGGAGCGAAGCCATGTATATAGGATGGGAGGGTGGGAGCGGAGCCGTGTATATAGGATTGGAGGGTGGGAGCAGAGCCATGTATACAAGGATGGGAGAGTGGGAGCGGAGCCATGTATATAGGATGGGAGGGTGGGAGCAGAGCCATGTATATAGGATGGGAGGGTGGGAACGGAGCCATGCATATAGGTTTGGAGAGTGGAGCGGAGCCATGTATATAGGATGGGAGGGTGGGAGCGGAGCCATGGATATAGGATGAGAGGGTGGGAGCGGAACCATGGATATAGAATGGGAGGGTGGAGCGGAGCCATGGATATAGGATGGGAGGGTGGAGCGTAGCCATGTATATAGGATTGGAAGGTGGGAGCGGAGCCATTTATACAAGGATGGGAGGGTGGGAGCGGAGCCATGTATACAGGTTGTGAGCGGAGCCATGTATACAGAATTGGAGGGTGGGAGCGGAGCCATGTATATAGGATTGGAGGGTGGGAGCGGAGCCATGTATACAAGGATGGGAGGGTGGGAGCGGAGCCATGTTTACAGGGTGGGAGGGTGGGAGTGGAGCCATGTATATAGAATTGGAGGGTGGGAGCGGAGCCATGTATACAGGATGAGAGGGTGGGAGCGGAGACATGTATATGGGATTGGAGGGTGGGAACGGAGTCATGTATATAGGATGGGAGGGTGGGAGCAGAGCCATGTATATAGGGTGGGAGCGGAGCCATATATATAGGATGGGAGGGTGGGAGAGGAGCCATGTATATAGGAATGGATAGTGGGAGCGAAGCCATGTACACAGGATGGGAGGGTGGGAGCGGAGCCATGTATATAGAATTGGAGGGTGGGAGCGGAGTCATGTATATAGGATGGGAGGGTGGGAGCAGAGCCATGTATATAGGATGAGAGGGTGGGAGCGGAGCCATGTATATAGGATTGGATAGTGGGAGCGGAGCCATGTGTACAGGTTGGGAGGGTGGGAGTGGAGCCATGTATATAGGATTGGAGGGTGGGAGAGAGCCATGTATATAGGATGGGAGGGTGGGAGCGGAGCCACATATACAGGATGGGAGGGTGGGAGCGAGCCATGTATACAGGATGGGAGGGTGGGAGCGGAGCCATGTATACAGGATTCGAGGGTGGGAGCGGAGCCATGCATACAAGGATGGGAGGGTGGAGCGGAGCCATGCATACAAGGATGGGAGGGTGGAGTGGAGCCATGTATACAAGGATGGAAGGGTGGAGTGGAGCCATGTATACAGGATGGGAGGGTGGGAGCAGAGCCATGCATACAAGGATGGAAGGGTGGAGTGGAGCCATGTATACAGGATGGGAGGGTGGAGCGGAGCCATGTATACAAGGATTGGAGGGTGGAGCGGAGCCATGTATACAGGATGGGAGGGTGGAGCGGAGCCATGTATACAGGATGGGACAGGGGAGCCATGTATACAGGATGGGAGGGTGGAGCGGAGCATGTATACAGGATGGGAGGGTGGGAGCGGAGCCATGTATATAGGATGGGAGGGTGGGAGCGGAACCATGTATATTGGATTGGATAGTGGGAGCGGAGCCATGTGTACAGGTTGGGAGGGTGGGAGTGGAGCCATGTATATAGGATTGGAGGGTGGGAGTGGAGCCATGTATATAGGATGGGAGGGTGGGAGCGAAGCCATGTATACAGGATTGGAGGGTGGGAGCAGAGCCATGTATACAGGATTCGAGGGTGGGAGCGGAGCCATGCATACAAGGATGGGAGGGTGGAGCGGAGCCATGCATACAAGGATGGGAGGGTGGAGTGGAGCCATGTATACAAGGATGGAAGGGTGGAGTGGAGCCATGTATACAGGATGGGAGGGTGGGAGCAGAGCCATGCATACAAGGATGGAAGGGTGGAGTGGAGTCATGTATACAGGATGGGAGGGTGGAGTGGAGCCATGTATACAAGGATCGGAGGGTGGAACGGAGCCATGTATACAGGATGGGAGGGAGGAGTGGAGCCATGTATACAGAATGGGACAGGGGAGCCATGTATACAGGATGGGAGGGTTGTGCGGAGCCATGTATACAGGATGGGAGGGTGGAGCGGAGCCATGTATACAGGATGGGAGGGTGGAGCGGAGCCATGTATACAGGATGGGAGGGTGGAGCGGAGCCATGTATACAGGATGGGACAGGGGAGCCATGTATACAAGGATGGGAGGGGGGAGCCATGCATACAAGGATGGGAGGGTGGAGCGGAGCCATGTATACAAGGAGAGGAGGGGGGAGTGGAGCCATGTATACAGGATGGGACAGGGGAGCCATGCATACAAGGATGGGAGGGTGGGAGCGGAGCCATGCATAAATAAACTACATACATATTCTAGAATACCCAATGCGTTAGAATCGGGCCACCATCTAGTAGGTTATAATGGTACTGTACAACACAGCAGAAACTGCTGCGGATCTGCAGGGTCAAATCCACTGCGGATCCGCAGCAGAATCTGCAATGTGTGCACAGACCCTATACTGCTCCCTCCAGTATGCCCCCCTTCTACCTCAGCCTCCACCTCCTCTTTTGCTTGTCTAGCAGTGGCCTCCAACAGTCCAAAGAGCTGAAGTAGCCTGTGGTTTGCCAGGTTAAGTAATTGAAGCTGGGTGGATGGCTTTCTGCTCCGTTGCAGCTATTAGCAATAGTACTGCAGGTTGATGTGCACACTGCCGGACTGGCCCATTTAGTGGCATATGCCCAAAGGTTATTCAGGCCCTGCATCTGAGGGGTGCAAATTTCCATCCCCTGTACTCTGAAAGTCACTTCAGACCACAGCCTAAAGGGTATGCCACACTAAACAATATCGCTAACGGGATCGCTAAAAAACGTCACTATTTAGCGATCCCGTTAGCGATATTGTTCAGTGCGGCAGCTTCCAGCGACGAGCTTCCTGCTGTGATCTCGCTCGTCGCTGGAATCGTTCCGGACCCTATTTTCTCGTCGGCGCTCCCGCTGGGTAAGTATCTTATCGCTGTGTGGCACCTTTTCTTAGCGATTTAGCGGTACTTTTGTACCGCTAAAGTCGTTAAGAAGATCGCTAACGGCGATAGCGTCGTTAACTATATCGCTAAATGTGGCCGCATTTAGCGATATAGAAACAATCCCGCTAGCGATCGCATTAGTATGCGTCGTTATCGTGATCGCTAGCGGGATTGTTTAGTGTGGCAGTACCTTTAGGTGAGATGCTCATCTCGTATGATCACAGAAGTGGGAATATTGGTGCATATTGGCCACATTCACTTCATGTAATAGAAAAAGGAAGAATTTATGTACAGTCATGGCCAAAAGTTTTGAGAATGAAACAAATATTATATTTTCACATGATCTGCTGCCCTCTGGTTTTTTTAATGTGTGTATTTGAACAAAAAATTGAATTTATAATCAACATTTGTCTTGTCCACCCTGCAGCCTCATCAACTTGACAATCTGACTATAGAGATTACACAAGTTTCATTTGTCAATTTAGTTTGTTCACCTTGTTGAACAGTCATGTTAAGATCTGGGGAGTTTCCAGGCCATGGACCCAAAATCTCTATGTTTTGTTCCCTGAGCCGCCATTTAGTTATCACCTTTGCTTTATGGCAAGGTGCTCCATCATGCTGGAAAAGGCATTGTTGATCGCCAAACTGCTCTTGGAGGGTTGGGAGAAGTTGCTCTTGGAGGACATTCTGGTACCATTCTTTATTCATGGCTGTGTTTTTAGGCAAGACTGTGAGAGAGTCGATTTCCTTGGCTGAGAAGCAACCCCACACATGAATGGTTTCAGGATGCTTAACAGTTGGCATGAGACAAGACTGGTGGTAGCGCTCACCTTGTCTTCTCCGAATGAGGCGTTTTCCTGATGTCCCAAACAATCGAAAAGGGGATTCATCAGAGAAAATAACTTTACCCCAGTCCTCAGCAGTCCACTGCCTGTACCTTTTGCAGAATCTCAGTCTGTCCATGATGTTTTTTCTGGAGAGAAGTGGCTTCTTTGCTGCCCTCCTTGAGACCAGGCCTTGCGCCAAGAGTCTCCGCCTCACAGTGCGTGCAGATGCACTCACACCTGCCTGCTGCCATTCCTGAGCAAGCTCTGCACTGCTGGTAGCCCGATCCCGCAGCTGAAACACTTTTAAGAGACGGTCCTGGCGCTTGCTGGTCTTTCTTGGGCGCCCTGAAGCCTTTTTGGCAACAATGGAACCTCTCTCCTTGAAGTTCTTGATGATGCGATAGATTGTTGACTGAGGTGCAATCTTTCTAGCTGCGATACTCTTCCCTGTTAGGCCATTTTTGTGCATTGCAATGATGACTGCACGTGTTTCTTTAGAGATAACCATGGTTAACAGAAGAGAAACAATGATGCCAAGCACCAGCCTCCTTTTAAAGTGTCCAGTGGTTCATTCTTACTAAATCATGACAGATTGATCTCCAGCCATGTCCTCATCAACACCCACACCTGTGTTAATCGAGCAATCACTGAAAAGAGGTTATCTGGTCCTTTTAAGGCAGGGCTGCAATGATGTTGAAATGTGTTTTGGGGGATAAAGTTCATTTTCTAGCCAAATATTGACTTTGCAAGTAATTGCTGTTAAGCTGATCACTCTTTATAACATTCTGGAGTATATGCAAATTGCCATTAGAAAAAGTGAAGCAGTAGACTTTGTAAAAATTAATATTTGTGTCATTCTCAAAACTTTTGGCCATGACTGTATACTATTAACTTACTTTTCATTCTTAGGCGTTATTCACACATGAGTATTTTTAATCAGTATTTTATCATTATTTCTATTCCAAAGCCAGGAGTGTCTCCAAAACACAGAACAGGTGTCAGTATTTGAAGCATACTTTTTTTTTCCTCTGTAAGTTTTACTCCTGGTTTTGGCTTACAAATGTAAGGTGCCCAGGGCAGTAGTCATGGATGAGGGGATGGGTTCCCACGCTCCGGCACCCCACAAATAAACAGTTTCCCAGTCCATCAATTTTGTGCTGTTTTACTGTGTACAATGCAGTGTACTCACTTTCAGGCAGGAGACCTCCGCTGTATCTACAACCTTTGGTCCAGATTGAACCAAACACACTTGGTTCTTAACAACCAGTTCAATAGACTGAGTTCAATTGATGATACAGTACAGTACATTTCGGTGCTCTCCATTGATTTGACCTGAGCCATCCATCCACTTACTGGCTCCTTCAGCCCCAGGGATACTCTATCAAGCTCTGCATTATTAACAAGACCTGTACCGTCTCCCTCACGCATTTCCCCTGCGGTTTCCACTTGTTGAAACAGAATAAGGTACACTTCCCAATGCCTAGTTAGCACCATAGAGCCTGGACGTTACAGGAATAATAATAATAATAATAATAATCTTTATTTATATAGCGCCATCATATTCCGCAGCGCTTTACAGTTTAACAGTTTCAGAACACAAGTCATAAGTAACAACGTTAATACAATAATTAAAGCAAAATAAGCCGCCCCTGCTCGTGAGAGCTTACAATCTACAATGAGGTGGGGAGATACAAAGTACAGGGGTGTATATACAATGGTGCATTTACAATGATGGTCCAGCCATCTTGAGGGAGTGAGGGATGGATGGAGATAGTGAATGGACTACACACACACACACACACACTTACACATAGAATGACTTTGATTAGTGAATGTGATAGGCCGCTCTGAACAAATGTGTTTTGAGGGAGCGCCTGAAACCATGCAAATTGTGGATAGTCCTAATTTCTTGGGGTAGAGCATTCCAGAGGATTGGCGCAGCGCGGGAGAAGTCTTGGAGTCGGGAGTGGGAGGTACGGATTAGTGCAGATGTTAGTCGAAAGTCGTTTGCAGAGCGCAGCAGTCGGTTAGGCCGATAGATAGAAATGAGGGAGGAGATGTAGGGGGTGCTGCACTGTGGAGAGCTTTGTGGGTGAGAACAAGTACTTTGAATTGTATCCTATAATGAATGGGCAGCCAATGTAAGGACTGGCGAAGAGCGGACGCGTCCGAGTACCGATTAGCCAGATGGATGACCCTGGCTGCTGCATTAAGGATGGACTGGAGAGGGATAGTCGAGTAATGGGGAGGTCAAGTAATAGAGCGTTGCAGTAGTCCAGGCGGGAGTGGATCAATGCTACAGTGAGGGTTTTTGTTGTTTCCAAGGTGAGAAAAGGGCAGATTTTAGAGATGTTCTTTAGGTGTAGGCGGCAAGAGCGGGCAAGAGATTGTATATGGGAGGTAAGGAGAGATTGGTGTCAAGCATAACACCCAGACAGCGAGCCTGCTGCCGGGGTGTTATTATGGTGCCGCCCACGGAGAGGGATATGTCAAATTTAGGGAGGTTAGTAGACGGCGGGAGCAGAAGAAGTTCAGTTTTGGAGAGGTTGAGTTTCAGATAGAGAGCGGACATGATGCTAGAGACTGCGGACAGACAGTCGGTGGCGTTCTGTAGAACAGCGGGGGTAAGGTCGGGGGATGACGTGTATAGTTGTGTGTCATCAGCATAAAGATGGTACTGAAAGCCAAATCTGCTGATGGTCTGTCCAATTGGGGCCGTGTAAAGAGAGAAGAGAAGGGGGCCAAGGACTGAGCCCTGGGGTACACCGACAGCGAGAGAAAGAGGAGATGATGTGGAGCCAGAGAACGAAACACTGAAGGAGCGGTCAGAAAGACAGGAGGAGAACCAGGAGAGAACAGTGTCCTTAATACCTAGTGACTGGAGCCTAGACAGTAGGAGACGGTGGTCAACAGTGTCGAAAGCTGCAGAAAGGTCGAGAAGAATGAGCAGAGAGTGGTCACCGTTACTTTTTGCTGTAAGAAGGTCATTGGTCACTTTAATGAGTGCAGTTTCGGTCGAATGTAGGGGCGGAAGCCGGACTGTGAAGGGTCTAGGAGGGAGTGAGTGGAGAGGTAACGGGTAAGGCGGGAGTAGACCAGGCGCTCCAAAAGTTTAGAGATGAAGGGGAGATTGGAGACCGGTCTGTAGTTGTTTGTGCAGGAAGGGTCGAGAGCGGGTTTCTTTAGTAGCGGAGTAATGATGGAGTGTTTGAAGGAGGATGGGAAAATGCCAGAGGAGAGTGAGAGATTAAAGATTGTAGTTAGGTGAGTTGTGACAACTGGAGAGAGAGACTGGAGGAGATGTGAGGGGATGGGATCGGTAGTGCATGTAGTCGGACAAGAGGAAGAGAGGAGTCTGGAGACTTCTTCTTCTGTGATGGGATCAAATGTGGAAAGTGAGCCAGGGGAACAGCAGGGTGGGATGGGAGTCACAGCCCTTGGTGGTTGAGAGCAGATTTCCTGACGGATAGTATCTATTTTTTCTGTAAAATGGGAGGCCAGGTCGTCAGCACAAATGTCTGTGATAGGGGCTTGTGCTTTTGGCCTGAGGAGGGAGTGAAAAGTGTCAAAAAGTTTCTTGAGGTTGTTGGCTAGTGAGGAGATTAGGGTGGTGAAGTAGGTCTGTTTGGCGAGGTAAAGGGCAGCATTATAAGTTCTTAACATGAATTTAAAGTGGATGAAGTCTTCTGGTGTGCGGGTTTTTCTCCAAAGGCGTTCAGCACTCCTAGAACATCGCTGTAGAAGTTGAGTTTGCAATGTGAGCCAGGGCTGTTTTACTGTGTGTTTGGAAGTTCTGAGGGTGAGCGGTGCTACTTGGTCAAGGGTGCTTCTAAGAGTGTCATTGTAGTGATGAACAGCCAGATTAGGACAAGAAAAAGAGAAGATTGGGGACAGTGATGAGTGTAGGGAGTCTGAAAGTGTCTGAGGGTTAATGGCTTGTAGATTTCTGAATGTGTGGTAGGTAGGAGTGCGCTGGGGTGGTCGAGGATTTGTGAGCGTGAAGGAGAGAATGTTGTGGTCAGAGAGTGGAAGCGGTGAGTTATTTAGGTGGGAGATTGAACAGAGGCGGACAAAGACCAGGTCAAGGGTGTTACCATCCTTGTGTGTCTCAGAGGTTGAAAGCTGTGAGAGACCTAGAGAAGTGGTTAGTGCTAGAAGCTGAGATGCAGGTGTGGAAGTAGGGCTGTTAATGGGATGTTGAAGTCTCCAAGGATAAGGGTTGGTAGTTCTGAGGACATGAAGTGCGGCAGCCAGGCAGAGAAGTGGTCAAGGAACTGGGTGGGCGAGCCTGGGGCCGATATACGACCGCTACTCTGAGGGAGAGGGGACGAAAGAGCCTGATGGTGTGGACCTCAAAAGAAGGGAATGAGAGTGATGGAATTGGGGGGATGACCTGGAAAGTGCATTGTGGGGACAGGAGTATGCCAACTCCACCACCATGTCTGTTTGTGGGTCTCGGGGAATGGGAGAACTGTAAGCCACCATAGGAAATGGCAGCAGGGGAGACCGTGTCAGAATCCTGAATCCAGGTTTCAGTGAGGGCCAACAGATGAAGAGAATTGTTCAGAAAGTAGTTGTGAAGGAAGGTTAGCTTGTTGCATGCAGACCGTGGATTCCAGAGGTCACAATTAAACAAAGGAGATGAGGGAGTGCAAGTAATATTAATAAGATTATTATGGTTTCGATATGAGGTAGGGTAGGGATTGAGGTTGGGGGATGGTGGACCAGGGTTGGGGGAGATGTCCCCTGAAATCAGTAGGAGTAGGAAGATAAAGAGCAGGTAGTTGTTGGAGTTGTAAGTCGGTTTTTTCTGTGATGTGTTTGGGCAAGATGGGCTGAGGTTTCTCAGGAAGGTGAGGAGTGCATGGGAGCTGTACATGGGAGAGGGAAGTATGGAGGGGCTGATGTGTATGAGTCGTGATGGAGGGGGGATGGGGCGGTGAATGTGGATGGCAAGGGAACACAGGAGGATAGAGGTAATGAACATAATTAAAAAGAAAACAAAAAACAAGAAACAAATATCCTAAAATAAAATAAAAATATATTGCAAAACATGCATGAGGTTGTAATAATAATAATAAGGGTCTTTGGTAAACATAATTTTGATCAAATTTTGTTTTTCATAATTAAAAAGAAAGTAAAGTGTGGGCTACCTGATTCCTGCCCTGATTAACTGCCATGGATAACTGCCGTTTACACGATGCTTGACTTCTATGATGCTTTGCTTCTGTGATTCGTGCACCCCACACATGCGTGCACCCTTTAGACTACTCCTAAATATATAGCCCACACTACAGGGTTAGGAGAGTGGGATTGTGGGAGCTGGTTTGGGATAATTTGGCAGCTGGAGCCAGCACACCAGGGGTGGTTAAATGATCAAGGGCCTAGACCTGGCAACATCTATATGCTTTAGCACCTTCCACCTGATTAGATCTACAGAGGCCAAATTCACAGGATATGAAGCAGTAAGTATTACACAGTGCTAAAATGAATTATACTAAAGCTTTAGCAGGCACATTAAAATATGTAGCAAAATGGTAAAGCAGCAGATGACAGACAGTGAGCAGAAGTATGGAGTTGTACCATTAGGATATATTACAGCAGAAAAGACAGCCAGCAGAGGTGGGGATTGTACCATTCAGCTGCTTGCTGACAATGAATGCAGTGTATACATGCAGACAGGACAATTCAGAGGATGAATGATTTGATTACCATTGGGATATATTGCAGCAGAAAAGACAGCCAGCAGAGGTGGGGATTGTACCATTCAGCTGCTTGCTGACAATGAATGCAGTGCATACATGCAGACAGGACAATTCAGAGGATGAATGATTTGATTACCATTGGGATATATTGCAGCAGAAAAGACAGCCAGCAGAGGTTGGGATTGTACCATTCAGCTGCTTGCTGACAATGAATGCAGTGCATACATGCAGACAGGACAATTCAGAGGATGAATGATTTGATTACCATTGGGATATATTGCAGCAGAAAAGACAGCCAGGAATGTTTGCTGAAGACCATTGCTAAGGCTACTTTCACATTTGCGTTTTATCGTGCAGCGCATAGTGCGCTATCGGACGCATGCGCAATGTTCCCCTATCTTTAACATGGCGGGCGCAGGGTCTAGCGCTTGCACGCGTTCATGTGCGTTTGTCGTGCGCTGCGCATTTTCCCGGTGTGCGCCCATACGCGCTAGACGCTACATGTTGCATTTTTTTTTCGCCCAACCGCTTTAAAAAAATGCGTGCGCACGTGTGCGTATGCTATGCGCAAAAAATAACATTGCAGTCTATGAGGGCGCTGGCGTGCGCATGGCTTTGCGCTCGTCAGCGCTTTTGCACGCACGCGATTTTTCTGTAAATAATGTCTAAACACTTGTTTAAACCATGATAGAGCCATAGATGATAGAGCCAAAGATGATAGAGCCAGAGATGATAGAGCCAGAGATGATAGAGCCAAAGATGATAGAGCCAGAGATGATAGAGACAGAGATGATAGAGCCAGAGATGATAGAGCCAGAGATGATAGAGCCAAAGATGATAGAGCCAGAGATGATAGAGACAGAGATGATAGAGCCAGAGATGATAGAGCCAAAGATGATTGATCCAGAGGATAGATGATAGAGCCAGAGATGATAGAGCCAGAGGATAGATGATAGAACCAGAGATGATAGAGACAGATGATAGATGATAGAGCCAGAGGATATATGATAGAGCCAAAGATGATAGAGCCAGAGATGATAGAGCCAGAGATGATAGAGCCAGAGATGATAGAGCCAGAGGATAGATGATAGAGCCAGAGATGATAGAGCCAGAGGATAGATGATAGAGCCAGAGATGATAGAGACAGATGATAGAGCCAGAGATGATAGAGACAGATGATAGAGACAGAGATGATAGAGACAGATGATAGATGATAGAGACAGAGATGATAGAGACAGAGATGATAGAGCCAGAGGATAGATGATAGAGTCAGAGATGATAGAGACAGATGATAGAGTCAGAGATGATAGAGATAGATGATAAAGACAGAGATTATAGAAATGTGACACATAGACAACCCATGCGCCAAAAAAACGCAAACGCATGAAATCGCAGACAAACGCTGCGTTTTTTTGTCGAAATGCGCATGCTGTTGCGACTAAATATCGCAGCGTTTACAAGCGTTTGCACGCATTTTTTTAATGCACTTCATGTGCGCTCGAAACGCAGCGCAAAAAAACTCAAGTGTGAAAGTAGCCTAACATTCTCATTTTGCCTGAACAATGCGTACTTCATGTGCCCTCCAGCCCTCTGGCCTTGAACTCTTACTAAAATTTCCCTTTCCTAATCTATACACCCAATACTATACCTTTTGTCCTAAACCTTACACTTAACACTTCTTAAAAAAATACAATAAAGCCACATATTTAAGTACACTGCTTGCAAACGTTGTTTTCAGGCGTAGAGGCAAATGACAGTTCTTGTCATACCCTTACACAAACACTGATGCAAGAACACTGACCAAATACTGTCATGTGAATAAGTACTTAGACTGGTTTCAGGTGAGCATATTGCTTCTGTATTACAGACAGTTGCCCTTCCCAACTGTCCAGCTTCATAGCTCCCAAATAAGCTGTCAGTCCAGGTGCTTAAAATGTCAAATGGCTGATGTTACTTTGCTGCAATGACACTGACAGACAGTAGTTCCTCTTTGAATCAATTGCTATAGTAGTTTCCGAACCTGAGAGCTTGACATATGAAACTGATGCCAGGGGGACACATTTTGTTGCAATACAGGCTCACAGTCCAGTCACAGTCTCAAATGGACCTTGGCCCCAATTCTGAGGGTAAGCTAGGGATTCGGTGTCTGGGACTCTCCAATGTCTCTTAATGGTTAATCCTTTTGAACATGGGTCGGGGAATTCAGAATTAAACCTCAGTGATCTCATATATCCAAAGTACTATGGCAGCTGTTCAATTTGCAATTCAGAATTCTCTGCCAGCAGAAGCATTGATTGTTATAAAGACAATGGCGAGGGCTGCATGCAATAAACAAGTGGTTTATACCAAGGAGACCTGCTGCTCTTCAGGGAAGAACAAATAGAGATGATTTGTCCTTGTATTAATGGTGTAATATTGGAATTCTCTGATTCCTACCAGCTCTTTTTGGCCCATGTATAAACAATTGTTCTTAGTACCAAAAGCTATCATGTAATGTGTAAGCCAGAATTCGGTCATTTACTGATACAGAGAATACGTCATGCTCTTGGGAGTTGCAAGGCAAGGATTATCAAACCTGATAGCTTTGTCTTGGTTTTAAAGATGGCTCTCACACATTAATTACTCTCTATAGCAACACTAAAACCTAGCAAATGAGCCAGCACAAGATCAATCTCTTGAAAGCTAACGCCATTATATTATCATACTGTTAAAAGTGACGGCACTCCGTTGCTTCTGACCTTGAGTAAAAATAGCCTATACTGAATTATCACTAATGACATAATGCATATTGAATTCCCAGTATACTCAGGCCGAATGCTAAAGCTAATAGGTAGTTTATTAGTCTATAATATCTCAAACTGATTTAGTACAGAATTTCATGAACATGTACACAGTGTAAGAGATGACCTCATACAGCTATAAATTGTAGAGTTGGAGCTTGTCATGTTTAGCATTTTTCGCAACATGGGGCAAATTTTGTACCATAAGCAATTAATGCCTTGATATATAGTACACTGCTCAAAAAAATAAAGGGAACACTCAAATAATACATCCTAGATCTAAATGAATGAAATATTCTTATTGAATACTTTGTTCTGTACAAAGTTCAATGTGCTGTCAACATAATCACACAAAAATCATCAATGGAAAACAAATTTTTGAACCAATGAAGGCCTGGATTTGGAGAGACCCCCAAAATGAAAGTGTAAACAAGTCAAAATGAAAATCAAAACAAGACAAAATTAAAGTGGAAACAAGTCAAAATGATGCTCAGTATTGTGTGTGGCCTCCACGTGCCTGTATGACCTCCCTACAATGCCTGGGCATGCTCCTGATGAGGTTGCGGATGTTCTCCAAAGGGATCTCCTCCCAGACCTAGACAAAAACATCTGTCAACTCCTGGACAGACTGTGGTGCAACGTGACGTTGGTGGATGGAGCAAGACATGCTGTCCCAGATGTGCTCAATCGGATTCAGGTCTGGGGAACAAGCAGGCCAGTCCAAAGCTTCAATGCCTTCATCTTGCAGGAACTACTGACACACTCCAGCCACATAATGTCTGGCATTGTCCTGCATTAGGAGGAACCCAGGGCCAACCGCACCAGCATATGGTCTCACAAGGGGTCTGAGGATCTCATCTCGGTACCTAATGGCAGTCAGGCTACCTTTGGCGAGTACATGGAGGGCTGTGTGGCCCTCCAAAGAAATGCCACCCCACACCATTACTGACCCACTGCCAAACCGGTCATGCTGAAGAATGTTGCAGGCAGCAGGTTCACACTCAGCACATGTGACAGATGTGACAAAGTCTGGAGATGCCATTGAGAGCGATCTGCTGCCTGCAACATCCTTCAATATGATCGGTTTGGCAGTGGGTCAGTAATAGTGTGGGGTGGCATTTCTTTGGACTGCCTGAGTGCTCCCATCAGAACAACGCGATGCGATCAGGTTGTTCTGATGGTCTCCATGGAGACCCTTGGCCACAAGATTGCCACGGGGTCCTTAAGGGTCCTGCAAAGAAGGTGGCTTGTGTGTGCCTGCTGAGAGCATTTATCGCACTAGCTAACCCTTTCAGTGAATACAGTAAAAAAAAAGAAAAAAAAATGAGGCAAAAACAATGCTTTATCATCATACTGCTGAACAAAAAGTGCAATAAAGCGCGATAAAAGATAAATGCAAATAAAAATAGCACCGCTGAAAACATCATCTTGTCACTCGAAAAACAAGCTGCCATACAGCTCCATTAGCAGAAAATTAAAAAAGTTATAGCTCTCAGAATAGTGATGCAAAAATAATTATTTTTTCTATAAAATAGTTTTTATTGTGTAAAAAAGCAAAAACATAAAAAAGCAATATAAATTGGTTATCGCTGTAATTTTTCTGACCCTAAGAATAAAGCAGCCTTATCAATTTTACTATACGTGGAAAGACAGAAAAAAAAAACACCAAAAAACAATTCCTGAATTGCTGATTTTTGTTCATTCTGCCTCACAAAAATCAGAATAGAAATGGATAAAAAAATATCACGTGCCCAAAAATGGTACCAATAAAAACATCAATTCATCCCGGAAAAAACAAGCCATAACATGACTCTCTCAGCCGAAATATAGAAAAATTATAGCTCTCAAAATATGTAGATGCGAAAACTAGCTTTTGCAATATAAAGTATCTTTTAGTGTGTGACAGCAGCCAAACATAAAGACCCAATATAAATCTGGTATAGCTGTAATCACACCGAAGAATAAAGTTGCCTAGTCACTTATACTGCCCGAGGAACAGCATAAAAATAAATAAAACCAATTCTTCACCTGCTGTTGATTTTTCAGTCTGCCTCCCAAAGATCTCAGTAAGGCTCGGTGTACATTTATCCTGCGTTCAGCGCTGAGTGCTTACACCGGGGTTTCCATGTAAATCTCTGAAATACATGATTTAGGCTGGGGTCACACTAGTGTATGGCATCCGATGCGATATGCTAATGACCCTCAGCTCCTGCTCTGCTGTGAGCGGGAGCCGAGTGTCATGCTACTTTGCTCCGAGCCTCTCGCACAGACAAGATCGGAGCACAGCTGCGGAGGAGGCAGAGAAAGTAATTTCTCCATTTCCTCCGCTGCCGGCATCGGCGTATATCAATGATATCCGAGTGATGTGTGCCGTGTCACCCATAGATTTATATGGGTGCGAGTGAACCGAGACTCAGGTGAGTCTCAGTGCTAATCGCAGCATGCTGCGATCGTTCTCGCATGCCGATTTGGCATGAGAAAATAATCGCAGATGTGATCTGGCCAATGATTAACACTAGGCCGATGTTTTCTCGCATAGCACTCATCCGTGTTATACGGTAGTGTGATCCCGGCCTTAGACGGAGCCTCTGGTGGAAGATTCCATATAATGAGGCAGATGGAGGCACTGTGGACACCATAGGACCTGTGATCCGGCGGTGTTCGTCTTTTTAGGATTCCATAAAAGTGCCGTTGGCCACAGTTTTGTGCACTTCTGAAAAAAAGGAAAACTGCCTCATTATAGTGAATGGATCCCTCGGGGTGTTGTGGCCCTGAGGGTCCAGTCGCCACAGAGATGCTGCATCGCACCCAGCGGTGTGACACCTGACTCTCAGGTAAGGAGGAAGCACCCCATTGACTCCCACCACCTGCATCCAACATACACTATGCTGGCTGAGCACAGCGGACCCTTCGGGAGGATGGTCTGACTCAGGCTGGTTAGGAAAAGGTGTAGTTAGTTGGTGGGTGGAGCTTAGGCAGCACTTAGGCTGCATGTGAGGATAGAGATGAGTCTTCCTCAGGAAGGAGCTGCTGCAGCAGCATGTTAGAACAGTTTTGAGACAGGCAGTCAGTGTGTGGGTACTGGACTGTTCTGCTGCTCCTCTGAGTCCACCTCAGGGAGCCTTGCTGTGAGAGTGAAAGGATCCAGGGCGAGACAGCAATTGAAGCTGTGCCCCATCCTGAAGAAAGGAGGACCAGGTGAACATCGGGGACTGGTCCCTAGACTAGTGGGAAAGTTCAGCTCCACTAGTAACACCGACAACAGTGGTCGCTTCACTGGGCCACTAGCCACCATAATCTCACCGGGAGGAAGCTTAGGGGTCAAGTACATGCAGAGCATCAGGTACAGGATTGATCTGTGAACTGAAGGGACCAATACTCCCTCGTCCGAGGGCTCTGTGGTGGCGAGGTGCATGGAAGTTAGTAGAGTAGCACCTAGAGAAGAAGCCGGAAAGGAACATACTGAAAGGGGAGTCTTTGGAAGTGTGACTAACTTACCTGAGGGTTGCTGGACCACTCACTTGGAGGACACAGCACCCGCTGGTATCTGTCTTGCTGGCAACAGACTGTGAGTAAACCCTTGAAACTGCAACAGAACTGTTTCTCTGATTATTCAAGCGACACACACTCCCCTCTGCTACATCCCTCTGCACCATTGCTCTATCTTACCTCAACCTGCCCTGGGAGGACACAGTCTCACCTGTAGGAGACTTTACATCAAGCTGCACAACACCATCCCTTCCAGAGGACCTGCACAGCAGCGCTGGTCACCCTGACCAGGTACTACAGGTGGCGTCACGAATCAACATGCGAACACTAATCCCCTGTAAATACCCCCCATTTTTGGTGAGCGCCCAGGCCCACAGACCGAGCCGTGGCTGCCCGTGACATCCCCATAGAAGTCGACGGGCTCCTTGCCGAGTACCCCCCCCCCTGCCCTGGTGGGCGGCTCAGTGTCATCTGAATCACGTCACTCAGAGATTTAGATGGAAACCACAAAGTATGTGCTCAGCGTAGTGCACCAGATATGTGTGATCCCAAATGTTATGTAAAATGTTCCCAATACAAGCTTCAACTCAATCCACAAAAAAAGTAAGTCCCCATTCAGGTCTGTCATCTTTTAACTGAAACATAGGGGGCTTCCACATTATTGGTAGTAAAAAGGCTCTGGAAAAACTAAATGACTCTTACCTTTCAAAAGAAATTTAGCAAATTCTGCACTCTCAAATCCAAATGCCCCCCTCCCTTCTGAGCTACAGTGTGTCTAAACCACGTATAGCGCCCGTAGCACGATCTGAGCATAAAGTACTGGTGACTGCAACGTACTGGTCACTACAGCATACTGGTAACTACAACGGCAGTTTGCAATTTTCAGTCAGCAACATCCACTATTGCTTGTTTCTGGAAAACATTCGTTGAGTTAAAAATGTTCACTACACCTGTGGATAAATTCCCAAAGGGGCTTAATTTTCAAAATTGGGTCAATTGAGGGGGATTCTGCTTCTCTAGCACTTAGGGGCTCTGTATGTGGAGTCCACAAACTATTGTTTTAAAATCTGCACTCCAGGAGGCAAATAGCGCTTCATCCTTCCTAAGGCCGGAGTCACACACAATGACAAAAAATCGGACCGTTTTAGTCGGTCGATTATCGCACCAAAATGTCATGAACAGTCATCCGTCTGGCATCCGATTTTCCTTCAAAGATGCGATTTAGTCGCATCTGACCGTAGTTGTAACATCCGATTTACATCCGACTTGCGAGATTTTCTCGCAGGCTTGCAAAACGGACATATAATGGATCCAAATGAATAGTATTTAAATCACAAAAGAAAGAATAGATATATACACATATAACACATATATATATATATATATATATTGTAAGCTTTTCGGGGGGTTTAGCTCTAGGATCGCTGTCTGGGTAGACAGAATGGCACGGAAACAGTTCATTCAGACAGCAGTTTGGTGAAAACTGGCCGCAACCAGTTTTATTAAAGTCCACAGCACACAGATAAAAACAAATCATAAACAGAAACCCTGGGCTTGTCTAGCCTCTAATTACACTTAGATAGATGGCCCTCTCTATCCGGGACCCAGACTCTACCAGTCTGTGCCCAAAACAACACATATCACATATGTTACCAGTATGGAGTTTCACAGACACTCCTCTTTATGTCCGAAGGCAACTCCAATGTCCAGACTTGAGATAGGTCACCTCCTATTCAGTCGCTATTCGCACGGATTCTCACTGCGACTACTCCTATGTCCGGGGTCCTTCCTGCACCCAGACTGAGATAGCTCACACTCTTAGAGACTGCTTCCTTGTGCCAGGACACCTCCCTGTGTCCGGGCTAAAGACAGCTCCCACACTCTTGGAGACACCTTCTGGGTCTGGACCCCTTGTCCAGACTGAATGAGCTCTCTGACTGTGCTCCCAAGCACCTACTTCTGGCTTCCTAATCAACACCTGAGTGGATTCAGGTCTGAGCTGCAAGCGTGTACTGAATGGCAGGTGTAGTGACCTTTCTTTACCACCAGGTTTACAAAGCCACACATTTCGCTCATACCAGTCAGCAAGGTACTTAGGTGAAATATACACCTCATTCACCACATATTCCTTCACTGTCTCACATATCCCCTCCCTCTTCTCCAGACCGGAGGGCTGGTCATCCAGACCGGAGGGCTGGTCAACAATCCAACAGAGACAGTGAACTCTGGACCAGTCATGGCCCTCATCAGCTTCATCCTCACCACTGTCATAGCCAACATCAGTTTTCTCTTCATCTGAAGCATCCGCACTACCCTGTACCCTCCCAGGCCTATACTCTCTGCGGGCCTCGGTATCCTGCACGGTTTCATCTTGACTTTAGTGCCAGCCTCAGTCTCGGTATAGTGGCTCACCAGATAAGTACGACCAGGCACGTCAGAACAGCTCTGCTGATTCTTCCTCAGAAACTTTCGTACCTCCTGTTTTTGGGGCACTGACCCTGTGTCACCAACTGTCACAGGAGGTATAGGGGTTTTCTCTAATTCCCCCTGAACTTTCTTTAGCACATCTACTTTCTTAAATATCAGTTGATTCATAAATTCTACCTCACAGAACCCAAGCGCCTCTGTCATGGTCTCTGACCATTCCGAGCCACACTGTTCAAACGATTGGCACTGTAGAGGGAGCTGATCGTTTTTCTTGGTCGGTACACATAATTTATCCTCTTCTGGTACAGGCTCAGAAGCCCTACCATCAGTCTTCTTTTCCACCACGTTCTGCATCCCATCTGAGCTCCCGTGTATCTGCAGCGGCAACGGAGCGACACATCGCCCCTCCCACTCCCTGGGACGTGGTTCAAGTGTAGACTCCATGAAAATGCGCCTGAGCTCACCAAGGCCAACCCGAGGTCTCAAAATCTCATCTTGGGATTTATCCAGATCCTTTGGGTCGCTCGGGAACTCCGATGGCGCACCGGGCGCCGAACTTCCGGCCCGAGCTTCGCGAGTCGCAGCCACGGATCCGGACAGTACACCGTCCACGCCGCTGTCTCCAGCAGAAACATATTCCGGGACAGAGTCATTCCCCACATCTTCAGTCTTGTTCCTCACAGCTTCACTTGAGACATCAGCCTCTGGTGAGGCACCTGGCCTGGTGTCCACCACTTCCATGGCTTTCTCCACCTCTGCAGCATCACCTTCCGAGTCCTTGGCCTGATGCAGATCCACACCATACATTGATAACTTCTCATTTTCAACAGCATCCACTTGTGCTGTGTTCAGTTTCAGAGTCCTGTCTTTCACCTTAGTCTTCGCCAGGGAACCGGCCAACGGTACAACATCTTCAGATGCCATCCTCCGTCCGACTGCAAGGTCAGCCTCAGCCTTCCTCTCAGGACTCTCAATCTCCTCTGCTACCATGCCTTCCTCACTTGCACTGGTTGCTTTATTGTCATCAGATAATTCACTATCACTATCTGACCCCTTTTTCTCAGCCACATCTGGCTCACTGTCAGGGCTATACCCTTCATTTTCATTCATATCCTGTTCACTGTCAGTGTCACACAATTCATTTTCACTCACATCCTGATCTGGAACCTGAGTTAACATGTCATCCACAACACTAACTGCACCATCTGGTCCCTCAAGTATGTGACTATGTGACAACCCCAGCACTACACCTCTATATAGTTCAGGCACCAGGAGCTGACTCACAACCTCTCCCTGGACTTCAGTGTTTATGGCAACATGAGAGAACCTCTCCTCAGAGTCAGGCTCCTGGGAAACCTCATTTAGAACAATCATATTTTCCTGTGCTGTTTTAAGAGAGGGTTCTCGCCACTGCTCACTCTCAAAACCGTCACAGGACACAGGCAAGTCAGGGACACTCGGTTCCCGAGAACCACCATCCTCGTCTCCCAACATCACCTGCAAAGGAATTTCATCACTACCACAGTCATCATCATTATCAACATCATTATCATGACTATGATCAGTATTATCATCACTATCATTATCAGCATCAGCACCATTTTCATGGTCATCATCATTATCAGGATCATCATCATCATTAGCATTATCATCATCATTATCACATAATTTCAACATCCCACTAGCATCGTGCTCCGCCCCTCGGGACTGCGCACCCTCAGCAGGAGCTTCATCACACTGTCCATCAGAAACATTTTTCCCCAAGAGATCCTTAGACCGGGGAAAGTCATTACCCAATATAACGGGGTGCACCAGGGTCTTCACTACCCCCACTTCATATGAAACCTCCCCGAGTTTGGGGACCAAGTCCACGGCAGTTTCTGGGTAGACTTTGGTGTCTTCATGGATGTACACCACACTCAGGTGCTTATCAGGGATGAAGTCCCTATCACTCAGGCTGTCACATACGGAAGTCACTGGACTCTCTGAGTCCAAGAGGGCCTTGCTGGGCAGTCACTTACAACCACCGGGGACCCCTGTGGTCCAGTCTCTTCGGCTGAGGTGGACACACACACAGGCTCTGCGCAGGGAGAGAGGGATCTGCCAACATCACAACACATAGGCTCCCCCTCTATTGGACAGTTGGCTGCAATTTCACGCCAGCTCCAACACTGTCCATCACACTCTCCCACCCACATGTCCCCTCGGCCTGAACCCGCTTATCAGCATACCCCATGTCCCCAACAGCTGGAACGCTCTTACCGCGAGAGTTCAGCGTCCGGGAACTCCGAAGTGACGACCTCTCAGACGGCTGTACCTCAGGAGGACGTGCTTGGGTGTAGCGGTCCACTATCACCTTTTCAACTCCATAATAAGGCCTGCTGACTGCAGACTCCCAACTGTATCTCCAGTCACGAACTCCCCTGGCACGGGCTGTCACCGTAACACCCAGCCGGGTAAGAATCGCCGCTTTCAACTTGGCATAGTCTTCGCTGTCCTGCTTGCTCAGGTCAGCCCAGACTTTTTGGGGTTCCCCAATCAGATAGGGTACGACCGCCATGGCCCATTCAGATAGTGGCAGATTCTCCTTCTCTGCCAGTCTCTCAAACCTAGTAAGATATACCTCCACATCATCACGAGGTGTCATTTTTCTCAAGGACCGTCTTACCGCCTTCTTTATAGCGGACAACGCCGGTGCCTTCACAACATTACTTCGGGACGCGGCACCGAAATCCTTTTTTGGTGCTGTCATCTGCTCAACAAATAACCGGTTATTCTCCTGCTGCTGCTGCAGGAATTGCTGCTGGGCCTGCTGCATGTGCTGCTGGTGCTGCAGGCGCTGCTGCTCCATGCTTCGCTGGACCTGGGCCAGGTACTCAACGAGTTCCTCCATACTGCCGGACTTATCTGTCTCAACCACGGCAGTTTTATGTTGCACATTAACTTGTGCCATTTGTTCAAACAGCGCCTCCATGCTGTCATCCATGCTGTCAGACTTCTCTGTCTCAACAACGGCAGTCTTCACTCAAGACATACACACTACACAGCTTTTTTTCCACAGAAAATTCAGCCTTGCTGTGCAACCACTTTTTTTTTTTTTTCTTTTGCAAAGTCTATTAGGGCTACTGTCTCTTTAAGACTGCTCCACAAACTTTTCTTTTGCTGCTGCACATTCCACAGTCATTTTCACAACAAGTTCAGCTTTGCTGTGCATACATTTTCTCTCTGCAGACCCTATCAGGGCCACTGTCTCTCCAAGACTGCTCCAAACAGACGTTTCTGCTGACACACTTTTTTTTTTTTTCTGTTGCTATTTCAGTAGACTTCACCTTTAATGCTGTCTCTCGCCACTGTGCTGCATGCACACTCCAGCACTAACTGTACCAGGCCCTGCGCTGCCCGCATTCTCCACCAATTGTAAGCTTTTCGGGGGTTTAGCTCTAGGATCGCTGTCTGGGTAGACAGAATGGCACGGAAACAGTTCATTCAGACAGCAGTTTGGTGAAAACTGGCCGCAACCAGTTTTATTAAAGTCCACAGCACACAGATAAAAACAAATCATAAACAGAAACCCTGGGCTTGTCTAGCCTCTAATTACACTTAGATAGATGGCCCTCTCTATCCGGGACCCAGACTCTACCAGTCTGTGCCCAAAACAACACATATCACATATGTTACCAGTATGGAGTTTCACAGACACTCCTCTTTATGTCCGAAGGCAACTCCAATGTCCAGACTTGAGATAGGTCACCTCCTATTCAGTCGCTATTCGCACGGATTCTCACTGCGACTACTCCTATGTCCGGGGTCCTTCCTGCACCCAGACTGAGATAGCTCACACTCTTAGAGACTGCTTCCTTGTGCCAGGACACCTCCCTGTGTCCGGGCTAAAGACAGCTCCCACACTCTTGGAGACACCTTCTGGGTCTGGACCCCTTGTCCAGACTGAATGAGCTCTCTGACTGTGCTCCCAAGCACCTACTTCTGGCTTCCTAATCAACACCTGAGTGGATTCAGGTCTGAGCTGCAAGCGTGTACTGAATGGCAGGTGTAGTGACCTTTCTTTACCACCAGGTTTACAAAGCCACACATTTCGCTCATACCAGTCAGCAAGGTACTTAGGTGAAATATACACCTCATTCACCACATATTCCTTCACTGTCTCACAATATATATATATATATACATGTCATTGTCACATATATATATATACATATATTTATAGTTCATACACTTCTACATACTGTAATAGCCGCTAATTCAATTGCCGGCTTTTCTAAAGGACACCGGTGCGATTTAATCGCAAGTCACACGTGCGGTCCATTTGTAATCCGATTTTTCATCGCTCCCATAGACTTGCATTGGCGATAGTTGACCCACAATCGGTGACAATCGCAGCATGCTGCGATTGCACTCGGACGTTTAAAACGGACCACAAAAAATCGGATACTGGGAGCTGCTCCATAGATTAACATAGGTCCGACTGCAATGCGATATTTCATCGCATTGCAGTCGTCCGATTTTGTCGCCAGTGTGACTCCGGCCTAAGTCTCTTCGTATGGCTGAGCAGTATTGTGCAGCCACATATGGGATATTTTTTCAGTCAGCAGAAATTGTGGAACAAATTTTGGTGCCATTTTAACCATTTTCCCAGTATGAAAATGTAAAATTTGGTGCTAACACACAATTTTGGTTTAAAAATGTGAATTCTTTTTTCTTCACTGCCCAATGGTATAAAATTCTTTGACACACCTGTGGTGTTAAGATGATTACTGCACCTCTAGATGAATTGATTGAGAGATTTAGTTTGTAAAGTAGGGTCACTTTTTGTGGATTCTGCTGTTCTGCTGTGAGGGGCAGAGCCAGGGCCGTAGTCGTAGCTGAGGCTAGGGGCTCTGACGTGCCCTGGCCCCCCATCACATGAAAATACTGTTCCCTCTGCAGCATACCTTCTGCTTCACCTTCTGGACCGTCAAGGTCCCATCGGGGTCGTTGAAGTTCTGCTGTGGTCACTGTTGCATATAAAGAGACAGAGTCCAGTTCAAACTCAAAACGTAAAACTTTACTTTCTTCACTTCACAGCACATCCTTGTCAGTAACAACATCAGCATAAGGTTCCATACAGTCCAGATTCTCTACTTTCCCTGCGCAGATTTCTACGTCCTTCAGTACATTACAGAGTCATACCGCCTCTTGAGGTAACACAGCGTCCTCCCTGTCCAGACTCACTACAGTTGGGTGTTCTCTCGTCTGTTTCGCCCTGGATCTGAGTGCTTCAGCCCATGCAATGATCTGCCACATGATGAGCGACCTGCGTCCCTGGATTGCTTAGGACCACTTCTCAAGTTTCTGCTCCACACTGCGGTCACGTTGCTGCTTCAGCTGCACTTCTGTTCATCTGGACTCTGGATGGCTGGGTACCTTGCTTGCAAATGTTATGTGGTCACAGTGTTGACCAGGCTATAGCACCCACTCGAGCTTCTTGGGTGCCCTGGCCCCGATTGAAACTAACCAGGAAACTGTTCCTGTTCCTGACTTAACCACAGTGACCCCTCCTATATTAACTATATACAGTCCTATCTAAAGTGTACTAACGTGCCCCATCTAGTGGCCTAAATGAGGTACTATGCTTTTCCTATTATTCCTATATAATATAATATACTATCATACTAGCAACATTACAAGGCAAACAATATATATACAAGGATGTATACTGTTTACATAGCAGCATAGCTAGATACACAACTTTAAGGGCACCAAATGCCCTGTCCATGATACAAGACAAAAAGGAGCAAAATAAATCGATTTAATGAAAATATGTTTTTATTTATCAAAAATTCTTTCAGACATATTAATTCTCAGTAGTTAGTATTACAAAAAGTGCAGGATAAAAGAGAGACGGTATAAGCTTCCTAAATAGTCAATTATGCTGCATGGTAAAGACCCAATAGCTCTCAAAAAATTCAATAGTATACTCCGGCACACAAAAGATGGTAGAATGCTTAAGAATGCAAAAATAGTCAGTATTTATTTCAAACAGTGAAAGCTCATTGAAGAAAATAATATCCAACGGACGTTCATGAATATAGGTACGTATATACAACGTTTCGGCATAAGATGCCTTTTTCAAGTGGTACCTTTTTACTATAACGTGACAGCTTCAAATGGCTAGTACGGCGGTAACGATCATCTTATGCCGAAACGTTGTATATACGTACCTATATTCATGAACGTCCGTTGGATATTATTTTCTTCAATAAGCTTTCACTGTTTGAAATAAATACTGACTATTTTTGCATTCTTAAGCATTCTACCGTCTTTTGTGTGCCGGAGTATACTATTGGAGTTATTTGTTTTGTTCTCCTGAGCACCTACATATTTGGTGAGCATCCCCTTTATACTCTTCTCAAAAATTCATTCAGGCAAAGTGCAAGAAATATAATGGACTTCATTAACAAGCTAATGTCTATAGCGAATCAAACGAACTTGCATAAAGGTTTACACAAAAAAGTACATTATCAAAATAACAAGTCCACTGGGTGCTAACAATGTATCCCTAACAAGTCATTCAGAGGTACGATCTGAGCTTACTCATTGATCAATGAATATCTGACGACCAGGGTCATATAGAGCCCCATCACCTATCTAAACAACACCGGCTCAATACAGTCCATAAAAAACATGTGAGCCATTGAAGTTCGTTACCTGGATCCCAGCAGCATTAGACCGAGTGGTAGGAGCTTCCGTCCCTCTGCCCCAACGTGCACTTTTCGCCCAGCTTCTTCGGGGGGCGTGTTCAAGGCAGAGGGTGTGTGAGTTTAAAAAGGAGCTCCGTCCAATCAGGTCAAGGCTCAGGATCTAGCTATCACTGTCATCTGAGAGTTTCTTTGGCGCATGCGCTGTCGGTGCATCGTCTGTTTACAACATCGCATTCCAGAGCGGCCTCGGTGAATTGGCCGGAATTCCCGTCACAGGTCATGTGACTGGACCCGGCGTCATCAAGACTAGCGGCCGGGTCCAGTCACATGACCTGTGACGGGAATTCTGAGCCTTGACCTGATTGGACGGAGCTCTGTTATGTTACGGTAGCTGAGGAGTGCAGGTAAAAAAGGAAATACACCAGAGCAGTTGGAATCTATGAGATTGCAGTACCCTGACTAACCACCACAACTAGAGGCAGCCGTGGAGCGTTCCTACGATGGTCCTAGACGCCTCGTCACAGCCTGAGAAACTAACTACACCTAAAGATAGAAATAGGAAAGCTATCTGCCCCGGAGCAGAACCCAAAGATAATAGAAAGCCCCCAAACATGTAATGGCGGTTAGACAAGAGGAAATACTGACACAGAAAGAAAATAGTATGAGCAAACGCTGGGGCCCAAACTATCTAAATAGAAAAGGATAGGAAGGGTACTTACTGCAATCCCAGAAAACCCTGAAAAACACCAACTCTACTAATTTCAAAATCACCTGAGATCACACGACCTCTACCACCTAAATTAGTTCTCTGGTGTAACAAAAACAGCAGCCACTGAAAAAACTGCAAAAAGAAAAGTACAAAACACAGTGGCTGGACTAAACTGAGAGGGCAAAAGCCCCCGGAGGGGACCCTGAAGGCCCCCACAGAAGTGCAGGACAAAATGCAAAAATATAGCAAAAACACAAAATAAGAAATTGTCTTATCTGGTAGCAGGAGATGCAGACACGACACAGCAGGCTACAAGGGAAACTGGAAAGAAGGATTCAGACCAGAACAATTGATCACCGGCAACCCTGATGGGAAAATGATTCCCTTAAATAAGACCAATCAGTAACACCTGATTCCCAATCCTCACTAGTACCGCTTGTAACCACCAGAGGGAGCCTCTGCTCAGAACTCATCTCAAACCCATTCACAACAGAGCTCCTTTTTAAACTCACACACCCTCTGAAAGAATATGTCTGAAAGAATTTTTGATAAATAAAAACATATTTTCATTAAATCGATTTATTTTGCTCCTTTTTGTCTTGTTGTATCATGGACAGGGCATTTGGTGTTCATTAACAATTGTCTAGTGCAAATACTTTTGTAAATAATAGGGTTTTTGAGATTACAACTTTAAGGGGGTAGAGGTGTGATACCCCTTACACTGGCAGCTCAGGGGCTCTGCCAAAGTGACATGGCACCCTCACACCAGTGCAGTAAACTCTGCACTACTTCCTTTCTGAGCTTTGCACTGTGCCTCAGAAGTAGTTTTCAACCACATATCGATGAACTCAGGAGAAACTGCACAACAAATTTTGGGGTCAATTTTCTCCTGTTACCCTTGTGAAAATATGAAATTTTTTATTTCTACGGCTCAATGTTATAAACGTCTGTGAAGCACCTGGGGTTTGAAGGTGCTCAATACACATCTAGATAAGTTCCCTGAGGGCTCTCGTTTCCAAAATAGTGTCACTTGTGGGATGTTTCCACTGTTTAGGCACGTCAGGGCCAGGGCAGCTACTAGGAATTTTGGGGCTCCATACTGGCAAAATTTTGGGGGCCCCTTGAGACTCCGTCCAGGTTCCACCCCTCGAACTGTCCACAGCCCCACCGCTCTCTCTTGGAAAAACTCCACTTCTCACCAATCACACATTAATAGTGATGAGCTAGACAGCCTGAAGACGTGGGGATTTCCTAACAAACAGGCAATCCCCACATGTATTCAAGCTGTCCAGCAGCCACAAATTATGCAGCTGCGTTGACAGAATCTAAATCTCCGAGCACGCCAAAATACTCTGAGGACACCCGAGCATGCTCGGGAAAACCCGAGCAATGAGTATACTCGCTCATCACTACACATCAACAGTTCCCATCACCAGATCACACATATAGCCAGCAGCTATTGTTTTGGTCAAAGGATTTTTTAAGCCGCCACCAAGACACGGTAGACTCTTGCAGAGCACTAGTCTACTCTATCCTATTAATCATTTGTTAAAATATCCAATACAATTTTGGTATATTTCTATTTATTTTTCAATTTTTAAAATGACCAATAATATCACATACAAGGGACAAATACAACCGCACCATGACCAGACACCATATTACCACCACATAGTGACCTATAATACCACATACAAGGAATAAATACCACCACACCATGTCCAGACCACTTATTACCACCACAGTGACCGAATAATATCACATACAAGGAACAAATACCACCACACCATGTCCAGACCACATATTACCACCACATAGTGACCAAATAATAGCACATACAAGGAACAAATACTGCCGCACCATGGCTGGACAACATATTACCACTACATAGTGACTGAATACTACAATCCTGATCATTAATAAAAAAACAATACTAATATCACCATAAGTGCCATTATACACAGGAGATCTGTACTTAGTATGCAGTGTCTGTGTACAGGTAATACAGTGATCACCAGTGATATTATACACAGAAGTAGTGTTGAGCGATACGATACCGCAAGTATCGGGTATCGGCCGATATTAGCTCTATCGGACTTTCGATACTTAGTTCCGATATTTTCGTCTTATCGGATACCGGAATCGATTTGTCACTGTCACTGTCAGTGTCCGTCGGTCGGGTCTGTCAGGAGTCAGCGGCACTTACCTGGCAGAAGATCTCCGGCGGTCACGGGCTGGACTGCTTGATGGCCGCCATCATCTTTCCCCGGCGGTCACATGCAGTTTCTCACGATAACTGCAGTGACTGCTGGGTAATCCCGGCCGTAAAGCAGTCAGTCCGATGACGTCACCGCCGGGGAAGCAGGTAATCAGCTGTGCTGCGTCGCGATGACAGGCTCTGCCTGTCATTGCGATGTAGCAGAGCTGGATCGTCGTGGGACACTCGTTACTATGGACTGCGTTGGACAGGTGGTATACTGTTGTTTTGTTTTTTTTCTTTTTTTACAGGAGATCGATGGCGTCGCAGGAATGAGAGTATAATAAAATTAATGAAAACTGTGTTGTCTCTTTTATTTCATTAAAAGACTTTTTTCTTGCTGTGTCTTTTTTTTAAACATTTAAAAACTTTGGGATTAATAATGGATCGGTGTCTTATTGACACCTCTCCATTATTAACCGGGCTTATTCTCACCGTGCAATCAACGGTGACATTAACCCCTTATTACCCCACTTGCCACCGCTACAGGGCAGTGGGAAGAGCCGGGTAAAGTGCCACAATTGGCACATCTTTTGATGCGCCAAATGTGGGGCTGCTGTAGCCTGGTATTATCAGGCTGTTGAGGGCCAAAATCCATGGGCCTTGACAGTCTTTTAATACCAGGCCGCAGCAGTCTGCATTTTACTTGGCTGGTTAACAAAAATAGGGGGACCCCTACGCCGTTTTTTTTTCGAGGGGATCCCCTATTTTTGTTAACCAGCCAAGATATGCAGACTGCTGTGGCCTGGTATTATCAGGCTGGCAAGGTCCATGGATATTGGATCCTTACCAGCCTGAAAAACCAGGCCTCAGCAGTCTGCTTCATCTGGCTGGTTAACAAAAATAGGGGGGACCCCACGCCAAATTTTTTTCGAGGGGATCCCCTATTTTTGTTAACCAGCCAAGATATGCAGACTGCTGTGGCCTGGTATTATCAGGCTGGCAAGCAGGGTCGGACTGAGGCACCGGGACACCGGAGAAACCTACGGTGGGCCCCAGCTCCTGCGTGGTGGGCCCTGATTTGAAAGGATAGGTCGCGGGGCAGAGGGGGCGGTGGCCCCGGGGCCCGCGCTCTGAGGGGGCCCACCCGGAGCTACGATACAGTTACATTCTGCGGCAGAGCAGGGAGAATCGCTCTCCCTGCTCTGCCGCCCGGAAGCTATGGGGCCTGAACAGGCGTTGGGGGGGCCCGGTGCCAGCAGTGGGCCCCCACCCCGTCATCGGAGGGTCAGCTGTATCGGCATCCAGCCGATAAAGCTGACCGCATGGAGAGAGAAGGAGCGAGCGCTCCTTCTCTCCCATAATCCCCCTCTCAGCGTATGACAGCGGGCGCAATGACATCACCTGCCGGCGCACGCTGTCAGACGCTGAGAGGGAGAACAGTGAGCAGCACAGGAGCCGGGAGGTGAGTTTTTTTTTGATTTTTTTTTTAATGGGGGTGCAGTCGAGTCCTGGCTGGAGAAGTCGTCATGTCGTTGTGGGCCAGATGGAAAAGACATGAAAAGTGAACAATTCCATTAGAAAGAACATCAGCGGTAAGTCATTATCTGTACCTGTGCTGTAATCTATTATATGTTCTGTAGGACTGGTATTATTTAACACAGACCATATGGCGGTAATATCAATATTGGTCTTTTTATATATAGATTATTTTGGCCAACAGCGCGGTCATTTGCTGAGGTTCTCTGATGATGGGCCCACTCAGAAGTTTTGCCCCCACTAAACCAAAACCCTAGCTACGCCTATAGCTCTCTCTCTAGTCTTTCTTTCTCGCTCTCTGTTCTTTCCTTCTCGCTCTCTGTTCTTTTTTCTCTCTGTTCTTTCTTTCTCTCTTTTCTTTCTTTCCTCTCTTTCTTTCTCTGTTTGTTCTTTCTCTCTCGCTGCTCTTTCTTTCTTTTCCTCAGTACCAGCCACTGTGCCCTCATTACCAGTCAGTGTGATCAGCAGTGCTAAATGGTTACGCTTGGGGCGAGGATATGGGTGTGATTAGCTGTGAAATGGGTGTTGTCGGGGCATGGCCTAAAATTTTCAGCGGCGCGCAACACGCGCCGCAGCCTTTAATCCTCTTTCCTGTCTTCCAAATTTGGGAGGTATGCTGTATGACCTCCCTACAACTTCTGGCCATGCTCCTGATGAGCGCGACGGATGGTCTCGTGAGGGATCTCCTCCCACACCTGGACTAAAGCATCCACCAACTCCTGGACAGTCTGTGGTGCAACGTGGCATGGCCTAAAATTTGCTGCAGCAGGCACAGCGTGCCACAGCCTTTGTCCCTCTTTCCCTTCTTCAAAGGTTGGGAAGTATGATGGTGGGCCCCAAGAATAATTTTTCTCTGGTGGGCCCAAGGTACTCCAGTCCGACGCTGCTGGCAAGGTCCATGGATATTGGCTCCTTAACAGCCTTAAATACCATGCCTCAGCAGCAGGGGCGTACATATAAAACATGGGGCCCCATAGCAAAAGTCTGAATGTTCCCCACCCCCCAAAAAAAGAACCCAGAGGCATTGTAAATGTAAAGTGCCAGCACAGTGAGGGAAGTTGAGTCGCACAGAGACAGGGGTTTTGGTGGTACTCGGCACCGATCACGTCGACTTCTATGGGGGATGTCACGAGTAGCACAGCTCGGTCCGTGACCTGGGCGATCACTGGAATGTGGGATATTTCCAGGGGATGATAGAATGTTCGTGTAGTTTGTCGTGACGCCACCTGTAGTACCTGGTCAGGGTGTCCAGCGCTGCTGTGCAGGTCCTCTGGAAGGGATGGTGTAGTGCAGGTAGGTGAAAAGTCTTCTACAGGTAACACGCTATCCTACCAGGGCAGATAGATGTGAGATAGAGCAATGGTGCAAAGTGATGTAGCAGAGTGGACTATGCGACGTAGTAAGAAAGCAGGAAACACTTCAAGTTAAACGTTGCATAATAAAATTTTTAATAATAACATTACAAAAGTGCAAATGGCTTATATTATGTGACATGTTTTGTTACTGTTCATACCCTTGATATGTGTTATACATGTGTGTTTACATATTCAACAAAAGTGCAAATAGCATTAGTGCCGAAGTTCGTGGAGACTTCTTAGGACTACAACCCCACCGGGGTAACTTCACAGTGTCCTTTACTTGTGCTTGTGGAGGACCCGCTCCAAACCTCCAACTGTGGTCTTGGGTGGGCTGCAAGACTTTCCTTGAGCAGACCTCACTTTCGGCACCCCAAACGGGTTTTTAGTTTCTGAGGTAGTTGAAAATAGTGCACAGTAAAGTTTTTTGTAAAACCAAGATGGAGCACCGAAGTGCCAACTATTTACAGAAAAGTTTGTGAGCCAGTACAGTTCATGGCTTCAAAGTTCAACATTTTCATTACAGTGAAACACCATTACCCAACCTGGGTATATTAAGGCAACAATAAACTTGTTCTTCTGAACATTCACCCGTCCGGGTACATCAAACCATTACCCAACCTGGGTATATTAAGGCAACAATAAACTTCTTTTTATGAACATTCACCCGTCCGGGTACATCAATAATTTAACTATTTACATACAGAGACCCTGTCCGGGCTATTTAGACTTCTTTGGCTGGCCTCTTACAGGTACCACCTGGTACTGTTCTGGAGCTTCCCAAAAACATCCGTGACAGGAGGGTCCACCCAGACCTGATGACGTCGTGTGGCCTGTACAGTGACGTCGTGACCCGCTATCTGGGTCTGTGTGGCCACCTCTTTCGTCTCCCTCCGGGTCTGGAACCCTATGTCCCGGACTGTACGAACCCCAGGGGGCCTAACAGGCGCCGGGTACGGGCCAGCTATCATTATCATGTCCATAGCTGGGGCTGCTGAGAAGACCACTGAGGGAGGCTGGGGAGATTTACGGCGTGGGGTGGGCACTTGTGCAGAGGCCTGGTTGGGGGAGGCTGAAGGCTCGTAGGGTCTGTCAGTTTCCTGACACTCTGGGGAGTAGGGGTCGCACCTGGTAACATTTAGGGCGTACCATCCATTGTAACCCCAGTGTCGGGTGTAAGTCACCAAGTCTCCTGGCAACAGGTCCCTCCCCGGGTGTCCTTCTGGGAGGTGAGCCTCCACGTCCCGCCGGGTTACAAAAACTTCTAAATAAAGTCCAGGCTCCTGGATGAAGCCCCAACCACCTTTTAACTTAAAGTTCCGTACTGCACCCTTACGCCGCGGCTCCCTCACCGTACTTTTATCCTTTCTCATACGTGCCTTCTCTGCCAGGTCCTTGTCCAGGTGACGTTGCCGAAGCTTTTGGGATTCTCGCTGCTCCCTTTGTCGCTCTGCTTCCCGCTCCCGACGTCTCCACTCTTCCTCCTGACGCCGGTTGTAATTCTCCTCCACCAGCAGCTCCATGTCTCCAACATCAAACGCCAGCTTACGATGTCCGGTTTGCGGCAGCTCTCCTGGCGCCCGCCAGTCCTGGCGGCCTCACCTGTGGCGGAAGCAGCCGGCTCTGGAACAGATGACGGTCGGGGCTCCGGTACAGGCAGGTAGAGCTCTGGTGCCTGCGCGGCCTCCTCCATGAGGACGGGTGTCGCTTCTTCTGCCTCAGCGACGGGGGCAGACAGCGGGATCTGGGGTGCTGGTGCGGCGTTTTCAGCAGGAACGGGTGCCTCCACTGTGATACTGGCAACCGGTTCAGATTGCAAGGGCTGGGATGCCCGCACGGCCTCCTCTACTGGAACGGGTGCCTCCACTGAGATACTGGCAACCGGTTCAGATTGCAAGGGCTGGGATGCCCGCACGGCCTCCTCTACTGGAACGGGTGCCTCCACTGAGATACTGGCAACCGGTTCAGATTGCAAGGGCTGGGATGCCCGCACGGCCTCCTCTACTGGAACGGGTGCCTCACCTTCCGGTACAGACACTTCAGGGGGTAAGAGGGATTGGCGCCGCTCCAATTGTAGTTTTAGGGCCCGCCAGCTCGCTTCCATCCTGGCGACCTCCTCCCGGTGCCGGGCCAGGTCTCTCAGGGTATCCTCCGCTTCTTCCAGCGTAGGAGGGTTTCCAGGCCGGGTGCCAAATGGTGGCTCCGTGGCGATCGGGTCGCTTCCGTGGGGGGAGAGCTCTGACTCCTCCATCCCTTCCCACTTCTGCTCACGTCCATTCGCCATCTCTGCCAAGTCACATGTGTCATTAGCATCAGGAGAGGCGACATCTTTTGTAGGGAGGCGGGACCTTCGCGTTCGTTTCCGCCCACTGAGGAGGATGAGGAGGTGGAACTCCAGAGCTGTGGGGCACGATCTTACATTGCAGTAACATTTAGAGTGTGCGGACATCGTTTTCGCGCCACGGAGTGAGTGTACGCCCACGAGAGCACGCCCTTATTCTTCACCTGTGCCTCGTGGCGCAGATATGACGGAAAAATGGCAAATACAGTCTATGATGATTTTTGCAATTCTCAAGCAAAAAAACAGTTCAATTAAGGCACACAGGACTCGCTTATAGCGAGCTTCTGAATCCTGTTCGTGACGCCAAAGTTGAGTCGCACAGAGCACAGGTTTTGGAGGTACTCGGCACCAAGCCCGTCGACTTCTATGGGGGATGTGACGGGTAGCACAGCTATGTTCGTGCCCTGGTCGCTCACTGGAATGTGGGATATTTCCAGGGGATGATAGAATGTTTGTGTAGTTTGTCGTGAGCCACTTGTAGTACCTGGTCAGGGTGACCAGCGCTGCTGTGCAGGTCCTCTGGCAGGGATGGTGTAGTGCAGCTAGGTGATAAGTCTTGTACAGGTAAGACGGTATCCTTCCAGGGCAGATAGATGTGAGATAGAGCAATGGTGCAGAGTGATGTAGCAGAGTGGAGTATGCGACGTAGTAAGAAAGCAGGAAAGGAAACAATTATTACTACAAAGACATGCAGCATAAGGCTGCCTCAACCCCTCCCATCCAACTAGCTACACCCTGTTCTAACCAGCCTGAGCTAGACCATCCCATTGGGTCCGCCTACACTCAGCTGGCATAGTGTACTGTTGAATGCAGTGGTTGGAGTCAATGGGGTGTTTCCTCCTTACCTGAGAGTAAGTTGTCACACCGCTGGGTGCGATGCAACATCTCTGTGGCGACTGGACCCTCGGGTGCTTCTGTCTTTTCACAAATGCCGGCTTTACCCGGCAATTGAATCAGAGGCTATTTTACTATGTAGAAGTGAATAAACTATAAATATATGTATATATATATATATGTCACAATGACATGTATATATAATATATATATATATATATATGTATTCTAAGTGTGTATATTTTGTGTTTACAAGGAAAGAAAGTGTTTTTTTAGTTGCGATATTTTGTTCCCATAGACTTACATGGGACTTCCGGTATCGGAATCGGATATCGCCGATATTTAGTGATATCGGCGATGCCATTCCGATCCGATATTTTTAGATATCGAGCAGTATCGCTCAACACTACACAGGAGCTCTGAAAACAGTATCAGTGTACAGGTAATACAGTGATCAACAGTGACATTATACTCACGAGCGCTGCCTATACTGTACAGGTTATACAGTGATCAAAGACATTATACACAAGAGCTCTGTATATAGGGTCAGAGTAAAGGTAATACAGTGATCACTGGTGACATTGTACACAGGACCGCTGTATATAGTACACAGTGTATACTGTCAGTATACAGGTAACACACTGACTCACCAGTGACATCTCTAGGTGAAGTCCTTCATCTTTGCTTTTCATCTTCATCCAGCACAGGCTGCCATCATTTCTTCCAGCCAGGGGTCGTCTCAGCAGGAAATAACACAGTTATCTAGAGCACCGCATGCAGAACACAGTACGTAATTTTTTCCCAACTTCTACACTACACCAGATGAAGAAAAAAAGGCGACATAGTGTCTCTCTGCACAGTAACAGTACCACCCCCATTTAAAACAGTATCCTCAAAAAAAAAAAAATACATGACGGCAGTAATAATATCCCTTAATTAGCCCCTTTGGTAATAATATCTCCCATCCTGGCCCCCGTGTGTCTCATTCCTGGCTACAGCCAAACGTTCTCCCATCCTGGCCCCATATGTTCTCCCATCCTGCCCTCATGAGTATCCATTCTGCCCCATGTGATGTCCCATGATCCTGCCCCATCTGCACTGTTATCCTGCTCCATCTGTCCCATGATCCTGCCCCATCTGCCCCATGATCCTGCCCCATCTGCCCCATGATCCTGCCCCATCTGTCCCCATTGTATCCATCCTGCACCATGTGTCTCTATCCTGCCCCAAGTCTCCATCTTGCCCCATGATCCTACCCCATCTGTCTCCATGCTGTTCCATGATCCTGCCCCATCTGTCTCCATCCTGCCCCATGATCCTGCCCCATCTGTCTCCATCCTGCCACATGATCCTGCCCCATTTGTCTCCATCATGCCCCATGATCCTGCCCCATCTGTCTCCATCCTGCCTCATGATCCTGCCCCATCTGTCTCCATCCTGCCCCATGATCCTGCCCCCTTTGTCTATATCCTACCCCATTTGTCTCCATTCTTTCCCCCTGTGTCTCCATTCTTGCCCTGTGTGTCTCCAATCTTGCCCCGTCTCCATTCTTCCCACTGTGTCTCCATTCTTGCCCCCTGTGTCTCCATTCTTCCTCCTGTGTCTCCATTCTTGCCCCCCATGTCCCTATTCTTGCCCTCTGTGTCTCCATCCTTGCCCCCTGTGTCTCCATTCTTGCCCCCTGTGCCTCCATTCTCCCCCCTGTGTCTCCATTCTTCCTTTGTGTCTCCATTCTTCCCCCTGTGTCTCCATTCTTGCCCCTGTGTCTCCATTCTTGCCCACTGTGTCTCCATTCTTCCCCCTGTGTCCCCATTCTTGTCCCTCTGTCTCCAGTCTTCCGCTGTGTCTCCATTATGCCCCCTGTGTCTCTATTCTTCCCCCTGTGTGTCCATTCATGCCCCCTGTGTCTCTTTTCTTCCCCCCTGTGTCTCCATTCTTCCCCCTGTGTCTCCATTCTTCCCCCTGTGTCTCCATTCTTCTCCCTGTGTCTCCATTCTTCACCCTGTGTCTCCATTCTTCCCCCTGTGTCTCCATTCTGCCCCCTGTGTCTCAGTTCTTTCCCCCTGTTTCTCCATTCTTGCCCCCTGTGTCTCCTTTCTTCCCCCTGTGTTTCCCATCCTGCCCCGTGCCCCTTTAAATAAAAATAAAAAAAACTTTCTCCAAATCTGGTCTCGCTCCTGCGACGCAATCTTCCCTCCATGCAGTGAGAACTCGCCGGCGAATGACAATGACGTCATACGCCGGCGACGTGTGCGCTGACGTCAGCTACCAGCCTCCGATTGGCTGGTGGCTTTTAACTATTGCGTCAGCTAATTATTCCAGCAAATTTTACATACAAAAAGTCAAATGGTGCGCCTTCTCTTCCGACCCTGTCATGCGCTTAAACTGTGGTTTTCCCCTACATATGGGGTATCGGCTTGCTCAGAAGAAATTGCACAACATATTGAATTGTGTAGTTTCTTCAGTTACCCATCTGAAAATGCAAATCATTTTGTGCTAAAGATGTGATTTTTTATTTTCACTGCTCAACGTTATAAACTTCTATGAAGCACCTGGGGTTTCAAGGTGCTCAATAGCCATCTAGATATGTTCCTTGAGGGGTCTAGTATCCAAAATGGTGTCACTTGTTTGGGGTTTCCACTGTTTGGGCACATCAGGGGCTCTCCAAACTCAACATGGCATCTGCTAATTATTCCAGCAAATTTTAAATTCAAAAAGTCAAATGCGCTCCTTCCCTTCCAAGCCCTGTAGTGCGCCCAAACAGTGGTTTTCTCCCACACATTGGGTATTGGTGTACTCAGGAGAAATCGTACAACAAATTGTATGGTGCAATTTCTCCTGTTACCCTTATGAAAATAAAAAAAATAAACGCGAGTCATATCAAAGAAATTTTACAACTATCATGAAGTACAATATGTCACAAAAAACACTATCTCAAAATCAGTGGAATCAATTGAAGCGTTTTAGAGTTATGACCTGATATAGTGACAGCGGTCAGAATTAAAAAAATTGGCCTGGTCAGTAGACAAGGGGAAGATAGGTGAGTAATGTTTCTTTTGTTGATTTATAATTTTTGCAGATATGTTTAAAAATGGTGTAAAAATTGTATAACTCCTTTGTGTTGAAGGGGTCAATGTTTTGATTCTGCGCTTAGTACTGAATACATTTTGCATGCTGAAATTATTCATGTTTCCATTTATTTCTTACGGCTAGAGCTACACAGTGATTTAAGTGTCGCATTACTTCATCGCTAGTGTTGAGCGAAACAGGTCGGTCAGATTCAAAAATCGCCGACTTTCGCCAAAGTCGGGTTTCGCCGAGCGAAACCCGACAATAGCGTGAAGTCAGCCATGCGGTCGTCGACCCGAGCGCCAAAGTCGGTTTTCCCATAATGCTTGCAGGTGCCTTTTCTCAGCCAATGAGCAAGGACACACACTGTGGGCAACGAGATGACATGGGCAACGGCCACCACCATCTTAGAGAAGGGCATTGCAGTGATTGGCTTGTTTTGTGTGGCGTCACAGTGGCTATAAAAGCCCTGACCGCCGACCGCCATTTTACTTCTGCCGATCTTAGCATGTTTCTGAGTAGGGAGAGAGTTAGACAGGAAAGAAACATGATTCTGTGCTTGTGCTGATAGCAATTGTGCTGTACAGTTAGTGTGCAGTGACAGGGGAGGATTTTGTTGTGTGCAGCAGCACTGGATATTAGGCTGCCTGCCAGTGACAGAGGAGAATTTTCTTTTGTGCAGCAGCAGAGCTGGTTAATAGGCTGCCTGCTAGCTGTATTGCTGTGTGTACACTGCTGTGCAGACTGCTTTTTACACAGCACTAATACATTTATTCTTTTTTTCTGCACAGTTACCGAGCGTTCACTTTTTCCCACACCATATAGAGCTGTACGCTGCTCACACAGTACCGTGTACCGGCTGGTATCACGGACAAATACATGCTGACTATCTGTGTGTGACTCCGGAAATATATACGGAGATTTACAATTTTTTCTCTATACTATATACACCTGGTATCTGGTGATACAGTACCCTTTTTCAGCTTTTTATATTCTGGCCTAATCCATACTGAGCCTGAGAGCGTCTGTGTGTGACTCCTGAAATATATACGGAGAATTACAATTTTTTCACTATACTATATACACCTGGTATCTGGTGACACAGTACCCTTTTTCTGCTTTTTATATTCTGGTCTAATCGATACTGAGCCTGAGAGCGTCTGTATGTGACTCCTGAAATATATACGGAGAGTTACAATTTTTTCACTAAACTATATACACCTGGTATCTGGTGATACAGTACCCTTTTTCAGCTTTTTATATTCTGGTCTAATCTATACTGAGCCTGTGAGTGTCTGTGTGTTACTCCAGAAATATATATGGAGATTTACAATTACCCCTACACTGTATACAGCTGTACGCTTGTGATACAGTACCCTTTTTCAGTTTTTTATATTCTTGTCTAATCCATACTGAGCCTCAGAGCGTCTGGGTGTGACTCCTGAAATATATACGGAGATTTACAATTTTTTCACTATGCTATATACACCTGGTATCTGGTGATACAGTACCCTTTTTCTGCTTTTTATATTCTGGTCTAAGCCATACTGAGCCTGTGAGCGTCTGTGTGTTACTCCGGAAATATATGCGGAGATTTACAATTACCCCTAGACTGTAAACAGCTATACGCTTGTGATACCGTACCCTTTTTCTGCTTCTCATATTCTGTTCTAATCCATACTGAGCCTGTGAGCGTCTGTGTGTTACTCCGGAAATATATACGGAGATTTACCATTACCCCTAGACTGTATACAGCTGTACGCTTGTGATACAGTACCCTTTTTCTGCTTTTTATATTCTGTTCTAATCCATACTGAGCCTGAGAGCGTCTGTGTGTGACTCCTGAAATATATACGGAGATTTACAATTACCCCTAGACTGTAAACAGCTGTACGCTTGTGATACCGTACCCTTTTTCTGCTTCTTATATTCTGTTCTAATCCATACTGAGCCTGTGAGCTTCTGTGTGTTACTCCGGAAATATATACGGAGATTTACAATTACCCCTAGACTGTATACAGCTGTACGCTTATGATACAGTACCCTTTTTCTGCTTTTTATATTCTTGTCTAATCCATACTGAGCGTGAGAGAGTCTGTGTGTGACTCCTGAAATTTATACGGAGATTTACAATTACCCCTAGACTGTAAACAGCTGTACGCTTGTGATACCGTACCCTTTTTCTGCTTCTTATATTCTGTTCTAATCCATACTGAGCCTGTGAGCGTCTGTGTGTTACTCCAGAAATATATACGGAGATTTACAATTACCCCTAGACTGTATATAGCTGTACGCTTGTGATACAGTACCCTTTTTCAGCTTTTTATATTCTTATCTAATCCATACTGAGCCTGAGAGCGTCTGTGTGTGACTCCTGAAATATATACGGAGATTTAAAATTTTTTCACTATACTATATACACCTGGTATCTGGTGATACAGTACCCTTTTTCTGATTTTTATATTCTGGTCTAATCCATACAGAGCCTGAGAGCGTCTGTGTGTTACTCCGGAAATATATATGCGGAGATTTACAATTACCCCTAGACTGTATACAGCTGTACGCTTGTGATACAGTGCCCTTTTTCAGCTTTTTATATTCTTGTCTAATCCATACTGAGCCTGAGAGCGTCTGTGTGTGACTCCTGAAATATATACGGAGATTTAAAATTTTTTCGCTATACTATATACACCTGGAATCTGGTGATACCAAGGCCGGCTCCAGGTTTTTATGGGCCCCGGGCGAAAGAGTCTCAGTGGGCCCCTTTAACACAGACTATGATTCATGATGCACAGATACTGCAGAGAAATATTGGTATAGTACAATGCCAAACACTTCACTTCTTACATTACATGAGTGATGTCTATTGTAAATTGTACAATAGCTCAAAAACCGCCAAATCCTCACAGCGCACAGTGCAGACTGGACAGTACTGTCCTCCATACAATATTATGGGCACCACATAGTCCTCCATACAGTATTATGGGCCAAATATAATGCTCCATAAAGAATATTGGACCCCATATTATGCTCCATACAAAATATGGAGCTCTCCTCTGCACTGTGCTGCGTTCTGCACTGTTACGGTTCAGGAAAGGGCTCTCTGGAAAGACTCCCCATTATCATTGCTTCCCCATTATCATCATTGCCTCCCCATTATCATCATCATTGCCTCCCCATTATCATCATTGACTCCTCATCATTATCATTGACTCCCCATCATTATCATTGCCTCCCCATCATCATCATTGCCTACCCATTATCATCATTGCCTCCCCATTATCATCATTGCCTCCCCATCATCATCATTATTGCCTCCCCATCATCATTGTCTCCCCATCATCATCATCATTGCCTCCCCATCAGCATCATCACTGCCTCCCCATTATCATCATTGCCTCCCCATAATCATCATTGCCTCCTCACCACCCTCACTGCCACCCCCCACCACCATCACACATACAGCACCACACCGCAGCACTCTCTCACATACACACAAAGCCCCGCACTACATACACACACACTGACACACACCACATCTCAACTGTCCGGCGACCGCTCTGCAGGCAGTCCCGCAGCATCACTGGCGCCCGCGCTTACTCTCTGCCACAGCCGACCGCTGAATGATAATGTCATCCAGCGGCGCTGCTATGAGAGGAAGCGCGGGCGCCCTGCAGTCGCCCCCTGGAGCCTGGAGCTGCGGAGGCACGGGGAGAGGTAAGTATTGTGCCGGCTGCCGGGGCCCTGAGCAAGCGCAGGGAGGGGGCCCAGTGGCAGCACTGGCACCACACTCATCCGCTAATGGGCGCCGGGGTGCCCGACGGCGAGTGGGGATCCCCCCGCTTGCTCAGGGCCCCGGCACTTGCCCGGGTACGCCGGGTGCTAACGGCGCCCTGGGTGATACAGTACCCTTTTTCTATTTTTTATATTCTGGTCTAATCCATACTAAGTCTGAGAGCGTCTGTGTGTGTTAGGGTTCGATTTCCCGCTGCTGCACAAGGGGAGTCTCGAACCCGTCCCGCTGCGGTCTCCCATTCATCTCCGGCCGCAGTGGAGCCTGCTCAGCAGAGACGTCGGTCCAGGCATCTTGCCCACTCCACTACTGGGCAGTGACTTGCTGCTGCCTTTCCTGGATCTGCTATTATAGCCAATGCTGGAGCAGACGTCTTAGGGACAAAGTACTGCATTTTCCCTTCTGAGCATGCCCAGAGTGAGATCTTCCATTGGAGATCAGGGGTCACATGCTCAGGTACTGCATCAGCTCCTATTGGCCCGCCAGGAAGGCCCTGTTACTACTAGTCTTCTGGAACAGGTTTCTCATTGGTCCTTGTTCCTGGAAGGTCCTGTAGCTGTTGCTATAAAAGGGTAGCATGGCTGGGCCGCCATGCGCTAATATCAACCATTGTATGCTATGTGCCAGTATGGTCATGCGTGTGTGTGGTTAGGGACCCGGCTGAAATAAGCCACTAGAATACCGACTTAATTGGTGAGGAGTTTGGTGTGCTAGCTGGTCAGGGTCGGTGTCCTAGATGCCCTAGATTACCGGCATAACCAGTGAGGAGTTTGATTGCCGTAATCAGGGTCTGGCGTTCAGACGCCATAGATTGCATGTGACTCCCGCGAGGACATTAGCGCATGACCACGTATTATGCTCGCTAGCAATTAACTGTGTACCTGAGAGTACCTTGACAGGACACGGTACTTTTTCTCAGCGGCTCTGTGACGTAACAGGGTTCGCTTTTGACGCTAGACAGCGCCCTAGCGTGTTTACTTTTCGGCTCACTAAAGCTAAGTGAGTTCGCACCTATCGCCATATAGCGCTGTGGCATCCCGTTAGCGGCTCTGGGATTAACAGAGTTTGCACTTACTGCCACAACGCGCTACGGCGTTTATTTTTAGCGACTCTGCGGGATTACAGAGTTCGCTACTTTCACCATCTTATTAGCAGCGGGCTTCGCCTGCACGGTGGACCCCGGGCTGCGAACGCACCTCTCTATTATATCTATTAGGTGCGTTCCGCAGACCCTAACATAATATTAGCGCCAGGGTCTGGCTAGTAAAATGGCGGATGACCAGCGTCTAAGGCAGTACATCCAGCAGCTGGAGGGTAGGTTGGCGGCTCTTGAGCGCACAACCTCAGCTGTGGATGTTACCGCAGTCGCTGTTCAGGCTGCTAGCGTGGCTGCAGCCAGTTGTCCTCTGCCATCCCTGCTCCGACTATTTCCCGCCTCCCACTTCCAGACAAGTTTACCGGTGACAGTAAACAATGTCGGGGTTTCGTCAGTCAGTGCTCCATACATCTAGAGCTTCTGGCTGCACGTTATCCCACGGAGAGGGCGAAAGTGGGTTTTATCATATCCCTTTTGTCGAGCAGGGCGTTGGAGTGGGCAACGCCGTTATGGGAGCGCGATGATCGTGTGGTGCAGAGTGCTCCTCTCTTCTTGGACACTCTTAAACAGGTCTTTTTAGGACCTCGTGTCACCCACGATACGGCTCTTCAACTGTTGACTATCACCAAGGGTTCATCCATGGTCAGCCAGTTTGCCGTCCAATTTCGGACTCTGGTCTCTGAGCTGGATTGGCCAGATAAAGTCCTTATACCCATGTAATGGAGGGGACTGGCAGACCATGTGAAGGACGCCTTGTCCACCAGGGAGATTCCTGCCACACTGGAGGAGCTCATTACCATATCTACCCGCATCGACCTTCGTTTTAACGAGCGGAGGTTGGAGCGGGCCCAGTGTAGGCAGAGGTTCCGGCTGGCGCCCACCTTCGCCAGACCTCTGGAATCTTCCATTCAGGCGTCCGATTCCCCTGAGGCCATGGAGATTTCTCGAGTGAGATCTAAGTCTCGACCACTCGAGTATCCGTGGTCTGTAGAGTGTGCCAGCAGACAGGACATTATGCCAACTAATGTCCACAGCGATCGGGGAAGCATCGCGTCTAGTGGTCCTGGGAGGAGGTTCACTAGAGACAGCGGCATTTTCCTCCAAGTTGACACTTAAAGGGACAATCACTGTAGGCACTTCCACTATCGCCGCCGACCTTTGCGTGGACTCAGGAGCAGAGGGGAACTTCATGTCCTCTGACTTTGCTCGCCGTCATGCAATTCCTCTGGTGGCTCTTGACAAATCAGTGACTGTTCGGGTAGTGAATGGGTCGACATTGCCCTCACAAATTACACACCAGACTGTTCCACTTGCATTGTTGGTATCTCCTTCCCATCAGGAACTTATTTCCCTACTCGTCCTTCCCGAGAAATTAGACGAGATCCTACTAGGTATACCTTGGCTCCGTTTCCACTCCCCACATATAGAGTGGACTTCGGGTAGGATACTGGGTTGGAGTGATGCATGTAGAGGCAGATGTGTCAGGAGTTGCGTTCAGGTTACCACTACTGAGTTACCCGCAGATCTTACTCCACTCCCCAAGTGCTACAGGTCATATGCAGATGTGTTCTCCAAGAAGGCTGCTGAGACTCTTCCACCTCATCGCCCCTATGACTGTCCTATCGACCTCTTGCCTGGCACAGAACCCCCTTGGGGAAGGGTCTATCCCCTCTCTCTTCCTGAGACAGAGGCCATGTCGCATATATATCAGGAGAACCTGGCAAGAGGGTTTATTAGGAAGTCGGTGTCACCGGCTGGGGCGGGATTTTTCTTCGTACAGAAGAAAAATGGAGAATTGCGTCCGTGTATTGATTACCGGGGTCTTAATGCCATCACCGTTAAAAACAAGTACCCGTTGCCCTTGATTTCGGAGCTATTTGATAGGCTTCGAGGAGCAAGGGTATTCACTAAGTTAGATCTGCGCGGTGCGTATAACCTGATTCGCATCCGTGAGGGGGACGAATGGAAGACGGCTTTCAATACCAGGGATGGGCATTACGAATATCTGGTGATGCCCTTTGGGCTCTGTAATGCTCCAGCCGTTTTCCAAGACTTTGTCAATGACATCTTCCGGGATATGCTCTCCACCTCGGTCGTAGTCTATCTGGATGATATACTCATCTTCTCTCCAGATATTGACTCCCACCGGAGAGATGTCTGCAGAGTCTTCGACCTCTTACGGGCTAATTCCCTATATGCTAAGTTGGAGAAATGTATGTTTGAGCTGGAGTCTTTACCTTTCCTTGGTTATATCATCTCAACCCAGGGATTGGCTATGGATCCGGTCAAACTACAGGCTGTGATGGACTGGCAGGAACCTCACTCTCTTAAAGCGGTGCAGCGCTTTATGGGGTTCATTAATTACTATCGCCAGTTCATCCCGCATTTCTCCACCTTGGTAGCTCCCTTGGTAGCCCTCACCAAGAAGGGAGCAAATCCCAAATTGTGGTCGGAAGAGGTCTCCACGGCTTTCTCTTCTGTTAAGTCTCATTTTGCTAGCGCTCCTATCCTACATCGCCCCGATGTTGATAAGCCATTTTTATTGGAGGTGGATGCCTCATCCGTTGGTGCTGGAGCAGTCCTCTACCAAAAGGATGCTCAAGGTCGGAAGCATCCTTGCTTCTTCTTCTCTAAGACCTTCACATCAGCGGAGAGGAATTATTCCATCGGGGATAGGGAGTTGCTAGCCATGAAGTTGGCCTTCTCTGAGTGGAGACATCTGTTGGAGGGGGCCCGCTTTCCCTTCCAAGTTTTCACCGACCACAAGAATTTGGTGTATCTACAGACAGCCCAGCGGCTTAATTCTCGCCAGACCAGATGGTCCTTGTTCTTCTCCCGGTTTAATTTCACCCTCCATTTCCTCTCGGGAGAGAAGAACATTCGTGCCGACGCTCTCTCTCGCTCTGTGGTGTCCTCTGAGGAGGAGGTGGAGGAGCCTCGGCTTATTGTCCCCACAGAGAGCCTGAGAACAGTGGCCCCAGTTTCACTAGAGTCTGTGCCCCCGGGTAAGACTTTTGTACCTACCAATTTACGACCGGAGGTACTCTCTTGGGCACATTCGTCCAGGGTTGGTGGACATTTTGGGACAAAGAGGACATCTGAATTGCTGGCGAGGACTTATTGGTGGCCGCATATGGTCCGTGATGTTGGGGACTATGTTCGGGCGTGTGTCTCCTGCGCCAAGAATAAGTCTCCACGACAACGGCCAGCTGGGTTACTTTACCCTTTGCCGGTGGCAGACAGGCCCTGGGAGATGGTTGGGATGGACTTTGGTGGGCTTACCCAAGTCTCGGGTTGCACCATTTGGGTAATCACCGACCATTTCTCCAAAATGGTGCATCTGGTGCCGCTACCACGGTTACCTTCTGCACGGGCTCTGGCAGCATTGTTCGTTAGGCATGTCTTCCGTCTACACGGCATGCCGGACAAAATTGTCAGTGGCCGAGGTCCCCAGTTTGCGTCTCGGTTCTGGAGAGAGCTTTGTCGTCTACTCAGCATTGAGTTAAATCTCTCTTCAGCGTACCATCCTGAGACGAATGGGTTGGTAGAGAGGGCCAACCAGACCTTGGTCACCTATCTACGACATTTTGTCTCAGCCAGGCAGGATGACTGGGCATCCTTGCTACCATGGGCTGAGTTTGCATTAAACAATGCTGTGGCTGATTCCACCGGACAGACCCCATTCCTCCTGAACTACGGTCAGCATCCGCGGTACCAGTGCCTATGCCCGTGTCTTCCGCCGATTCCAGGGTGGCAGACTGGGCTGTGGAGGCACGGGACATTTGGGACCGCACTCAGGATGCCATTCAGGCCTCCAAAGAGAGGATGAGGTCTTCGGCCGATGCCCATCGGCGCCCCGCTCCTACGTTTGCTCCGGGTGACCTAGTGTGGCTTTCTGCCCGAAACATCAGGCTACGGGTAGAGTCCACCAAGTTGGCACCTCGCTTTTTGGGCCCCTTTAAAGTTCTTGAGCAGGTGAACCCGGTAGTTTACCGCCTAGCCCTTCTGCCTCGCCTTGGTATCACTGACACCTTTCACGTGTCCCTCTTGAAACCCGTGGCCATTTACCGGTTTTCCGAGTCATCTGTCGGGACGTCGGGTTCATCTACCGACGATCATGAGGTGAACGCCATTGTTGGGTGCAAGGTGGTACGAGGCAAAAAATTTTATTTGGTGGATTGGAGGGGTTATGGGCCTGAGGATAGATCCTGGGAGCCTGCCGAGCATGTTCACGCTCCGCAGCTCATCGCTGCCTTTGAGCGTTAGCGGCTCTGGGATTAACAGAGTTCGCACTTACTGCCACAACGCGCTACGGCATTTATTTTTAGCGACTCTGCGGGATTACAGAGTTCGCTACTTTCGCCATCTTATTAGCAGCGGGCTTCGCCTGCACGGTGGACCCCGGGCTGCGAACGCACCTCTCTATTATATCTATTAGGTGCGTTCCGCAGACCCTAACAGTGTGTGACTCCGGAAATATGTACGGAGATTTACAATTTTCCCCTATACTATATACACCTGGTATCTTCTGATACAGTAACGTTTTTCTGCTTTTTATATTCTGGTTTAATCCATACTGATTGAGCGTCTGTGTGTTACTCCGGAAATATATACGGAGATTTAAAAAAACAACAACACTGTATACAGCTGTATGCTTCAGATACAGTACCCTTTTTCAGCTTTTTATATTCTGGTTTAATCCATACTGAGCCTGAGAGCGTCTGTGTGTGACTCCAGAAATACATACGTAGATTTACAATTTTCTCCTATACAATATACACCTGGTATCTTCTGATACAGTACTGTTTTTCTGCTTTTTATATTCTGGTCTAATCCATACTGAGTGAGAGTCCTTGTGTTACTCAGGAAATATATACGGAAATTTAAAATTACCCCAACTCTGTATACAGCTGTACGCTTCTGATACAATACCCTTTTTCAACTTTTTATATTCTGGTCTAATCCATACTGAGCCTGAGAGCGCCTGTGTGACTCCGGAAATATATAGGGAGATTTACAATTTTCCGCTATACTATATACAAGTGGTATCTTCTGATACAGTACCCTTTTTCTGCTAATTATTTTCTGGTGTAATCCATACTGAGCCTGTGAGAGTATGTGTCTGACTCTGGAAATATATAAGGAGATTTACAATTATCTCTAGACTGTATACAGCTGTATGCTTCTGATACATTACCCTTTTTCTGCTTTTTATATTCTGGTCTAATCCATACTGAGCCTGTGAGCGTCTGTGTGTCACTACTGAAATATATACGGAGATTTAAAATTACCCCAACACTGTATACAGTTGTACGCTTATGATACAGTACCCTTTTTCTGCTTTTTATATTCTGTTGTAATACATACTGAGCCTGTGAGAGTCTGTGACTGACTCTGGAAATATATACAGAGATTTACAATTATCCCTAGACTGTATACAGCTGTACGCTTCTGATACATTACCCTTTTTCTGCTTTTTATATTCTGGTCTAAACCATACTGAGACTGTGAGCGTCTGTGTGCTACTCCTGAAATATATACGGAGATTTAAAATTACCCCAACACTGTATACAGCTGTATGCTTCTGATACATTACCATTTTTCTGCTTTTTATATTCTGGCCTAATCCATACTGAGCCTGTGAGCATCTGTGTGTTACTCCTGAAATATACACGGAGATTTAAAATTAGCCCAACACTGTATACAGCTGTACGCTTATGATACAGTACACTTTTTCTTGCTTTTTATACTCTGTTGTAATCCATACTGAGCCTGTGAGAGTCTGTGTCTTACTCTGGAAATCTATACGTAGATTTACAATTATCCCTAGACTGTATACAGCTGTACGCTTCTGATACATTACCCTTTTTCTGCTTTTTATATTCTGGTCTAATCCATACTGAGCCTGTGAGCATCTGTGCGTTACTTCTGAAATATATACGGAGATTTAAAATTACCCCAACACTGTATACAGCTGTACACTTCTGATACATTACCCTTTTTCTGCTTTTTATATTCTGGTCTAATCCATACTGAGCCTGTGAGCATCTGTGTGTTACTCCTGAAATATATACGGAGATTTAAAATTACCCCAACACTGTATACAGCTGTACGCTTATGTTACAGTACCCTTTTTCTGCTTTTTATATTCTGTTGTAAACCATACTGAGCCTGTGAGAGTCTGTGTCTGACTCTGGAAATATATACGGAGATTTACAATTACCCCGAGACCGTAACAGCTGTACGCATCTGATACATTACCCTTTTTCTGCTTTTTATATTCTGGTCTAATCCATACTGAGCCTGTGAGCGTTTGTGTGTTACTCTTGAAATTTAGACGGAAATTTAGAATTTTCCCCTTCACCGTATACAGCTGTACGCTTCTGATACAGTACCCTTTTTCTGCTTTTTACATTGTGGTCTAATCCATACTGAGCCTGTGAGCGTCTGTGTGTTACTCCGGAAATACAGACGGAGATTTAAAATTACACCAACACTATATACACTTGGTATCTTGTGATACAGTACCCTTTTTCTGCTTTTTATATTCTGGTCTAATCCATACTGAGCCTGTGAGCGTCTGTGTGTTACTCTCTTTAATTTAGACGGAAATTTAGCATTTTCCACTTCACCATATACAGCTGTAAGCTTCTGATACAGTACCATATATTTGCTGGTATTTTGGGTACATTTCCCAAACATAAGGAAGTGTGGTTCAAGAGGCCGTGGACGTGGGCTTGGGGGGCAAGCTTGTACTGATGGTGGTGGTGGTGCATCTGCTAATAGTGCTGAGTCGCACGTAGCCAGGGCCTGTGGGGTACTCGGCACCGAGCCCGTTCACTTTACTGGGGGATGTCACGGGTAGCACAGCTCGGTCCGCTGCCCATGGCGCTCACTAAAAAGGGGATATTTACAGGAGATTATACGTTTGTAGAAATGTTCGTGACGCCACCTGTGGTTCCTGGTCAGGATGACCAGCGCTGCAGGGTAGATCCTCTGAGGGGTTGTTACTGGGCAGCAAGGTGTTAAGTCTCCCACAGGCGAGACTGATCCCTCAGGGTATATGGCGGTGTAATATAGGGTGCAGGAGCAATAAGGCAGACACACACAAGAAAGTCTCTTTCTGAACCTTTACTGATGGTGAAGTTGCAGGCACGACCCGGGAAGCTGTCAAGGTGGAGGATGCACGTCCAGTAATCCCACTGAGTAGGTGTAGGGCCTCCTTACTCCTTTAAGTGTGTGAGTTTCTGACTTGCATAAAACAAAGCCTAACTCTGTCTTCTCAGCTACGCCCGGCTGACCTTGTGGTGAGGCCTTCTTGTGGACAGAACTAAGTCTCTATATGGCTGATCAGGCCAGACTCCTGTTCTTCCTGACCCCAGTTACGTATCAGCACTGTTGGGCCCCTGCGACCTGTAGTCCAGCAGGGTCTCCGGTGTCTCCTACCAGTCGTGCAGATGCTGGCAAGCGTGGACCCGGTGTCCGGTGGTGCAGAGTGGAGGTAAGCTATCAATGTTGGTTAACCTCTGTCACTCTCTCTATTCTTTCTTCCACCTGCCTTTCGTCCTACTCTCACCACTATCATAAGCACAAGCTAGCAGCAGATGTCAGCTTTCTTTTTCTTCACCGCTCTCCAAGCGTCGGCACGCTTACTCACTAAAACGCTCACTGAAGGTCTCACAGTAAACTCAATTTTGACCAGGCTAAGTGGTAATCTTTCCCACTACTACTGGACTCCACTCCTAAACTGAGTGTTTGCTGAAGTCTTCAGGCTTTCTCTTTCTGGCTAGTCTTTCCCTCTCAGCTCGTCTGAGGTAACTGCCGTTCTGACTGGAATCTCTCACAGTCTGCTCTAATCTCCTCTGCTGAGGTAAAACTGACACTCTGAGGTAAAACCAACGACTAGCTAACTCTCAGCTAGACTGCCTTCATCTCCCTGCTGTCGTCTCCAAGGGCTCCCTCTGGTGGCACCAGGAAAATGTGGAGTGTTGTGTGCTTATGGGTTGTTGTGGGTTTACCTTTCGTGCATCTTCCAGGGTAACATGTGGCTCCAGTCCCAGCTGGGCTACACAGTGCCAAAAGCACAATAGCACCTAAGGCAGGAGGTGTTGAGCCTGCGTCATCGTCTTGCTCAGGAAGGCCTGGAATGCTCCCTTTTCTGGGAGTAGGTAAACCACTTCTAAAGCTGGAGTATCAGGAACAGGTTTTGTCGTCAGTGTAGGCTCCTGGTCAGGAGCAACACCTTTCCTTGTGTCCTTCACCCCCACCAAAAGTGAAGGATGTGGCAGGCCACACTTCAGATTACTCCATGGAGATCTTTTCACACACCATGCCTGGATTATCAAGTCAAATCCTGAATTCCCCATTCCAAGAAGAATCTGACACGGAGTGCACTGATGCACAGCCACTGCTAGATGATTCTGCTGGTACATTCACCCAGAGCACTACATTGCCCTCGCAGTCTACTGAGCTAGAATCTGACCCTGATGAAACTCAGGTGCCCCTTCCCGCATGCTATACCACCTTACATGGTGACACAGAGGAAGGTGCAGATGAAATTGAGGAGGAGGTGATGGATGACCCAGTTGTTAACCCGGATTGGCATCCATTGGGGGAAGAGAGTGCCCCTGGCAATAGCTCAGAAGAGGAGAAGGATCCGCAGCAGGCATCGACATCGCAGCAGCGGTTATCTGGCAGGCCCGTAGCAGTCCAAAAACGTGTTAAAAAAAACAAAAAGCGTTACAGGACAGCTTGGCCAGACAGTCAAATTAGCACAGCGTGCAAGCCCTGAAAATTTATACCATAGTAGGAAGAGTGCAGTGTGGCACTTTTTTGACCAAAATCCTATTGATAAGGCAAAGGTTATCTGTAAGAAGTGGGAAAGGACCTTTAGCCGAGGGAAAAATCTCCAAAATTTGAATACCAGTTGCATGCTTAGACATTTAATCAACATGCAGTTGCAAGCGTGGACGGACTACAAAACCTCAGCACATGTGCACCTGCTCCGACTGAAGGTAACCACCAACGCTCCATCGCTTCCCCCACTGTGAGCCCACCGGTAAGCACACCACCAGCAAGAAATGTTGAGGTGTCATGGCAAGGCCAAAGCAGTCAGGGAATCACAATGTTTTTGCAACGAAAGACTGAATCTAGGCCACCACCACCACCACCATCACCAACCCCCTCTCAGTCCGAGACCTCATGGCCTATGCTGTCCCACGCTATGACCTACCCAGTCGGCACTTCTTTTCTAGAAAAGCCATCCCTGCCCTCCACCTGCATGTGAAAGACGGCATTGTCCATGCACTCAAATAATAAGAGAGTGGAAAGGTGCACCTCACAACAGATGCATGGGCCAGTAGGCATGGCCAGGGCCGTTACGTGTCCATCACTGCACACTGGGTGAATGTGGTAGACGCAGGGTCCACAGGGGACAGCGGCTGTGGGACAGTGCTGCCTAGCCCACGGTATAGGCAGGGCCGGCTCCAGGTTTTCATGGGCCCCGGGCGAAAGAGTCTCAGTGGGCCCCTTTAACACAGACCACGATTCATGATGCACAGATACTGCAGAGAAATATGGGTACAGTACAATGCCAAACACTTCTCTTCTTCCATTACATGAGTGATATCTATTGTAAATTGTACAATAGCTCAAAAACCGCCAAATCCTCACAGCGCACAGTACAGACTGGACAGTACAGTCCTCTATACAATATTATGGGCACCACAGTCTCCCCCTCATCATCCATATAATACCCCATGCAGGATGTCACCCCTCCATCCCCCATATAATGCTCCATACAGGATACTGGTCCCCATATAAAGCTCCATACAAAATATGGAGCTCTCCTCTACACTGTGCTGCGTTCTGCATTGTTACGACTCAGGAAAGGGCGCAGTGGAAAGACTCCCATCATCATCATTGCCTGCCAATTATCATCATCATTGCCTGCCCATCATCATCATTGCCTGCCCATTATCATCATCGCCTCCCCATCATTATCATTGTCTCCCCATCATCATCATCGCTTCCCCATCATCATCACTGCCTGCCATCATCATCAATGCCTGCCCATAATCATCATTGCCTGCCCATCATCATCACTGCCTGCCCATCATCATCACTGCCTGCCCATCATCATCAATGCCTGCCCATAATCATCATTGCCTCCCCATCAATATCATTGCCTCCCCATCATTATCACTGCCTGCCCATCATCATCACTGCCTGCCCATCATCATCAATGCCTGCCCATAATCATCATTGTCTCCACAGCAATATCATTGCCTGCCCATCATCATCAATCATCATTGCCTCCCCATCATCATCATCACTGCCCTCCCCCCACCACCATCACACATACAGCAGACACACACACACCACACACACACAAAGCATCGCACTACATACACACAGAGACACATACACAGACACACACACAAACATCTCACCTGTCTGGCGTCCGCGCGCTCACTGCCACAGCAGGCCGCTGAATGATGACGTCATTCAGCGGCGCTGCTGTGAGAGGAAGCGCCGGCGTCCTGCAGGCGCCCCGTGAAGCCCGGAGGCGGAGCTGCGGCAGCGGAGGCACGGGAGAGGTGAGTATTGAGCCGGCCGCAGCCGGGTCCCTGAGCAAGCGGGTGGGGGCCCAGTGGTGGCGCTGACACTGCTAATGGGTGCTGGGGTGCCAGACGGCGAGTGGGCCCCCCCGCCTGCTCAGGGCCCCGGCACTTGCCCGCGTGTGCCGGGTGCTGACGCCGGCCCTGGGTATAGGCAACAGTTGGCTGTAGGCATTCAACCCTCCTCCTCCAGAAGCAAAAGCTCGTCGACAGAGCGCAGTTGCACGAGCACTCCATCCGCAGCTGCCAGTGTTGCACACGAGGTGTCCCTCTATCGAACAGCTAGTAGTAAGCGTCAGCAGGCTGTTTTAAAGATGATGTCTTTGGGCGACAACAGACACACCGCGGAGGTACTGGCCGACTTCTTGCAGCGAGAAACTGAGTCATGGCTGGGCAGTCTACATCTTGCGCCAGGCAAGGTAGTCAGTGATAACGGCCGTAATTTTGTGGCGGCCATAGCCCTGGCAAAACTCAGACACATTCCGTTGAAGAAAGCACTCATTCTTCTGACTAAGCTAACACAAAATCGCAGTGACACTTGTATTCGTACCACCTGCTCACCATTGTTTTTCTGCTGGAATAGACAAAAAATATGCTGTCTGCCAGTCTCATTTATATCTTTCTGAGCTGAATGATAAAAAAACATGCTTAGGACAAGACTGCAAAGCATGAAAGCTATGTAGACATTTCAGCCAGTGTAGCACTCCACATAAAAGTTACTGGGTGTGAACTTAGAATCTAATTCAGTGGATAGGCCTTCTAGCCCAGCAGGAAAATTCTCAAAATTAGGCATAAATGATCATAAATATATTAAAATCAACAGCTGATTTCCTCACTTCATTGCATATAACAAATGACCAAAATGAGGTCACATGAGTAGAAAAATAGATGTCATAAAAGAACACTAACAAAGCTGATGAACTGTTTAATGGGAATCTGACACCAGGTCTTTGCCATGTAATCTGAGAGCAGCATAAACAGAGATCCTGATTCCAGTGATATGTCACTGTGTGGTCTGCTTGCTGTAGTTTTGATAAAATTACAGTTTTATCAGCAGTAGATTATCACTAGAGGACAAGTAAACCTGCTGCCTGGTAGTCCTATGTATTGATAAACTTTGTATAACAACCCCCACCACTGATTGGCAGCTTTCTGCCTATACTACATAGAGTACATGGAAAGCTGCTAATCAGAGGTGTGGGCGGGGTTATACAGAGCACGGCATTCAGAGAACTGTTAGATCTGAAACAGATATAGCAAGGATTTTCTCAAAATGGAGTAAGCAGCCCATTAAGTGATACATATCTTTAATCAGGGTCAGTGCCACTACACTCCCTGACAGAAGTTATGTCGCTTATCCATGTCATGTAAATAAAAGCTTATAACCTGACGTTAAATTCATCCATTGGTTGTATGAATTATTCTTTTGAAAGCTGAAACTCTCCGAAATGTGTTTTAGGTTAAGAAAATAAATTGGCATCAATGCAGAAATATTGATAATTTATTGGACACAGAATGGTCAGATTTTGGCAAGACAAAAGTTTTGTCGCCCACAGAAAGTAATGTGATATTCAAACAAATAATTAACTTAAAATACAAATATATGTTGCATAACATTGGTGAATGAAGTTGTGGTGCTATTAGTCATATTTAATATTTTGTGTGACTTCCATGAGCTTGAAGGACTGCATCTATGCGGTTCAACAATGATTCATACAATTTATTAATGAAGTCATCAGGAATAGCAAAGAATGCGGTCTTACATACCTCCCAGAGTTCATCTAGATTCTTTGGTTTTGTCTTCCAAGCTTCCTCTTTCATCCTACCCCAAACATGCTCAATGATGTTCATGTCTGGTGACTGGGCTGGCCAGTCCTTGAGCACCTTGATCTTTTTTGCCTGAAGGAACTTTGTTGTAGAGATGGATGTATGAGATGGAGCACCATCCTGCTGCAGAATTTGACCCCTTTTATGATTTGGAATATAAGAGGTAGCTAATACTTCTTGATATTTTAGGCTATTGAAATTGCCTTCCACCTTGCAAATGTTTCGCACACCCCCATACTGAATGTAACCCCAGACTATGATCTTTCCACCACCAAATTTAACTGTTTTCTGGGTGTATTTTGGATCCATACCGGCTCCAGTAGGTCTCCTGCAGTATTTGCGGCGGCTGTGTTGTAATTCTACTGAAGATTCATCAGAGAAATCCACTGTCTGACACTTTTCCAGCTTCCATCTGTTTAGCAGGCTGTGGGACTTTGCAAATGCCACACGGTTTTTTTTATGCCTTTTGTTTAGTGCTGGCTTCTGGGCACTGATTCGACCATGGAGGCCATTTCGAGACAGAATCCTACAAACTGTTCTAGTTGACACAGGGACTTGAGGTGACCAGGTTTGTTGGAGCTCTGCTGTAGTGGAAGAGGGGCTTGCTTTGGATTTTCTAACCAACAAACGTTCTTCCTGAGCAGTTGTCTTGCGGGGTCTGCCGGACCTGGCTTGTCAAGCACATCTCCAGTCTCTTCAAATCTTTTTTTTAATTCTTTGAACTTGACGCTGAGACACATTAAAGATGCCAGCCACCTCTGCAGTGGATCTGGTCTTCAGCCTCTTGATAATCCAGGCTTTGGTTGCAGGGTGGATTTTTGGCATGTTGTCAGAGCTCAAGTAGCAGCTCAAGTGAAAGTCTGGGGTGCTGGTTTCTTTTTATACACACCCACTAATTTACCGATCATTTATTGAGCACAGGTGAGGATGTAAAAAAGGATTGGGTGCATTATATGACCAGGCGACAAAACTTTTGTCTTGCCAAAATCTGACCATTCTGTGTCCATTAAATGATCAATATTTCTGCATTGATGCCAATTTATTTTCTTAACCTAAAACACATTTCGGAGGGTTTCAGATTTCAAAAGAATAATTTATACAACCAATAGATGAATTTAACGTCAGGTTATAAGCTTTTATTTACATGACATGGATAAGCGACATAACTTCTGTCAGGGATTCTGCTTCCAGATGGCAAAAACCTGGTGACAAAGTCTCTTTATTGCATAATTTAAGGCTTGTTATTGTCCAGACTATACTATGAAACTAGAGTTTGTAGGCAAAAGTTCCCTCTTCTCTATTTATGTAATTTTTTTCAAAAACTGGTACCCTAGATTGTTAGATCATAGCATACGGTATACTTATATAATTAGTTCATATAATATATACCTCTTTGAAATGAAAGAAATATTTTTATGATGAAAGGTATCTAGAGTGTGATTTACCTATTTTCAAAGCTAGATACTAAGATACAGTCTTAGGCTGTGGTTCCACGGTCCGGAACCACAGCGCATTTGACGGAGCGGAAATTCCGCTCCGTCCTAAGCCCCGCCCCCTTTTTGATGCGCGCTCATTCCGGACGTGTTCCGGACACCTCCGGAACACATGCGGAATGATCGCAGGGCTACATAGCCCTGTGTTATTTCCGTTGCGGCAACGCAGCATCGCCGCAATGGACTAGGACATGCTGCGGTCTGAAAAGACGCGCCGCATGTCCGGAAACGCAGGTCTTCCGCCCTTGTGTTTTACAGCATAGTGGAAACGGGATTTCTTGAAATCCCCTCCACTATGCTGTAACATCTGGACGCTGCGTATTTGACGCTGCGCCAACGCACAGCGTCAAACACGCAGCAAATCCTGACTGTTTCCTGAACGTGGAAACATACCTACGTTCAGGAAACAGTCCGGAATTGCTGCGTGTTTGACGCTGTGCGTTGGCGCAGCGTCAAACACGCAGCGTCCAGATGTTACAGCATAGTAGAGGGGATTTCAAGAAATCCCATTTCCACTATGCTGTAAAACACGCAGGCGGAAGACCTGTGTTTCCGGACATGCGGCGCGTCTTTTCAGATCGCAGCATGTCCTAGTCCGTTGTGGCGACGCTGCGTCGCCGCAACGGAAATAACAAAGGGCTATGTAGCCCTGCGATCATTCCGCATGTGTTCCGGAGGTGTCCGGATCACATCCGGAATGAGCGCGCGTCAAAAAGGGGGCGGGGCTTAGGACGGAGCGGAATTTCCGCTCCGGCAAATGCGCTGTGGTTCCGGACCGTGGAACCACAGCCTTAACCTAACTTGCATAGAAAAAAAACTTCTAGTAAATTCTTTATCATGTCAAGCATACACCATTAATTCAAGACACAGAAAATTAATAGGAGAATGGAAAAATGGTAATGTAAATGATGTGATCAATTTAAATTAGTATTTTGTTAGAGTTTTGAAACAATTATTTTATATACATATAGTTAAATAAATATACCTCTGTATCATGGCATTTAGATGGATATCAGTATTTGTAGATATACCTGTGGAGCAACAGCTGATGCTCCCCTACTATTTGCAGTCATCAGCCCCACAATGTAGTCTATATTCTCACTATGAGCACTCAGGGTGCTCATAGTACCGGTAAAAGTACTAGTACTAGTAAAAGTAGTAGCAGGAGCTGTATTATTTTGAGGTGCTAGAACCAGAATTGAACCTACAACAGTGCGGTCAGATAAGGCTACTTTTGCACATCAGTTTTTTTACGTCAGCCGCGATCCGGCCTTTTTTTTGAACACCGGATGCGGCGAACGGACATGCCGGATCCGGTGTTTTAAACATTGACTAAATATAGCGCCGGATTGCGCAGCATGTACCTGCATTTTGTCCGTTTTCTGCCGGATCCGGTGTCTGGTTTCTTTCTGGCGTCTAGGAAAAACGTCTACTGTAACGTTTTTTGTCTCCGGCCAAAAAGCCGGAAGTGCCGGATCCGGCGCTTCCGGCCTTTGTCCACAATGAAAGTCTATGAGCGCCACAATGCGCCACATCCGTCAAAAACCTGATCCGGTGGCCTGATCCGGTTTTTTTGTCTGAGAATGTTAATTAGCCCAGCCAGCAGCAAACCTATATATACCACGCCAGTGGGACACTCTGCCACATGCCATGCAAGCATCAAGAAAGAGCCATCAGCAAATTGAAAAGGATTTTGAGCCAGCAACACCACCATCCATACAAATGGAGTCCGGGGACCACCGAGACGTTGGAGCGGAGGAGACGGGAGCAAATGCCAGACGGTAAATATCACACACCCCATTATACTATGCGTGTGTGTCGACCCGCCACCACAATTGTGGATTACCAGGGCAATGGGGTACTCAGAGCCGAGCCCATGGAAGTCTATGGGGATGTCACAGGTAGCGGTGGCTCGGTCTGTGGCCCTGGCGGTCTGGCGTATGTTGGGGGAATATTTACAGGGGATAGATATATTTACAGTTCGTGACGCCACCTGTAGTCTCTGGTAATTCGTACCAGCGCTGCTGTAGATTGCTGAGGGGATGGTGAGGCAGCTAGATGTCGGGTCCCCTACAGGTGGGACTCTTCCCTCAGGTCGATGGTTATGGTGGGGTTGTGCAGGCATGCAATTAAATAACTCAGTCTCACACCGTCAGCGTCTTTCCATACCTTTTACTTGTAAGATGGTAAGGCAGGTCCAAGGGAGGCTGATCCAATGGAGAATGTGTTTTGAGGTAGCAGCTGGACAAGTTAGGGGCCTCCTTTACTTTCACAATGATGAGTCCAACCAGCATAAAGCGTAGTTCCCTCTATAAACTCCAGCTATTTCAAAGCTGTACTGCCCGGTCAGTTTTGTGGTTGGAGCCTTCCTATGAGAGAGCTGAGTTCCTATTCTTGCTGATCAGGCTCAAGGTTCTCACTCCCCCTGACCCCAGTTACGTACCGACACTCCAAGGGCTGCTTTCTGTTACCTAAGGTCCAGTAAGCCTCTGGTTTTTCTACCACTATGCGTGAAGCTATAGTGATGCTTCGGTCTCCAGTGACCGGTGACAATGTGCAGGACTTCTCCAATCCTAAAGCACTTCTGATTCCTTCCACTGTGCCTTTCCCTTGTCCGCGCTTGTAGCATAAGCACTCCACACTTCCTAAAGTCATATAAATCAATCCTTCCTTACTTCTCTCCAGAGCTTGCTGACAGAATCTCAGTATTCCACTAGGCAGGAGCACGTCTCTGAACCTTCACTGTCCTTGAGACAGGAGACTGAAGTATCTGTAACTAACTCTTCCTTCTCATTAGGTGTCTCAGTCCGTCTTCTAGTGGGGCACAGCTCTGACCAGGCTGAGGTGATCTGGCTCACCTTTACTGGCCTCCACTTTCTGAACTGCTGACAGACTCAGGCTGGACTACTTCCTCCCTCCAGGTCCAGGCGAGACTCTGCTCCTTCCTCCTCCTCCTGTCTGACTAGACTGACTGACCCTCGCTGAATGAGCTTATATATCCTGTGGGTGTGTCTAAGTGTGTGTTGGAGTGAATGGTTATAGAGCATTAAACTGCTATCTCTCCACACATCCTCCAGGGTACTGCGTGTGCCTTCACACCAGGGCTACACATTCCCCCATGGCAAAAGACAGCACTCCCGGGCTGTGAAATACAAAGAGACAATTTTTGTTTATGCATTAAACATTAACATTAACTCGTCCCATCCGGGAGGTAAGGATTTCTTGAACGTTGCAAACAAAACATTAAATATAGAAAAATTACAAAATATTAAATATACATTTTCATATACATAGACGACAATATTCTTGTGAAGGACCCGCACCAAACCTTCAACGTGGGTCCTGGGTGGGCTGCAGGACATATGAATGCAGACCTCACTCAGTGCCACACCACACGGGTTTTATTATTCAGAGGTAGTTGTGGTGGTTTTATGTAAAACCAATATTGTGCACCGAAGCGCAACTATTTACAGGATAAGTTCTGGGCTGGCACAGTCCTCAGCCTCTCAGTCCATGTCATAATAAAAGAGCACATATATATCTTTCTCACTTTAATATCTACATTATATATCTATATATATACTTATTTTAACTTTAAATTCACCTTATATCAAATTCTGTATGCAAGAATCTGCAATTAACTTTTTCAAATCTTCATTCTAGTACCCAGCCGGGCATTCTACTCATTTTACATAAAACATAGATACATTTGGTAATAAAGTGCAAAACTGGCAAAAATTCTCAAACTTTCTACAACGTTACATATGGTAGACCCCTGTCTGGATCTTACCGGTTTTTACTGTTTAATTACTTCAACTACATTTTCCACCCCGGGGGCTGGAACAATGCGATGGTCCCTAGATCCCATGACTAACAAGTCGTGACCTGCTATCAGAGTCTGGGTCGCCACAGTTCTCGTACGAACCTCTAGGGGCGCAACGGGTGCTTTCGCTTTATGAGACGCTGTTTGCGTTACTGTAATGGCCACTTGCTCTCGTGATGCAGAAATAGTCGCCGTGCGCGTCGTCGTGTAAACTGCTGATTGCGATGTGGAATGAATCGCAGGTTGCGATGTAGTAGGATCAGGTAGTGAAGAGTATACAGGTTGTGCTTCCATTTGCAAGGAGCCTGCAGGGGGCGTCGCCGGGGCACGGTCTGGTGCAGCTGAAGATTGGGACTGGGTTGCGCTGGCAATGGTGACGTTACCTGCGTCAGGGACGGGGTCACGGACGATTGTGACATTAAGGGCATACCATCCCTTCATACCCCAGTGTCGTGTATAGGTGACAATGTCTCCATTAATTAGGTCCCTCCCGGGATGGCCTTGCGGTAGGTGGGATTCTACATCGCGTCTGCTGACAAAGACCCCTGGGTAGAGGCCCGGTTCTCTGATGAAGCCCCAGCCCTTCCGGAGCTGGAACTCTGTCACACACCCCTGCCGCCGCGGTTCCCTCAGAGTACCTGTTTCTCTACGGACACTTTCCTTGTCCGCGATCAGCTCTGCATGCTGCCGCTGTCGGTTGCGCTGAGCCTCCTGTTCTTCCTCCTGCCGGCGTTGCTGTTTCTCTTCGCGACGCTGCCACTCACGTTCCCACTGGGCGGTGTAGGCGACGTCATCCAGGCGCGCCATCTCATCCCAGTCAACGTCTGGTAATGACGGACAGGACCCCTCCGGTGTCCCTATCGGGGATCGATCATCTGCTGCGGCCTCCTGGCCGGGCGGGCGTTCCGGAACTGGCGGTACCTCCTCAACCTCCTTCGCCTCCACCGCTTCACCGGTGGGATCAGGGTCGGTACTTTCGGGGGCAGCCTCCGGTTGCTCCTTAGCCTTGGGCAGCAGAAATTTTGGAAGTTCCAGACGTGAGGGGTCGTCGAGAGGAGAGAACACCGCGTCCCACAGCCGCCGCTGCATCAGGGTACGCCGGCGTCTCTCGATCTCCTCCATGCCAGGTTGTGGCAAAATCATCTTTTTCAGTCTGGCATTCTCTTCTTTAATTTCCAGCAATGCTTGCTGCAGGTGCAGGACCACCGATGGTTCCGGTTCCAGTGGCAGCTTGGCTGGGGAGCGGGGCCTGCCTTCCACCGCTTCCCTGCTCGGCTGCACACGTCCTGCTTCCATGATGTTCCAGAACCGTCTCTCTTCTTCTTTTCGAAACGTCCAGTCTCTTCCGTGGAGGCGGGGTTTGCGTCTCCTCCTCTTCGCAGGGAAGGTGAAGAGGAGGCGGACCTCCTTTGCTGTAGGGCAGGATCGCATGTTGTAATAGCACTTTGAGAGGGCAGGCATTCTCTTCGCGCCACAGGGGGGCACACGCCCACGAATCCACGCCCACCTTCTTCTCCAGCGCCTGAGGGCGCGAATTTGGCGGCAAAATGGCGGATTTTAGCGCCAAAAATAGCAAACAGTCCTTTTCCACAAAAACACCTCCACAGGCACACAGGGCTCGCGATTTTGCGAGTTTCGCATCCTGTTCGTGACGCCAAAGTTTTGTGTCGACCCGCCACCACAATTGTGGATTACCAGGGCAATGGGGTACTCAGAGCCGAGCCCATGGAAGTCTATGGGGATGTCACAGGTAGCGGTGGCTCGGTCTGTGGCCCTGGCGGTCTGGCGTATGTTGGGGGAATATTTACAGGGGATAGATATATTTACAGTTCGTGACGCCACCTGTAGTCTCTGGTAATTCGTACCAGCGCTGCTGTAGATCGCTGAGGGGATGGTGAGGCAGCTAGATGTCGGGTCCCCTACAGGTGGGACTCTTCCCTCAGGTCGATGGTTATGGTGGGGTTGTGCAGGCATGCAATTAAATAACTCAGTCTCACACCGTCAGCGTCTTTCCATACCTTTTACTTGTAAGATGGTAAGGCAGGTCCCAGGGAGGCTGATCCAATGGAGAATGTGTTTTGAGGTAGCAGCTGGACAAGTTAGGGGCCTCCTTTACTTTCACAATGATGAGTCCAACCAGCATAAAGCGTAGTTCCCTCTATAAACTCCAGCTATTTCAAAGCTGTACTGCCCGGTCAGTTTTGTGGTTGGAGCCTTCCTATGAGAGAGCTGAGTTCCTATTCTTGCTGATCAGGCTCAAGGTTCTCACTCCCCCTGACCCCAGTTACGTACCGACACTCCAAGGGCTGCTTTCTGTTACCTAAGGTCCAGTAAGCCTCTGGTTTTTCTACCACTATGCGTGAAGCTATAGTGATGCTTCGGTCTCCAGTGACCGGTGACAATGTGCAGGACTTCTCCAATCCTAAAGCACTTCTGATTCCTTCCACTGTGCCTTTCACCTTGTCCGCGCTTGTAGCATAAGCACTCCACACTTCCTAAAGTCATATAAATCAATCCTTCCTTACTTCTCTCCAGAGCTTGCTGACAGAATCTCAGTATTCCACTAGGCAGGAGCACGTCTCTGAACCTTCACTGTCCTTGAGACAGGAGACTGAAGTATCTGTAACTAACTCTTCCTTCTCATTAGGTGTCTCAGTCCGTCTTCTAGTGGGGCACAGCTCTGACCAGGCTGAGGTGATCTGGCTCACCTTTACTGGCCTCCACTTTCTGAACTGCTGACAGACTCAGGCTGGACTACTTCCTCCCTCCAGGTCCAGGCGAGACTCTGCTCCTTCCTCCTCCTCCTGTCTGACTAGACTGACTGACCCCTCGCTGAATGAGCTTATATATCCTGTGGGTGTGTCTAAGTGTGTGTTGGAGTGAATGGTTATAGAGCATTAAACTGCTATCTCTCCACACATCCTCCAGGGTACTGCGTGTGCCTTCACACCAGGGCTACACATTCCCCCATGGCAAAAGACAGCACTCCCGGGCTGTGAAATACAAAGAGACAATTTTTGTTTATGCATTAAACATTAACATTAACTCGTCCCATCCGGGAGGTAAGGATTTCTTGAACGTTGCAAACAAAACATTAAATATAGAAAAATTACAAAATATTAAATATACATTTTCATATACATAGACGACAATATTCTTGTGAAGGACCCGCACCAAACCTTCAACGTGGGTCCTGGGTGGGCTGCAGGACATATGAATGCAGACCTCACTCAGTGCCACACCACACGGGTTTTATTATTCAGAGGTAGTTGTGGTGGTTTTATGTAAAACCAATATTGTGCACCGAAGCGCAACTATTTACAGGATAAGTTCTGGGCTGGCACAGTCCTCAGCCTCTCAGTCCATGTCATAATAAAAGAGCACATATATATCTTTCTCACTTTAATATCTACATTATATATCTATATATATACTTATTTTAACTTTAAATTCACCTTATATCAAATTCTGTATGCAAGAATCTGCAATTAACTTTTTCAAATCTTCATTCTAGTACCCAGCCGGGCATTCTACTCATTTTACATAAAACATAGATACATTTGGTAATAAAGTGCAAAACTGGCAAAAATTCTCAAACTTTCTACAACGTTACATATGGTAGACCCCTGTCTGGATCTTACCGGTTTTTACTGTTTAATTACTTCAACTACATTTTCCACCCCGGGGGCTGGAACAATGCGATGGTCCCTAGATCCCATGACTAACAAGTCGTGACCTGCTATCAGAGTCTGGGTCGCCACAGTTCTCGTACGAACCTCTAGGGGCGCAACGGGTGCTTTCGCTTTATGAGACGCTGTTTGCGTTACTGTAATGGCCACTTGCTCTCGTGATGCAGAAATAGTCGCCGTGCGCGTCGTCGTGTAAACTGCTGATTGCGATGTGGAATGAATCGCAGGTTGCGATGTAGTAGGATCAGGTAGTGAAGAGTATACAGGTTGTGCTTCCATTTGCAAGGAGCCTGCAGGGGGCGTCGCCGGGGCACGGTCTGGTGCAGCTGAAGATTGGGACTGGGTTGCGCTGGCAATGGTGACGTTACCTGCGTCAGGGACGGGGTCACGGACGATTGTGACATTAAGGGCATACCATCCCTTCATACCCCAGTGTCGTGTATAGGTGACAATGTCTCCATTAATTAGGTCCCTCCCGGGATGGCCTTGCGGTAGGTGGGATTCTACATCGCGTCTGCTGACAAAGACCCTGGGTAGAGGCCCGGTTCTCTGATGAAGCCCCAGCCCTTCCGGAGCTGGAACTCTGTCACACACCCCTGCCGCCACGGTTCCCTCAGAGTACCTGTTTCTCTACGGACACTTTCCTTGTCCGCGATCAGCTCTGCATGCTGCCGCTGTCGGTTGCGCTGAGCCTCCTGTTCTTCCTCCTGCCGGCGTTGCTGTTTCTCTTCGCGACGCTGCCACTCACGTTCCCACTGGGCGGTGTAGGCGACGTCATCCAGGCGCGCCATCTCATCCCAGTCAACGTCTGGTAATGACGGACAGGACCCCTCTGGTGTCCCTATCGGGGATCGATCATCTGCTGCGGCCTCCTGGCCGGGCGGGCGTTCCGGAACTGGCGGTACCTCCTCAACCTCCTTCGCCTCCACCGCTTCACCGGTGGGATCAGGGTCGGTACTTTCGGGGCAGCCTCCGGTTGCTCCTTAGCCTTGGGCAGCAGAAATTTTGGAAGTTCCAGACGTGAGGGGTCGTCGAGAGGAGAGAACACCGCGTCCCACAGCCGCCGCTGCATCAGGGTACGCCGGCGTCTCTCGATCTCCTCCATGCCAGGTTGTGGCAAAATCATCTTTTTCAGTCTGGCATTCTCTTCTTTAATTTCCAGCAATGCTTGCTGCAGGTGCAGGACCACCGATGGTTCCGGTTCCAGTGGCAGCTTGGCTGGGGAGCGGGGCCTGCCTTCCACCGCTTCCCTGCTCGGCTGCACACGTCCTGCTTCCATGATGTTCCAGAACCGTCTCTCTTCTTCTTTTCGAAACGTCCAGTCTCTTCCGTGGAGGCGGGGTTTGCGTCTCCTCCTCTTCGCAGGGAAGGTGAAGAGGAGGCGGACCTCCTTTGCTGTAGGGCAGGATCGCATGTTGTAATAGCACTTTGAGAGGGCAGGCATTCTCTTCGCGCCACAGGGGGGCACACGCCCACGAATCCACGCCCACCTTCTTCTCCAGCGCCTGAGGGCGCGAATTTGGCGGCAAAATGGCGGATTTTAGCGCCAAAAATAGCAAACAGTCCTTTTCCACAAAAACACCTCCACAGGCACACAGGGCTCGCGATTTTGCGAGTTTCGCATCCTGTTCGTGACGCCAAAGTTTTGTGTCGACCCGCCACCACAATTGTGGATTACCAGGGCAATGGGGTACTCAGAGCCGAGCCCATGGAAGTCTATGGGGATGTCACAGGTAGCGGTGGCTCGGTCTGTGGCCCTGGCGGTCTGGCGTATGTTGGGGGAATATTTACAGGGGATAGATATATTTACAGTTCGTGACGCCACCTGTAGTCTCTGGTAATTCGTACCAGCGCTGCTGTAGATCGCTGAGGGGATGGTGAGGCAGCTAGATGTCGGGTCCCCTACAGGTGGGACTCTTCCCTCAGGTCGATGGTTATGGTGGGGTTGTGCAGGCATGCAATTAAATAACTCAGTCTCACACCGTCAGCGTCTTTCCATACCTTTTACTTGTAAGATGGTAAGGCAGGTCCCAGGGAGGCTGATCCAATGGAGATGTGTTTTGAGGTAGCAGCTGGACAAGTTAGGGGCCTCCTTTACTTTCACAATGATGAGTCCAACCAGCATAAAGCGTAGTTCCCTCTATAAACTCCAGCTATTTCAAAGCTGTACTGCCCGGTCAGTTTTGTGGTTGGAGCCTTCCTATGAGAGAGCTGAGTTCCTATTCTTGCTGATCAGGCTCAAGGTTCTCACTCCCCCTGACCCCAGTTACGTACCGACACTCCAAGGGCTGCTTTCTGTTACCTAAGGTCCAGTAAGCCTCTGGTTTTTCTACCACTATGCGTGAAGCTATAGTGATGCTTCGGTCTCCAGTGACCGGTGACAATGTGCAGGACTTCTCCAATCCTAAAGCACTTCTGATTCCTTCCACTGTGCCTTTCACCTTGTCCGCGCTTGTAGCATAAGCACTCCACACTTCCTAAAGTCATATAAATCAATCCTTCCTTACTTCTCTCCAGAGCTTGCTGACAGAATCTCAGTATTCCACTAGGCAGGAGCACGTCTCTGAACCTTCACTGTCCTTGAGACAGGAGACTGAAGTATCTGTAACTAACTCTTCCTTCTCATTAGGTGTCTCAGTCCGTCTTCTAGTGGGGCACAGCTCTGACCAGGCTGAGGTGATCTGGCTCACCTTTACTGGCCTCCACTTTCTGAACTGCTGACAGACTCAGGCTGGACTACTTCCTCCCTCCAGGTCCAGGCGAGACTCTGCTCCTTCCTCCTCCTCCTGTCTGACTAGACTGACTGACCCCTCGCTGAATGAGCTTATATATCCTGTGGGTGTGTCTAAGTGTGTGTTGGAGTGAATGGTTATAGAGCATTAAACTGCTATCTCTCCACACATCCTCCAGGGTACTGCGTGTGCCTTCACACCAGGGCTACACACGTGTATTGCTATATAATGTGTTTACATTGTTGTATACTTTGTGGGTAGTGCTTAATACAATGTGGGTATTGCTATATTCTGTTTTGGCATACTTGCATACTATGTGGGTAGTGCCTTATATAATGTGGTTATTGCTATATTCTGTTTTGGCGTACTTGTATACTATGTGGGTAGTGCTTAACCCCTTACTGCCATCAGACGTACTATCCCATCCATGGTACCTGGGCCCGTATGACCATGGACGGGATAGTACGTCCCAGCGATCGGACGCGCTCCCGGGGGGAGCGCAGCCGATCGCGGCCGGATGTCAGCTGATTATCACAGCTGACACCCGGCACTATGTGTCAGGAGCGGTCACGGACCGCTCCCGGCACATTAACCCCTGGCACACCGCGATCAAACATGATCGCGGTGTACTGGGGGCACAGGGGAGGATTGCGCAGGGTGGGGGCTCCCTGCGCGCTCCCTGAGACCCTCAGAGCAGCGCGATGTGTCGCGCTGTTCCGAGGGTCCGTCCTCCCTCCAGGTCCCCGGATCCACGATGGCGCCGGGGTCCTGCAGGGAGGCGGCTTCCTCAGTGCCTGCTGAGAGCAGGCACTGAGAAGACTGCAGCGATGCCAGAGCGATCGCTGGTGTGACAGAGTGCTGTGCACACTGTCACACCAGCGATCTGCTAAAATACAGTGATGTCCCACCCTGGGACAAAGTAAAAAAGTTAAAAAAATAAAAATAAAAATTGTTTAAAAAAATCATAAAAAAAAAAAAATATTCCCCAATAAATTCATTTTTTCCTGTAAATAAAAAACAAAAACAATAAAAGTACACATATTTGGTATTGCCGCGTCCGTAACGACCCGCCCTATAAAACTGTCCCACTAGTTAACCCCTTTAGTGAACCTCTTAAAAAAAATTAAAAAAAACAAAGCAAAAAATCAATGCTTTATCATCATACCACCGAACAAAAAGTGGAATAACACGCGATCAAAAAGACGTATATAAATAAACATGGTACCACTGAAAACGTCATCTTGTCCCGCAAAAAACGAGCCATCATACAGCATCATCAGCGAAAAAATAAAAAGTTATAGCTCGCAGAATAAAGCGATGCAAAAATAATATTTTTTTATATAAAATTAGTTTTATTCTATAAAAGCGCCAAAACATAAAAAATGATATAAATGAGGTATCGCCGTAATCGTACTGACCCGAAGAATAAAACTGCTTTATCAATTTTACCACACGCGGAACGGTATAAACGCCTCCCCCAAAAGAAATTCATGAATTGCTGATTTTTGTTCATTCTAACCTCCCAAAAATTGAAATAAAAAGCGATCAAAAAATGTCACGTGCTCAAAAATGGTACCAATAAAAAAGTCACCTCGTCCCGCAAAAAATAAGACCTCACATGACTCTGTGGGCCAAAATATGCAAAAATTATAGCTCTCAAAATGTGATGATGCAAAAACTATTTTTTGCAATAAAAAGCGTCTTTTAGCGTGACAGCTGCCAATCATAAAAACCCGCTATAAATAGTAAATCAAACCCCCCTTTATCACCCCTTAGTTAGGGAAAAATAATAAAATTATAAAAAAGTATTTATTTCCATTTTCCCATTAGGGTTAGGGTTGCTGCTAAAGTTAGGGTTAGGGTTGGCGCTAAAGTTAGGATTAGGGTTAGGGTTGGGATTAGGGTTATGGGTGTGTTAGGGTTAGGTTTGTGGTTAGGGTTGGGACTAGGGTTAGGGGTGTGTTGGGGTTAGGGTTGGAGTTAGAATTGGGGGGTTTCCGCTGTTTAGGCACATCAGGGGCTCTCCAAATGTGACATGGCGTCTGATCTCAATTCCAGCCAATTCTACATTGAAAAAGTCAAACGGTGCTCCTTCACTTCTGAGCTCTGCCATGCGCCCAAACAGTAGTTTACCCCCACATATGGGGTATCAGTGTACTCTGGACCCAAGAGTTATTGTGTAATTTGTCCTATTTCTTCTGTTACCCTTGGGAAAATAAAAAACTGGGGGTAAAAATATCATTTTTAAAAAAAAAAATGATTTTTTGTTTTTACGACTGTACGTTATAAACTTCTGTGAAGCACTTGGGGCTTCATAGCGCTCACCACACATCTAGATAAGTTCCTTGTGGGGTCTATTTTCCAAAATGGGGTCACTTGTGGGGGGTTTCCACTGTTTAGGCGCATCAGGGGCTCTCCAAATGTGACATGACGCCCCCAGACCATTCCATCAAAGTCTGCAATCCAAAACGTCACTACTTCCCTTCCGATCCCCGACGTGCACCCATACAGTAGTTTACTCCCACATATTGGGTATCAGCGTACTCAGGACAAATTGGACAACAACTTTTGTGGTCCAATTTCTCCTGTTACCCTTGTGAAAATAAAATATTGAGGACGAAAAAAATCATTTTTGTAAAAAAAAAAAAAGATTTTTATTTTACAGCTGTACGTTATAAACTTCTGTGAAGCACTTCGGGGTTCAAAGTGCTCACCACACATCAAGATAAGTTCCTTGAGGGGTCTAGTTTCCAAAATGGTGTCATTTGTTGGGGGTTTCCACTGTTTATGCAGATCAGGAGCTCTCCAAACACGACATGGCATCCAGCCAATTCTGTGTTGAAAAAGT
>JARQOD010000004.1:167355514-167461337 GCA_033576555.1 Oophaga sylvatica | reverse complement strand
CTTTTGTCTTTCAGCACGGGCCATAATTGTATACATTATTTTTTTTGCATTTTTTTTTTTTTTTATTCCACAGCAGAGGACATCATCGGAGGCCGGAGGCTGCTTCAGCACCACCACCAGATGAGACTGAAGCAGGAGAACAGCAGCGTGACATTGCAGCTCCAGCAGACGGTAAATATCTCACACCCCATAACCCAAACGGAACTTATGTCTTTCAGCACGGCCATGATTGTATACATTATTTTTTTGCATTTTTTTTTTATATTTATTCAACAGCAGAGGACATCATCGGAGGCAGGAGGCTGAGACTGCACCACCACCAGATGAGACTGAAGCAGGAGAACAGCAGCGTGACATTGCAGCATCCAGCAGACGGTAAATATCTCACACCCCATAAACCCAAAACGGAACTTATGTCTTTCAGCACGGGCCATGATTGTAGACATTTTTTTTTTTTGCATTTTTTTATTTTTATTCCACAGCAGAGGACATCATCAGAGGCCAGAGGCTGCTACAGCACCACCACCAGATGACACTGAAGCGGAGAGCAGCGTGACATTGCAGCATCCAGCAGACGGTAATATCTCACACCCCATAACCCAAAACTTAACTTTTGTGTTTCAGCCAGGGGCTTGATTGTGTCCATGTATTCATTGCCATTTTTCTTTCTGTTTACTGCACAGCAGACGACCAGCACAGGCACCAATGGAATACGGCCGGCAGCAGGACAGTAGTTCTTCTGGGAGCCCTCCCACTCATCGGCAGCGTTCACAATGCATCTTTGGTATATGTATTCCTTTTTTTTTTTTAAATAAACAGGAATCTGAAGCTGAGGAGCTCCCAGAAGAAGGACGGGGTGGACAGATACCCGGAGTGGGCTCACAATTCGTAAGTTTCCTGCATCCATCACTGCAACACAACATCACACTACACACAACACATCCTGAAAAAAAAACTCTGCACACAACGAAAACCAACATCAAAGAAACCGTAATTGTTTTTTTTTTTTTTTAGTCTTGCGCACCTGTGGCTTCAAGAGGTCCTCGCAGTGCCTCCCAGAGTCGACGTGAACAACGTGGCGGTCTTCAAACCTGTAATTATTTTTTTTTTAGTTTTTTAATTAAATTTGCACTGTTTTTTTTACTTCATGTACTTTTTTTCTCATTTAATTTTAGGCTTCACAGCGTGCTCCCGACTCAGACGGTGAGGAGGGGATCGATGTGGACCTACTAATTGATCTGATCAGAGAGCGGGAGCCGCTGTGGAACATGGGGGACCGCCGCCATTCGGATCAGATAGTGAACCGTCGGCTCTGGGATGAAGTCTGTTCCCAACTTGTGGGCTACTGGGAGGACCTTGAAGCTCGGTCACAGTCTAAAATGCGTAAGTATATACAGTTCAGTAGGGCTGCTGGATTTAAAGCAGTGTTTCCACAACTCAGTCCTCGTGAACCCCAAGGGGTCATGTTTTCATGATTTCCTTTGGTACAACACTATGGAAATCCTGAAAACATGACCCGTGGGGGACATGAGGACTGTAGTTTGGGAAAACACTTATGTTGTATACTAACCAATTTGTGCTATCTCGTTTCAGGGGAGAGAATTGTGAAGCGGTGGCGGTCTATCAGGGATCGCTTCAAGAAGGAGTTCAACAAAGAGATGCGGGCCCCGAGTGGTTCTTCAGGACGCCAGAGCAAATACAAAATATGCAAGAGCCCTGGCGTTCCTGCGGGAAACAGTGGTCACCAGAAGGTAAATATTCAAAAGGAAATGTTTACATGTCTAACTACATTTTTTTTCCAGCCAGGGCCATTCAAATACAGTATATTAATTGTATTTTTCTCTTTATTCCACAGCATGGTGACCAGCACTCGGGCGCCCGCAGAGTTGGGCCCTTCTGGGGCGATCCTGAGGAGACCGGCACCGAGGGACACTTTGGACCGCCCCGACTCATCCGCACCCAACGTGAGCCCTCTTTCCCCTCCACCAGCGCTGCAGCATCGTGGCCGAGTGCATTGCATGAGGCTGCTGGTCAGGAGATAGATTTCCCTTTACCCCACCTTTCTGCCCCTGCCACCTCTTTACACACCTGCGGCTACTGGGCGGCAGCGTCAGAGGGGTCAGGAAAGGAACTATGCGCCCGAGTTCTTGCATTTGAATGCATCTTTTCAGAACTGTCTTAAAGCATTATCTGAACAAGTTGCCGCAGGCATTAATCAGATAACCTCTGCAGTTTCGGAGGTAAAGACACTTCTGCAAAACATGCATTCGGAAGCAAGAGCATCACCTAATCACAGCTTTTTTAAGTCTGTGCGGAGCGCATAGAGCCACTATCTGTTGACCAGCAGATGTATGTGATGCATACGTGCCACGCTGCTGTAGTTCAGGTTATCTCCTTCCCCCTTCCAATTCCCTACCATATCACTGCTCCTCCAGTCCCTGCCCCACCCTCCACTCCACCACCCATCACCGATTCTGCCTCCAACTTGTCCTCCCATTCTTTAAACTCTTTCCACCCTTCACCTCTTACTGTTCCTTCCCCACCAGCATCCAGTCCTCTCTACACACTCCCACGGTCGAAGTGTCCCGCATCCCCTCCAATAGTATGTCCACCCCACACTACACTACGTTGTAACGTATTTAACATGTTAAAAAAAATACAATCAGTCATTTTATGCAAAATTCCAAATTTTATTAACCCCTTCCCGACCCATGACGCCACATAGGCGTCATGAAAAACCTGTGCCAATCCGACCCATGACGCCTATGTGGCGTCATGAAAGGATTGCGTCCCTGCGGGTCGGGTGACCGGGGTCACTGAAAGGTCAACCGACCCGCCGGCACAGGACCCTTTGTGCTTCACCACAGGGGGGTTGGCTTAACCCCCCCGTGGCCACGATCGCTCTGATTGGCTGTTAAAAGTGAAACAGCCAATCAGAGCAATCTGTAATATTTCACCAATATAATTGGTGAAATATTTCAATCCAGCCATGGCCGATGCTGCAATAGCATCTGCCATGGCTGGACACCGAGCCCTGACCCCCCCACACGGATTCACGGCGGCGATCGGCCGCCGCCACCGAAAGATGGCAGCGGTCGGTCACCGCCGTCACTAAAAGCACCCCTCGTCCTGGCCTCCGCTGCCCCCACCTTCCGATCCCCCCCCTGACTTCCGACCCCCATACTCACCTCTCCCGGTCCACCGATGTCCCTGGATCCTTCCGGTGGCTGCCCGGGATTCTTCATGGGCGCCGCCATCTTGGAAAATGGCGGGCGCATGCGCAGTGCGCCCTGCATAGTCAAAAATTTATTTTGATCACTGTGATAAACTGTACAGTGATCAAATAAAAAAAAGTAAGTGAACCCCCCTGTCATAGGTAGGGACAAATAATAAAGAATTTTTTTTTTCCTATTAGGCCCTGTGCACACGTTGCGGATTTTGCTGCTGATCCGCAGCTGATTTCGCTGCTGATCCGCAGCGGATTTCGCTGCTGATCCGCAGCGGATTTCGCTGCTGATCCGCAGCGGATTTCGCTGCTGATCCGCAGCTGATTTCGCTGCTGATCCGCAGCAGATTTCGCTGCTAATCCGCAGCGGATTTTGCTGCGGATCAGCAGCGGATTTGGCGCTGCGGATTCACAGCAGATCCAGAAACCATGTACAGTACAATGCAAATAAATGGTAAAAAAAAAACGCTGTGCACATGCTGCAGATTTTTCAGCGCAGATTTGCTGCGGTTTTAAATCCGCAGCATGTCAATTCTTTGTGCGGATTCCGCAGCGATTTTACACCTATTCCATTATAGGCGTAAAACCGCAGAGAAAAACCGCAGCAAATCCGCGCTAAATACGCAGGTAAAAGGCAGGTCGTTTACCTGCGGATTTTAGATTTTAGAAAAATCCGCAAGTGAATCCGCAACGTGTGCACGGGCCTTAGGGTCAGGCTGGGTTCATATTGCATTATGGCAGTCCGTTAGATGGACTGCGTTTCACCGCGGTATAACGCGGTGTAACGCAGTCCGTTAACGCTGCCATTCACCCCATTTGTGTGCGCATCGCAACGCATGCCATGAAGCGGCATGCGTTCGCGACGTGTCGTCATTCAGTGACGGAGCCTTGGACGCAGGCTGCAGCGTCTGGGCTCCATCACCGCTAGCACAGATGAATCATCGCTGATTCCTCTGCACTAGCGGGTATAGCATAACGCGATCGCGTTATGCTATACCGTTACCAGCCCGTCAACGCTACGTGTTGAACGGGCTGGTAAAACGCAATATGAACCCAGCCTTAGGGTTAGAACTAGGGTTAGGGTTAGAACTAGGGTAAGGGTTGGAATTAGGGTTAGGGTTGGAATTAGGGTTAGGGTTGGAATTAGGGTTAGGGTTGGGATTAGGGTTAGGGTTGGATAAGCGTTAGGGGTGTTTTGGGGTTAGGGTTGGGATTAGGGTTAGGCTTGTGGTTAGGTTTATGGTTAGAGTTGGGATTAGGGTTAGGGGTGTGTTGGGGTTAGGGTTATGGTTAGGGGTGTGTTGGGGTTAGGGTTGGAGTTAGAATTGAGGGGTTTCCACTATTTAGGTACATCAGGGGGTCTCCATACGCGACATGGCGCCAACATTGATTCCTGCAAATTTTGCGTTCAAAAAGTCAAACAGTGCTCCCTTTATTCCAAGCCCCGACGTGTGCCCAAACAGTGGTTTACCCCCACATATGGGGTATCAGCGTACTCGGGAAAAATTGCACGACAACTTTGGGGGTCTAATTTCTCCTGTTACTGTTGGGAAAAAAAAATTGGGGACTAAAAAAGTTATTTTTGTGGAAAAAAATGATTTTTTATTTTCACGGCTCTGCGTTATAAACTTCTGTGAAGAACTTGGGGGTTCAAAGTGCTCACCACACATCTAGATAAGTTCCTTGCGGGGTCTAGTTTCCAAAATGGGGTCACTTGTGGGGAGTTTATACTGTTTAGGCACATCAGGGACTCTGCAAACGTAACATGACGCCCGCAGACCATTCCATCAAGTCTGCATTTCAAAACGTCACTACTTCCCTTCCGAGCCCCGAAGTGTGCCCATACAGTAGTTTTCTCCAACATATGGGATATCAGCGTACTCAGGACAAATTGGACAACAACTTTTGAGGTCTAATTTCTCCTGTTACCCTTGGGAAAATAAAAAAATTGGGGACTAAAAGATCATGTTTGTGGAAAAAATATGATTTTTTATTTTCATGGCCCAGCGTTATAAACTTCTGTGTAGCCCTTGGGGGTTCAAAGTGCTCACTACACATCTAGATAAGCTCCTTGGGGGGTCTAGTTTCCAAAATGGTGTCACTTGTGGGGGGTTTCTACTGTTTAGGCACATCAGGGGCTCTGCAAACGCAACATGATGCCCACAGAACATTCCATCAAGTCTGCATTCCAAAATGGCGCTCCTTCTCTTCTGTGCTCTCCCATGCGCCAAAACAGTGGTTCCCCCCACATATGGGGTACCAGTGTACTCAGGACAAACTGTACAACAATTTTGTGGTCCAATTTCTCCTGTTACCCTTGTGAAAATAAAAAATTGCGGGTTAAAAAAATCAGTTTTTGAGGAAAAAAATGATTTTTTATTTTCACGGCTCTGCATTACAAACTTCTGTGAAGCACGTGGGGGTTCAAGGTGCTCACCACACATCTAGTTAAGTTCCTTGAGGGGTCTAGTTTACAAAATGTGGTCACTTGTGGTGGGTTTCTACTGTTTAGGCACATCAGGGGCTCTGCCCGCCCGCAGACCATTCCATCAAGTCGACATTTCAAAGCGTCACTACATCCCTTCCAAGCCCTGACGTGTGCCCAAGCAGTGGTTCTCCCCCACATGTGAGGTACTACTTAGGACAAATTAGACAACAACTTTTGGGGTCCAATTTCTCCTGTAACCATTGTGAAAATAAAAAATATGGGGCTAAATAATCATTTTTTGAGAAAAAAAAATGATTTTTTATTTTCACGGCTCTGCGTTATAAACTTTTGTGAAGCACCTGGGGGTTCAAAGTGCTCACTGTGCATCTGCATAAGTTTCTTAGGGGGTCTAGTTTCCAAAATGGGGTCATTTGTGGGGGAGCTCCAAAGTTTAGGCATACAGGGGCTCTCCAAACATGACATGGTGTTCGCTAACGACTGGAGCTAATTTTCCATTCAAAAAGTCAAATGGCGCTTCTTCCCTTCTGAGCCCTGCCGTGAGCCCAAACAGTGGTTTATGACCACATATGAGGTATCTGTGTACTCAGGAGAAATTGCCCAACAAATTTTAGGATCCAATTTATACTGTTGCCCATGTGAAAATGAAAAAACTGAGGCTAAAAGAACATTTTTGTGAAAAAAAAAGTACTTTCTTTTTTTTACAGATCAATTTGTGAAGCACTTGGGGGTTCAAAGTGCTCACTCTGCATCTAGATAAGTTCCTTGGGGGGTCTAGTTTCCAAAATGGGGTCACTTGTGGGGGAGCTCCAATGTTTAGGCACACAGGGACTCTCCAAATGCGACATGGCATCCGCTAAATATTCCAGCATATTTTCCATTCAAAAAGTCAAATGGCGCTCCTTCCCTTCTGAGCCCTGCCGTGCGCCCAAACAGTGGTTTATGACCACATATGAGGTATCGGTGTACTCAGGAGAAATTGCCCAACAAATTTTAGCATCCATTTTATCCTGTTGCCCATGTGAAAATGAAAAAACTGAGGCTAAAAGAAAATTTTTGTGAAAAAAAAAGTACTTTCTTTTTTTTACGGATCAATTTGTGAAGCACCTGGGGGTTCAAAGTGCTCACTCTGCATCTAGATAAGTTCCTTGGGGGGTCTAGTTTCCAAAATGGGGTCACTTGTGGGGAGCTCCAATGTTTAGGCACACAGGGACTCTCCAAATGCGACATGGCAACCGCTAAATATTCCAGCATATTTTCTATTCAAAAAGTCAAATGGCGCTCCTTCCCTTCTGAGCCCTGCCGTGCGCCCAAACAGTGGTTTATGACCACATATGAGGTATCTCTGTACTCAGGAGAAATTGCCCAACAAATTTTAGGGTCCATTTTATCCTGTTGCCCATGCAAAAATTAAAAACTTGATGCTAAAAGAAAAATTTTGTTGGAAAAATTAAAATGTCCATTTTTTCCTTCCACGTTGCTTTAGTTCCTGTGAAGCACCTGAAGGGTTAATAATCTTCTTGAGTGTAGTTTTGAGTAGCTTGAGGGGTGCAGTTTTTATAATGGTGTCACTTTTGGGTATTTTCTGCCATATAGACCCCTCAAAGTGACTTCAAATGTGAGGTGGTCCCTAAAAAAAATGGTTTTGTAAATTTTGCTGTAAAAATGAGAAATTGCTGGTCAACTTTTAACCCTTATAACTTTCTAACAAAAAAAAATGTTGTTCCCAAAATTGTGCTGATGTAAAGTAGACATGTGGGAAATGTTATTTATTAACTATTTTATGTCACATAACTCTCTGGTTTAACAGAATAAAAATTCAAAATTTGAAAATTGCGAAATTTTCAAAATTTTGTCCAAAGTTCCATTTTTTTCACAAATAAACGCAAAAATTATCGACCTAAATTTACCACTAACATGAAGCCCAATATGTCACGAAAAAACAATCTCAGAATCGCTAGGATCCGTTGAAGCGTTCCTGAGTTATTACCTCATAAAGGGACACTGGTCAGAATTGCAAAAAATGGCAAGGTCTTTAAGGTCAAAATAGGCTGGGTCATGAAGGGGTTAAAAAAAATTTTCAAGTAAAATTTAACAAACTTGTTAAAAAAAGATGGGTCAATAAAAGTTGAATTGGTTGATTAAAATTTTGTCTGTCATTTCTTTCTAATGTAGCATATTATGTAAAGGTTACATCTGTAAAAATAAAGATTAAGTACAGTAACAAGGTAAAAGACAGTAACAAAATTACATATATTTAGGTTATAAAAAAACAAAAACATAACATAGAGAAAAAAAAGAAAAAACAAGTTAGACTTCTTTTTACAGTGCATGACTTTGGTTCCAGTAATCAGCAATTTCTCAAACACGGTCATCCTGCCAGTCTACTAGTCCTTCTGGTGAAATAAAATATTCTGCAAATCTGTCCCTCATCCTTGAAACAGCCAGTGAACTGCGATTGCTATTGTTCTGATAATCGTGTAATGTGGTTTCTTGCAAGTGGTCCTCAATGGTAATCTGTTCTTTGCATATCACAAAATTATGCAGGACCACGCACGCTTTAATGACTTCGTCAACAGTGTCAGTCTTCAAATTTATGGCTGTCAATAGTACACGCCACTTTGCAGTCAGGATTCCAAAAGTGCACTCCACCATTCTCCTAGCTCTTGTGAGCCGGTAATTAAAAATACTTTTTGTATGGGTCAGTGCTCTGCTAGCATATGGTTTTAATAGATGTTCTGAGAGCTGGAATGCCTCATCACCAACACACACATACGGCATAGGTGGCCCAGTGGTTTGAGGCAGCGGCCTAGGGGCTGCGAAATGGAAGGTGTTCCCATACAGTCGACGTCCCATCGCAGAAAGTTTGAAGACCTGCGAATCATTAGATCGTCCAAATGCCCCAATGTCCACAGCTATGAACTTATATTCTGCGTCAGCGATGGCCATCAGGACAACCAAAAAATATTTCTTATAATTAAAATATTCGGATCCTGTTCCCGCTGGCTTGACAATCCGGACATGTTTCCCATCAACAGCTCCAAGGCAATTAGGAAACTGGCAGATCTGTTGAAACTTCTCCGCAATTTGCATCCACCGTTCTGTAGTAGGTTCAGGCAGAAATTCAGTGACCAAACAGTCCCACAGTGCACGGCAGGTGTGCTTGATGATGCTCGATATTGTAGATATTCCAAGTCTAAATTGAAAATGTAGTGAGGAGAGCGATTCTCCACTTGCAAGGAATCTGTAAACAAAAAAGAAAAAAACATTTAGCTCACAATCACAGCATTACATTGCAGAACTCAGGTAAACAATTGGAGATACACAAAAAATGCATTTGAATGAAATAAACACACACAAGTTTTTGACCATTTTTTATTGCACTGGTATTCCTTCGATTCTCTTTTTGTCCTATAATAAAAAATAACAACAATACAAGTGTGTTCAAGCAAGCAGATCCAATACATATAGCTTACCTTATAGTCACCATGAGACGCTCCGCCGAGAAATCGAGAAGCGACAATAGGTGTCACATCTCCTGATCTGGTCTTCAATCCGCTCCACCAAGATATCAAAAGTTTCCTTCTTCATACGTAGATATGAAAAAAAAATTTCTGGATTTTGTCGCAGCTCCATGTTTAGTGTACTATACACACCACGGGTTAATCTCTGTGCCGTGATGGGGTGGATCCACATACGGCGGCGTCGCTGGCGCTGACGCATAAGGCGCTGCTCTAGCTTTCTCTCCTTCTCCATAACAATAATCTTCAAGCGATTCGCCTCCGCAGTGAAATCCACAAGATTCTTGAAAATATTCCCAATAATTACATCCATCTTCACCAGTCACTTGCTCTTCTCTCCAAAATGCACTTTGCTCCTCTACAACCTGTCAAAGATGGGCTGTAGGAACAGTGTATATATAGGATTACAGTAGCCAATCAGGTTTGGAAATAAAAGGGGCGTTTTGAAAACCGGATCCGTCGTAATCCGTCAAAAAACGGATAAAAAATGGATGAACCTGATGCGCCGGATCAGGTTTTCTGCCTGATCCGCTAGACGGATCAGGCAGAAAACCGAATCCGGCGCATCAGCTTTTTCATTTAATAGCCGCATCCAGCGCTCCGGCGCGACGCTGGATCGCGCTTGACGTCAAAAAACTGATGTGTGAAAGTAGCCTAGGTGGCTAGCCAGGAAAACACATGATTGGGACTTTTTGGAGACATAACACCTTATATGAGACCAATCCCATATTGTCATGTCCCATGATTTTGTAATAATACATACAGTATTGTATTATCATTATGTGGTAATTTTGTACTGTTTCGTTGCTATGAAGTAAAGTTCGCTCTCTTTAGAAGTTTGTCCTTCCTATCTCCGTTCTCTCTGATGCAGCTCTGTTGTCAGTTACCCCTCTCTTCTTCCTCATTCGCTGTCTGTCCTTCATCCTAGAAGCTCAAGTGTTTGCAGCCCTGTTTCTGAAGTCTTTTTTTATCTACTGTATGTGTGCATATCTACAAGTATTAAGCTGGCAAATAATCATTCTTCTTGAATCTTCACACAAGCCTCCTACAGTCGAGTTCAAGCTATCTGAGGATATCACTCTGTGTGAGTAACAGTTCATAAAGGCAGCCTAAAATCGGAGTCTCAAGCGCTCTACACTTGCAGTTTAGTTATGGAGTCAGAATAGTAAAAAAATACTTTTGCCAGATACATCGGTAAAGCCAGTCTACAGCTTCCATAAAACCAAGAAAATACAGCAGAGCATCTGCTTGCAACATATAAGAAATCATCAAGTGTTTGTAAGCATAATAGAACCACTGCTCCTCCAGCTCCAGAACAGCAGTTCACATCACAACTCCATTCTGCCTGTAAACTACAATGGCTAAGGCTGGAGTCACACTTATCGTATGGAAAATCAGTCCGAGTCTCCCTGCCAAGCCTCGCAGGAGTGTAATGCGAGTGTCATGCGAGTACAATCCGATTTCTCACACCAAGCATCCGACTGACATCCAAATGCAGTGCGATTATTATCGTTTTTAACATGAGCTTTTACATACAGCAAATCTCTATGTCATTTACACATTGTTTTCAAAGGAAATATACTCTTTAAAACACACACACACATTTATATACTGAATATACTGTACATGTATATATATATCTTATTATATAATTGCCATTTGGGACTTCCGGCCGCTGTCCCCGAATCCCGTAAGGCACCACGGCAGAGTCACTTGCGCAGGCTCAAGTGACATTCACGTCACCGCTATTCCCGCGCATGCGCAGTAACAGCCACAACTGCGCGCTCTGCCCGCTCTTCCCGAGCATGCGCTGTAATGAAGCGGCTGTTACTGCGCCTGTGTGGGGAATAGCAGTGACGTTTTCACCGCACTACCGATGCGATAGCATTGGGCATATTTCTAGTATATATCGTATTTTTCGGACTATAAGACGCACCGGACCATAAGACGCACCCCAAATTTTCAGAAGGAAAATTGGGAAAAAAAAATAATGTGTCAAATGGGGGTCCGTCTTACAGTCCGAATTTAGCTTACCACTGTGTGGGGTGGTTGGGCACTGTGGGGTGGCTGTGTTATGTGGGGTGGCTGTGTTATGTGGGTGGCCAGGGTGGCCATATACTCACAAATCCGGTGGCGTCGGCGTTCCCAATGCAGCTTGGCTGCGATGCGGTGGTGGTGTCCGGGCAGCAGCGGGCCTCTGGGCTGCGTGGGGGGCTCCGCCGGCATCTCGTCCCAGCTGGAAAGCCCCCCCGCAGCTGCGACGCGGTGCTGGTGCCTCCGGTGGCAGTCCCGATCCAAAGTGTGGTGCGGTGGTGGTATTCGAGCAGCAAGCGGGCCTCTGGGCTGCGTGGGGGGCTCTGCCGGCATCTCATCCCAGCCGGAAAGCCCCCCGCAGCTGCGACTTGGTGCCTGCATGAGGAACGGCCGCCTGGGGCCTCCGGCAAGATGGCCGCCGCATACTCTCGTTCAAATCTCGGCAACGTGATCTTGTCGAGATTTGAACGAGAGTATGCGGCGGCCATCTTGCCGGAGGCCCCAGGCGGCCATTCCTCATGCCGGCACCGCGTCGCAGCTGCGGGGGGGCTTTCCGGCTGGGACGAGATGCCGGTGGAGCCCCCCACGCAGCCCTGAGGCCCGCTTGCTGCCCGAACACCACCACCGCACCACACTTTGGATCGGGACCGCCACCAGAGGCACCGGCACCGCGTCGCAGCTGCGGGGGGGCTTTCCGGCTGGGACGAGATGCCGGCGGAGCCCCCCACGCAGCCCAGAGGCCCGCTGCTGCCCGGACACCACCACCGCATCGCAGCCAAGCTGCATTGGGAGCGCCGCCGCCACTGAATTTCCGGTATGTTGCGACCATAAGACGCACCCCCATTTTCCCCAAAAATTTTTGGGGAAAAAAGTGCGTCTTATGGTCCAAAAAATACGGTATATATATATACTGCATATATATATATATATATATATGATAGATAGATAGATAGATAGATAGATAGATAGATAGATAGATAGATACATAGATAGATAGATAGATAGATAGAATAAAAGCCGGCAATTAATCCGGGTACAGTATAATCACAGAGTGACAGGTTAGAATAGAAAATATGGAATGTAAATATACATGTAGAATACATAGATATATACATGTCAGTGACACACACATATATATCGTTATATATATATATACATAATATAATATATATATATATATATATATATATATAGCAAAAAATATTGAAAAGCAGCACCAAAATGATGATGAGGGTGCAAAAAATCCTTCCAGGTATATACCAAACCTCATAATATGGTCCAAAGAATGAAGGCAGCACTCCAAGATATAAGATATGGGTAGTTTATTAGCCCATGTGCGACGTTTCGGTCCTAGATGTGGAAAAAGGTAGCTTGAAAAAGGTCCACATCTAGCACCGAAACGTCGCACATGGGCTAATAAACTACCCATATCTTATATCTTGGAGTGCTGCCTTCATTTTTTGGACTATATATACAGTTCAGACCAAAAGTTTGGACACACCTTCTCATTCAAAGATTTTTCTGTATTTTCATGACTATGAAAATTGTAGAATCACACTGAAGGCATCAAAACTATGAATTAACACATGTGGAATTATACATTACACTTTACAAAAAAGTGTGAAACAACTGAAAATATGTCTTATATTCTAGGTTCTTCAAAGTAGCCACCTTTTACTTTGATTACAGCTTTGCACGCAGAAAAGGTGAACGCATGGACTCTACATGCCTGGTTCCCACCGTGAAGCATGGAGGAGGTGGAGTGATGGTGTGGGGGTGCTTTGCTGGTGACACTGTTGGGGATTATTCAAAATTGAAGCGGTGAGCGGTCCAGCTCACCCCAAACCATCTCAATTGGGTTCAGGTCTGGTGACTGTGGAGGCCAGGTCATCTGGTGTAGCTCCTCATCACTCTCCTTCTTGGTCAAATAGCCCTTACACAGCCTGGAGGTGTGTTTGGGGTCATTGTCCTGTTGAAAAATAAATGATGATCCAACTAAACGCAAACCGGATGGAATAGCATGCTGCTGCAAGATGCTGTGGTAGCCATGCTGGTTCAGTATGCCTTCAATTTTGAATAAATCCCCAACAGTGTCACCAGCAAAGCACCCCCACATCTTCACACCACCTCCTCCATGCTTCACGGTGGGAACCAGGCATGTAGCGTCCATCCGTTCACCTTTTCTGCGTGCAAAGCAGTAATCAAAGTAAAAGGTGGCTACTTTGAAGAACCTAGAATATAAGACATATTTTCAGTTGTTTCACACTTTTTTGTAAAGTGTAATGTATAATTCCACATGTGTTAATTCATAGTTTTGATGCCTTCAGCGTGATTCTACAATTTTCACAGTCATGAAAATACAGAAATAACGTTGAATGGGAAGGTGTGTCCAAACTTTTGGTCTGTACTGTATATATATATATATATATATATATATATATATATATTACTGTATATATATATATATATATATATATATTTCATAGATAGATAGATAAAAAGCCGGTAATTCATCTGCCGTGTTCTGTAAAATCACTGCATGAGCTGACAGGATAGAAGAGATGGATTACATACAGTAAATACAAATAGAATAAGTAGATAAATAGATGTCAGTAACAAATACAATTAGTACAGTGTGTGTGTGCAAATTATTGTACATGTATTTAACTAGATAAATTAGATTTTAGATAAATTGTATAAATACAGTGAGAAAAAAAGTATTTAGTCAGCCGCCAATTGTGCAAGTTCTCCCACTTAAAAAGATGACAGAGGCCTGTAATTAACATCATAGGTAGACAACAACTATGAGAGTCAAAATGAGAAAACAAATCCAGAAAATCACCTTGTCTGATTTGGCAAGATTTGTTTTGCAAATTATGTGGAAAATAAGTATTTGGTCACCTAAAAACATGCAAGATTTCTGGCTCTCACGGACCTGTAACTTCTTCTTTAAGAGGCTCCTCTGTCCTCCACTCATTACCTGTAGTAATAGCACCCGTTTGAACTTGTTATCAGTATAAAAGACACCTGTCCACAACCTCAGTCACACTCCAAACTCCACTATGGTGAAAACCAAAGACCTGTCGAAGGACAACAGAAACAAAATTGTAGCCCTGCACCAGGCTGGGAAGTCTGAATCTGCTATAGGCAAGCAGCTTGGTGTGATGAAATCAACTGTGGGAGCAATAATAAGAATATGAAAGACATACAAGACCACTGATAATCTCCCTCGATCTGGAGCTCCATGCAAGATCTCACCCCGTGGGGTCAAAGTGATCACAAGAACGGTGAGCAAAAATCCCAGAACCACATGGGGGACCTAGTGTATGACCTGCATAGAGCTGGGACCACTGTAACAAAGGCTACCATCAGTAACACACTACGGGGACTCAGATCCTGCAGTGCCTGACATGTCCCCCTTCTTAAGCCAGTACATGTCTGGGCCCATCTGAAGTTTGCTAGAGAGCATTTGGATTATCCAGAAGAGTATTGAGAGAATGTCATATGGTCTGATGAAACCAAAGTACAACTGTTTGGTAGGAACAAAACTCGTCGTGTTTGGAGGACACAGAATGCTGAGTTGCATCCAAAGAACACCATACCTACTGTGAGGCATGGGGGTGGCAACATCATGCTTTGGGACAGTTTCTCTGCGAAGGGCCCAGGACGACTGATCCGTATACATGAAAGAATGAATGGGGCCATGTATAGTGAGATTTTGAGTGCAAACCTCCTTCCATCAGTAAAGGCATTGAAGATGAAACATGGATGGGTCTTTCAGCATGATAATGATCCCAAACACACTGCCAGGGCATTGAAAGAGTGGCTTCGTAAGAAACATATGAAGGTCCTGGAGTGGCCAAGCCAATCTCCAGATCTCAACCTCATAGAAAACCTTTGGAGGGATTTGACAGTCCGTGTTGACCAGCAACAGGCTCAAAACATCACTGCTCTAGAGGATATATGCATGGAGGAATGGGCCATACCACCAACAGTGTGTGGCAACCTTGTGAAGATTCACAGAAAACATTTCACCTCTGTCATTGGCAACAAAGGAAATATAACAAAATATTAAGATGAACTTTTGTTAATGACCAAATACTTATTTTCCACCATAATTTGCAAAATAAATCTTGCCAAATCAGACAAGGTAATTTTCTGGATTTGTTTTCTCATTTTGACTCTCATAGTTGTGGTCTGCCTATGATGTCATCTTTATAAGTGGGAGAACTTGCACAATTGGTTGCTGACTAAATACTTTTTTCCCCACTGTACATATATATATGTGTGTGTCACTGACATCTATATATCTATGTATTCTATATGTAAATATCTATTTTATCTATTCTATTCTAACCTGTCAGTGTAATTTTACTATATGCGGCACATGAATTGCCGGATTTTCAAAGGACACCGGTGTGTAAAAATCGGACAGCACTCTCATGGTCGGAGTGCTGTGCGATTCTTTTCTCGCACACATAGGCTTGCATTGGTGAGTCTTGCCAAATATGCCAAATATGGCAGAGAAAATAAACGGTGATATGAGCTGCCCCATATATTAACACTGGGCCAGGTGCTATGTGATGTTTTCTACATGATCTACAAAGCTTTGAAACCATTAAATAAAAATTTTCTTGTGATACAGCAGACTTTTGCAAGAATTGCACAAATACCCAAGATGTAATCTCGCAATGCTGGGTTTGCCAGGCAGTCCAAACGATCATTTAAGTCACGCTCTTCGAAATCTTCAATGCTTAGCAAACGGCTTATGAGAGGCTGAAGCTACTAAGGTACAAGCTGCTTTTGCGCAAAAAAAACTGAGCTGGAAGTGAGCACAGCACGTCAAAAGGCAGAAATGGAAGCAAGTGTAGCCTGTGAAAAGGCAAAAATGGAAATGAACATGAGAAGGCAGAAACAGAAGCCAGAACAGCACGCAGAAAGGCATGATGGAAGTGAGTGTAGCATGTGAAAAAGCAGAAATAGAAGCCAGCGCAGCTCCCAAAAAGGCAGAAATAGAGGGCCTATAGAAGGAATGTGAACATGCCAGAGCCATGGCAAGATTAAAGGTCCTGGAACAAGCTTTCAATGGGAATCATAGAGACAGCATCAGTATTAGTGATTTTGATACTGAATACTTTCTTAAGCGCACAAGAGACTATACAGTTGTGCTCAAAAGTTTACATACCCGGCAGAATTTTTGCTTTCTTCGCCTTTTTTTCAGAGAATATGAATGATAACATCAAAACTGTTGGAATATGTTTGGTGCAACAACTCCATTCCTGTCCATGAGTGTTTAGTTGCTAGATTTGTATGCTGTTTATAAAGTTAAAAAAAAACTCCCAGAGGCTCACACAGGAAGAGTATGTGACTGTATTTCCTGTGTCTTTGTATGAGAGAAGCAGCCTGCTATAGATGCTGCACAGATAGAGACACACAAATGATTTATTCCTGATCCATTAAGCTTATCATATATTGTTCCTGTTTGCTCCTGAATAAAGAAGCTCTGTTGTCACACGCTTGGAGAGTATTCTGAATAATCCGCTGCCAACAAAAACTTCTTCTCCACTCATGGTTAGTGGTTGGGTGAAGCCATTTATTGTCAAACTACTGTGTTTTCTTTTTTTAAATCATAATGACAACTCAAAACATCCAAATGACCCTGATTACAAGTTCACATACCCCATTTCTTAATACTGTGTATTGCCCCCTCTAACATCAATGACAGCTTGAAGTTTTTTGTGGTAATTGTGGATGACGTTCTTTATTTTCTCAGATGGTAAATTTATTCACTCTTCTTGGCAAAAAGCCTCCAGTTCCTGTAAATTCCTGGTCTGTCTAGCATGAACTGCGTGCTTGAGATCTCCCCAGAGTGGCTCAATGATATTGAGGTTAGAAGACTGAGAAGGCCACTCCAGAACCTTCACTTTGTTCTGCTGTAGCTAATGACAGGTTGATTTGGCCTTGTATTTTGGCTCGTTGTCATGTTGCAATGTCCCAGTACGTCCCATGCGCAGCTTCCATGCTGATGATTGCAAATTTGCCTTCAGTGTTTGGTGATAACGTGCTGCATTCATCGTTCCTTCAAGTTTGACCAAGTTTCCTGTGCCTTTGTAGCTCACACATCACAAAACATCAGTGATTCACCTCTGTGCTTTATGGTAGGAATGTGTTGTGAGCATGTTGGAAATGACTTCTGAGTTGGGGCTTCCTCTGGTGGCTGCTATATTGAACCAGTGTTGAATAGTAGAAGTCCATCACCTACGAGTGATGATTGGCATTCAGGAGAGACGGACTGGGCTGATATAAGTGAACTGCCTTCCCATGATCCTCGCCGGTGATCAATTGTTGTTTCCTGGTCCATTTGGAAGTCAGCTGGTGTCTTGCTTTCGTCTGCTACTTTCAGATAAGTTTTTTGCTGATTGTTTCTATCGTGTTTGCTATTTCCATTTTTTGTCTGCACTTTTGGGGGAGCTTAGCCGGGTTCCCCTCCAGGGGCCTGTGCTACTCTCTGTTTTTTAGTAGCCACTGTTTATTTGTTCAATTGCTGCTATTTAAGTGGCTGCGGGTTAGCCGCTTGTTCACACCAGAGATCTGATTTAGCGGGTGGCGAGATCGTGTGGTCTCAGCATTTTTTGAAATCAGAAGTGTTGGAATTTTTCTAGGGTTTTGCTGGGTTGCAGATAGTATTCTGTCCTGTCCTGTCCTATCTAGGCAGTATTTGGCCCCAGCGTTTGCTCACTCTGTTTTCTGCCTGCGTTTGTGTTTCTTCTTGTCTAATCGCCATTATATGTTTGGGGGCTACCTATTCCTTTGGGGCGCTACTCCGGGGCAGTTAGCTTTCCTGTTTCTATCTTCAGGTGTAGCTAATATCTCCGGCTGTGCCGAGGCGTCTAGGTCACCGTAGGTACGTCCCACGGCTGCTTCTAGTTCTACGGTTAGTTTAGGGGTCTGCAACCTTTTAGTTCCCAACCTCTCTAGTGTTCGGCTGCCTTGGCTGTTTTTTGCTCCTGTCTTCCTCAGCTACAAAATCATAACAGGAATGGTGTTCCTTTCATCATAGGCCTTGTTGACCTCTCTCCAAGTGTAACATTTATGGTTGTAGCCAAAAAGTTACATTTTGGTGTCATCACTCTAAATTACCTTGTTCTAGAAGTTTAAAGGCTTGTCTCTGTGCTGTTTTGCATATTGTAGGCAAGATGCTTTGTGGCATTTGCACAGTAATGGCTTTCTTCTGGCGACTCCATCATGCAGCCCATTTTTCTTCAAGTGCTTCGTGACTGTGCATTTTGAAACAGCCACACCGTTAGTTTTCAGAGAGTCCAGTATTTCAGCTGATGCTATTTGTGGGTTTTTCTTTGCATCCCAGATAGAGTTGAGCGATACTTTCCGATATCCAAAAGTATCGGAATCGGAATGGTATCGCCGATATCATTAAAATATCGGCGATACCCGATACCGATACCGGAAGTCCCATGTAAGTCTATGGGAACAAAATATCGTAACTAAAAAAACCCCATTCTTTCCTTGTAAACACTAAATATACACACATAGAATACATATATATATATATATACATGTCATTGTGACATATATATATACATATATGTATAGTTTATACACTTCTACATAGTAAAATATCCTCTGATTCAATTGCCGGGTAAAGCCGGCTTCAGTGAAAAGACAGAAGCACCCGACATGAAATGACACTTGGTGTACATAGGGTTAACCATGTCTTTTCATGTCGTTTGCTATCTGATTTGCACAAACAATTAAATCAGTCTATGTGTGCAAAATTTCACACCTGTAGGGGTTAATTAAAGGTGTAAATTCGTTGTAAAAAAAAACGGACTTTTTTGCTACGAATTTACACCTTTAATTAACCCCTACAGGTGTGAAATTTTGCACACATAGACTGATTTAATTGTTTGTGCAAATTAGATAGCAAAGGACATGAAAAGACATGGTTAACCCTATGTACACCAAGTGTCATTTCATGTCGGGTCACCCGACATGAAATGACACTTGGTGTACATAGGGTTAACCATGTCTTTTCATGTCCTTTGCTATCTAATTTGCACAAACAATTAAATCAGTCTATGTGTGCAAAATTTCACACCTGTAGGGGTTAATTAAAGGTGTAAATTCGTTGTAAAAAAAACGGACTTTTTTGCTACGAATTTACACCTTTAATTAACCCCTACAGGTGTGAAATTTTGCACACATAGACTGATTTAATTGTTTGTACAAATTAGATAGCAAAGGACATGAAAAGACATGGTTAACCCTATGTACACCAAGTGTCATTTCATGTCGGGTCACCCGACATGAAATGACACTTGGTGTACATAGGGTTAACCATGTATTTTCATGTCCTTTGCTATCTAATTTGCACAGACAATTAAATCAGTCTATGTGTGCAAAATTTCACACCTGTAGGGGTTAATTAAAGGTGTAAATTCGTTGTAAAAAAAAACGGACTTTTTTGCTACGAATTTACACCTTTAATTAACCCCTACAGGTGTGAAATTTTGCACACATAGACTGATGTAATTGTTTGTGCAAATCAGATAGCAAAGGACATGTTAACCCTATGTACACCAAGTGTCATTTCATGTCGGGTTCTGCATTTTCACAAAAGCCGGCAATTGAATTAGCGGCTATTATACTATGTAGAAGTGTATGAACTACAAATATAAATATATATATATATGTGTCACAAATTCAATGACATGTATATATATATATATGAGGTGTAAAATTGCTGAAAAAAATGCGTGGGCTCCCGCCCTATTTTCGCAACCAGACAGACAAAGCCAGTGAGTGGGGGCAGATAATAATAGCCCAGAGAGGGACCATTATTTTTGGCCCCCCCCGGCTACTAACATCTGCCCCCAGACACCCCAGGAAAGACAAATCTATAATTAGATTCGCCCTTTCTGGCACTTTGCCCGTCTATTCCCATTACCCTGTAGCGGTGGCGAATGGGTTAATATGGGGTTAAAGCCACCTTGCTATTGAAAGGTGACCTTAAGCCAGGTTAATAATTGAGAGCTGTCAATTAGACAACTATCAATTATTAATCCTATTGCATGAAATAAAAATAAAACACACACACTTTAATTAAAAATCATTTTAATGAAATAAAGACACATGTTTTTGACCATCTTTTATTTTACTGCAAAAACCATTTCCTGTAATAAAAATAAAATAAAAAAGCAAAATTATTCTTACCTATCCCATGCACAGTCAGGTCCCACGGTGTAATCCTTCAGAAAGGGTTAATGTTTACTGCAGGGACCGCAGCTAATGCTGCAGCCTCACATTAAACCCCCAAATGAATGAGTTCCTCTTCTGGCTGACAGGAGAGTAAAGGCTGGGTGTCACATAACGATACACCAGCGATCCCGACAACGATATGCACTTGTCAGGATCGCTGGTGTATCGCTACATGATCGCTGCTGAGCTGCCAAACAGGCAGCTCAGGCAGCGATCTGGGACAGCGACACTGCGGGTAACATCGCTTAAGGGCCCGTCTCACATAGCGATATCGCTACCGAGATCGCTGCTGAGTCACTAGTTTTGTGACGCAGCAGCGAGCTCACCAGCGATATCGCTGTGTGTGACATTCAGCGACGATCAGCCCCCCTGCCGGGTATCGCTGATCGTCGCAGAGATGTCAGGACCTTTTTTTGATCGCTGGTTTCCCTCTGACAGGCACGCATCGCTGCGTGTGACAGGCGGGAGACCAGCGATCCGCTGGTAACCAAGGTACACAGCGGGTTTCCAGGCACCGCGCAGCGCTTGGAAACCCGCTGTGTACCTTGGATACCAGCTCCCTGCATCAGGGCGCTGGTATCCAAGGTACACAGCGGGTTTCTAGGCACAGCCCCGCGACTGGAAACCCGCTGTGTACCTTGGTTACCAGCGGATCGCTGGTCTCCCGCCTGTCACACGCAGCGATGTGTGCCTGTCAGCGGGAAACCAGCGATCAAAAAAAGGTCCTGACATTTCAGCGACGATCAGCGATACCCGGCAGGGGGGCTGATCGTCGCTGAATGTCACACACAGCGATATCGCTGGTGAGCTCGCTGCTGCGTCACAAAACTAGTGACTCAGCAGCGATCTCGGTAGCGATATAGCTATGTGAGACGGGCCCTTAAGTGGAAAGCTTAATTGATTGCTTTCCACTTTCACTTCAGGTCAGCCAGGGACACAATCAGTGACGTCAGAGGGAACTGATTAACAAAAATAGGGGTTCCCTTCGAAAAAAAAATGGCGTGGGGTCCCCCCTATTTTTGTTAACCAGCCAGATGAAGCAGACCGCTGAGGCCTGGATTTTCAGGCTGTTAAGGAGCCAAGATCCATGGACCTTGCCAGCCTGATAATACCAGGCCACAGCAGTCTGCATATCTTGGCTGATTAACAAAAATAGGGGATCCCCTCGAAAAAAATTGGCGTGGGGTCCCCCCTATTTTTGTTAACCAGCCAGATGAAGCAGACCGCTGAGGCCTGGATTTTCAGGCTGTTAAGGAGCCAAGATCCATGGACCTTGCCAGCCTGATAATACCAGGCCACAGCAGTCTGCATATCTTGGCTGATTAACAAAAATAGGGGATCCCCTCGAAAAAAATTGGCGTGGGGTCCCCCCTATTTTTGTTAACCAGCCAGATGAAGCAGACCGCTGAGGCCTGGATTTTCAGGCTGTTAAGGAGCCAAGATCCATGGACCTTGCCAGCCTAATAATACCAGGCCACAGCAGTCTGCATATCTTGGCTGATTAAAACAAAAATAGGGGATCCCCTCGAAAAAAATTGGTGTGGGGTCCCCCCTATTTTTGTTAACCAGCCAGATGAAGCAGACCGCTGAGGCCTGGTTTTTCAGGCTGGTAAGGATCCAATATCCATGGACCTTGCAAGCCTGATAATACCAGGCCACAGCAGTCTGCTTAGCTTGGCTGGTTAACAAAAATAGGGGATCCCCTCGAAAAAAAAACGGCGTGGGGATCCCCCCTATTTTTGTTAACCAGCCAAGTAAAATGCAGACTGCTGCGGCCTGGTATTAAAAGACTGTCAAGGCCCATGGATTTTGGCCCTCAACAGCCTGATAATACCAGGCTACAGCAGCCCCACATTTGGCGCATCAAAAGATGTGCCAATTGTGGCACTTTACCCGGCTCTTCCCACTTGCCCTGTAGCGGTGGCAAGCGGGGTAATAAGGGGTTAATGTCACCGTTGATTGCACGGTGACAATAAGCCCGGTTAATAATGGAGAGGTGTCAATAAGACACCGATCCATTATTAATCCCAAAGTTTTTAAATGTTTAAAAAAAAGACAAAGCAAGAAAAAAGTCTTTTAATGAAATAAAAGAGACAACACAGTTTTCATTAATTTTATTATACTCTCATTCCTGCGACGCCATCGATCTCCTGTAAAAAAGAAAAAAAACAAACCAACAGTATACCACCTGTCCGACGCAGTCCATAGTAACGATTGTCCCACGACGATCCAGCTCTGCTACATCGCAATGACAGGCAGAGCCTGTCATCGCGACGCAGCACAGCTGATTACCTGCTTCCCCGGCGGTGACGTCATCGGACTGACTGCTTTACGGCCGGGATTTCCCAGCAGTCACTGCAGTTATCGCGAGAAACTGCATGTGACCGCCGGGGAAAGAAGATTGCGGCCATGAAGCAGTCCAGCCCGTGACCGCCGGAGATCTTCTGCCAGGTAAGTGCCGCTGACTCCTGACAGACCCGACCGACGGACACTGACAGTGACAGTGACAATCCCGATTCCGGTATCCGATATGACGAAAATATCGGAACTCGGAATCGGAATTCCGATACAGCCAATATCGGCCGATACCCGATATTTGCAGTATCGGAATGCTCATCCCTAATCCCGGACAATTTTCCTGGCCGTTGTGGACAACATTTTTGTTGGTCTACCTGACCATGGTTTTGTTTTTACAGAGCTCCTGATTTTCCATTTGTTAATCACAGTTTGAACGCTGCTGACTGGCAGAACAGAAACCTGCAGTTCCAGCAAAGGTAATAAGTTTTTGGCAACTATGAGAGACGATTACCTTTCACAACTAGTTCAGGACCCAACAAGAGGGGTGGCACTGCTAGACCTAATATTAACCAACAGGCCAGACCGCATATCAAATATAAGGGTTGGGGGTCACTTGGGTAATAGTGATCACAAAATAATAAGCTTTCACGTATCCTTTAATAAGATGTGTAGTCGAGGGGTTACAAGGACACTAAACTTCAGGAAGACAAATTTCCAATGGATGAGAGATGATCTTGGTGCAATAAACTGGGACGACATCCTGAGACATAAAAATACACAAAGAAAATGGGAGACGTTTATTAGCATCCTGAATAGGACCTGTGCACAGTATATACCCTATGGGAATAAACATGCTAGAATTAGGAGGAAACCACTATGGCTAAATAGAGCTGTAAGGGGCGCAATAAGGGACAAAAAGAAAGCATTTAGGGAATTAAAGCAAGTAGGTAGTGATGAGACATTAAATAAATACAGAAGACTGAATAAATTCTGTAAAAAGCAAATCAAGACAGCAAAGGTTGAGGCAGAGAGACTCATTGCCAGAGAAAGTAAAAATAATCCCAAATTATTCTTTAACTACATAAATAGCAAGAAACTAAAAAATGATAGTGTTGGTCCCCTTAAAAATAGTCTGGGTGAAATGGTGGATGAGGATGAGGAAAAAGCCAATATGCTAAATGACTTTTTTTCAACTGTATTTACACAAGAAAATCCCATGACAGATAACATGATCAGTGATAAAAAAAATTTCTCCATTAAATGTCACCTGCTTAACCCAGCAGGAAGTACGGCGGCGTCTAAAAATCACTAAAGTTGACAAATCCCCGGGCCCGGATGGGATACACCCCCGAGTACTGCAGGAATTAAGTACAGTCATAGATAGACCATTATTTTTAATCTTTAAAGATTCCATAATAACGTGGTCTGTACCACAGGACTGGCGTATAGCACATGTGGTGCCAATATTCAAAAGGGGGGCAAAAACAGAACCTGGAAATTATAGGCCAGTGAGCTTAACATCTACTTTGTGTAAAATCCTGGAGGGTTTTTTAAGGGATACTATATTGGAGTATCTGAGGCTGAATAACCTCATGACACAGTATCAGCATGGGTTTACGAGGGACCGTTCTTGTCAGACTAATCTGATAAGCTTTTATGAAGGGGTAAGTTCAGGACTGGAACAAGGGAATGCAGTGGACGTGATGTACATGGCCTTCTCAAAACTTTTGATACAGTGCCACAGAAAAGGTTGATACATAAAATGAGAACAATGGGGATAGGGGAAAATATGTGTAAGTGGGTTAAGAACTGGCTCATGGATAGAAAACAAAGGGTGGTTATTAATGGAGCACACTCGGACTGGGTCACGGTTAGCAGTAGGGTACCACAGGGGTCAGTATTAGGGCCGCTTCTCTTTAACATATTTATTAATTACTTTGTAGGGGACATACAGAGTAGTATTTCAATATTTGCAGATGACACTAAACTCTGCAGGGTAATAAATACAGAGGAGGACAATTTTATATTACAGGAGGATTTATGTAAACTAGAAGCTTGGGCTGATAAATGGCAAATGAGCTTTAATGGGGATAAATTTAAGGTCATGGACTTGGGTAGAACAAACAAGATGTATAATTATGTGCTTAATTGTAAAACACTGGGCAAAACTGTCACTGAAAAAGACCTGGGTGCATGGGTGGACGACAAACTCACATTTAGTGGCCAATGTCAGGCAGCTGCTGCCAAGGCAAATAAAATAATGGAATGCATTAAAAGAGGCATAGATGCTCGTGAGGAGAACCTTTTAATGGCTAACTGAAAAGATGGTAACAAATTGCAAGCTTTCGAGACTACTCAGGTCTCTTCATCAGGCAAAGACTAATACAACATCTGAAGAATCACATATTTATACACAAGAGGACACAGGAATAATGCAATAGGTAAGACAAGTGACGTGAAGCAGAACTGTCATTATGGCAGAGGGATGAACATAAATATTGGAACAGTTCATAGATAAGGAGTGAAAGTTTTATTACCCTCTGATTGGAGTCTGCTATTGTGTTTTGATGCCCCTAGAAGGTCAGAGAAGCAGATTCCTTAATTGATGTACACAGACATGAGTCCGTGTGATATATTCATTCCAGCACTAAGAGTGTCAAAGGTCATCATAAGTTCAAATCTGAGAAAGATAGAAAGATTTGGGAATATAAACTTATGATGACCTTTGACACTCTTAGTGCTGGAATGAATATATCACACGGATTCATGTCTGTGTACATCAATTAAGGAATCTGCTTCTCTGACCTTCTAGGGGCATCAAAACACAATAGCAGACTCCAATCAGAGGGTAATAAAACTTTCACACTCCTTATCTATGAACTGTTCCAATATTTATGCTCATCCGTCTGCCATAATGACTATTCTGCTTCACATCACTTGTCCTACCTATTGCATTTTTTCTGTGCTGTTTTGTGTATAAATACGTGATTCTTCATATGTTGTATTAGTCTTTGCCTGATGAAGAGACCTGAGTAGTCTCGAAAGCTTGCAATTTGTTACCATCTTTTCAGTTAGCCATTAAAAGGTATCAACCACTGAGGACTCTCAAGTCTAAATATTTTTCTATCTACTGGCTAACACGGTACGAAGATACACATCTTTCCTATATCAAAATGGAGGATACCAGAATGTACTACATCTTTATGGAACTAAAACCACTTCTGAAGAAACGCACACAAATGGACAGCAACATTTTTTTCTTATCTAAATGCAAAAAGGAGAATCTAATTCCCAAAGGACTCTGCATTACAAACCCAATTCTTCACACCTACAATACCCATTATGCACAAAACCTTTGTCACGGGACTTCTGAAAGACTAAGGAACCATCTTTTGCATGTCTGCTACAGCATAAGGAGTAAAGTCCAAGGGCAATTTGAAACTCTGAGGAAAACACTTACAGAAAGCACAGAGCAAAAATTACAACAATACTATAACAAACTACGGACCTTTCTGATTCAAAACAAGGAAAAGAAACTACACAGACTGCGCCTCCATTCCGGACTCTATACAAACAGATTCAAAACAAAACCAAAACCTGACAACTCTGACAACCACTCCATTCCAGACACAAAAGCATCTAACTGTGTCATCAATCTCTCAGATTACAAACCCAACAAAGTGGAGCTTGCCGTGCTTTCTAGAGGACTCTCATTTTGTCCTACTAAGGCCCTGGATAAAACCGAACTCTGCAGTGATATGGAACATTTTTTCAGGAGACTGCGCCTGAGGGAGTACTTCAATGATACAGAAGATTCAGAAAACACTCGGACTGAAGGAAAAGGGATCCCAGCAACCAAGAAGAGGTCAGACTGGACACCTCCACCTGGACGTAACCCTCATTTGGATAAATATATAGACTCATTCAGACATTTGATAAAATCCACCATCATAGCCACCAACAAGAGACAAGCCTCCAACATCAGTGCCCAGGAGAGAAAGGCCATACAGTCTCTAAAAACCAACAAAGAAATCATCATTAAACCTGCTGACAAGGGAGGTGCAATAGTCATGATGAACACATCAGACTATATGAAGGAAGCAAACAGACAACTTACGGACACACGCTACTACAGAAAACTGGAGTCGGACCCTACACAGGACTATTACAAGGAACTAAGCAAGTTGGTATCTTGTCTGTCTGACAAATCCATAAGAGCTGATGACCTGATACCAGAAAGTCCAAGAACAGGGACGTTTTACATGCTTCCCAAAATCCACAAAGCTGGGAATCCAGGGAGGCCGATTATTTCATGTGTGGACACCCTTACTGAGAAGGTATCTGGATGGGTAGAGGGTATTCTTAAACCCCTGGTAAAGGATACACCCAGCTACATTCAGGACACAACTGACCTACTGAATAAACTAGCAGCAATAGGTCCCCTACCAGAAGGAACCATCCTGGCCACCATGGATGTGGAATCTTTGTACTCTAATATCCCACACCAGGATGGATTAAATGCCTGCAAAGTCTTCATGGGAAACACCGGGAATGATGCTGATTCTGTGGTGAAACTCACAAAATTCATCCTCACCCACAATTACTTTGAATTTGACAACAAGATCTATCTTCAAGAGACTGGCACAGCTATGGGAAGTAAAATGGCTCCACAGTATGCAAATCTTTTCATGGCCAAGCTTGAAATCGAATTTTTGTCCTCATGTCCCATCAGGCCTCGGGCCTACTACCGCTACATTGATGACATTTTAATTATCTGGACGGAGTCTGAACAACAGCTAAAGACGTTCCATGAACAGTTCAACCAATTTCATCCCACCATCAACTTAACACTTAACTACTCCAGCACTGAAATTAACTTTTTAGACACCACCATTAAGCTAAAGAACAATGAAATAGAGACATCCCTGTATCAGAAGCCAATCCACCGTCCAACATACCTTAAATGGGACAGTTTCCATCCAAAACACATAAAAAAAACTCTATTGTCTACAGCCAAGCCATCAGATACAATCGTATATGTTCCAACCCTATGGATAAAGATGAACACCTTATTCGCCTCAGAAAGACCTTTTTGAACCAGGGCTACCATCCAAGAACAATTGAAAACCAAATTACAAGAGCCACCAGAATATCAAGGAATCACCTGCTACATTACAAAGCTAAAGAAGAAAATAACCGGGTGCCTCTAGTGGTCACCTACAATCCAAATCTGGAGATGCTAAGGGGAGCTGCACGGAAACTACAACCTTTACTACAAAAAGATGCCCGATTACAATCCATATTTCCAGACCCCCACTACTATGTTTTAGGCAGCCCCCAAATCTAAGAAGCATCATTGTCAGAAGCTCCCTGTCCTCCCCAACAGCTGCAGGAACCTTTCCTTGCAACAAGAAGAAATGCAAAACCTGTGCATCTATAATGACCACGGACAAGATAAAGATCCCCAACTCCCATCAGGACTACAAGATCCCAGGTACTTTCAGCTGCATCACATCTAATGTGGTGTACCTAATTATTTGTACGAAATGTCCAACTGGGGGTCTGTATGTGGGGGAGACCGGGCAAAAACTGAGAACAAGGATGAATTCTCATCGCCACACAATAAGAGAGAAAAGAATGGATTTACCTGTGGCAAAACACTTTTGTATGCCCGGTCATAGCATGATGGATATGGAATTACTTGTATTAAAATCTAACTTCAAATCTGAGAAAGATAGAAAGATTTGGGAATTTAAACTTATGATGACCTTTGACACTCTTAGTGCTGGAATGAATATATCACACGGATTCATGTCTGTGTACATCAATTAAGGAATCTGCTTCTCTGACCTTCTAGGTGCATCAAAACACAATAGCAGACTCCAATCAGAGGGTAATAAAACTTTCACTCCTTATCTATGAACTGTTCCAATATTTATGTTCATCCCTCTGCCATAATGACAGTTCTGCTTCACGTCACTTGTCTTACCTATTGCATTATTCCTGTGTCCTCTTGTGTATAAATATGTGATTCTTCAGATGTTGTATTAGTCTTTGCCTGATGAAGAGACCTGAGTAGTCTCGAAAGCTTGCAATTTGTTACCATCTTTTCAGTTAGACAATAAAAGGTATCAACCACTGAGGACTCTCAAGTCTAAATATTTTCTATCTACTGGCTAACACGGTACGAAGATACACATCTTTCCTACATGAGGAGAACATAATTTTACCTCTGTACAAGTCACTGGTGCGACCACACTTAGGTTATAAGAGAACTGTGGGGTCTGCAATACCAAGACAGGTTATTACACTTGGGGTTATTTAGTTTGGAAAAATGAAGGCTTAGGGGTGATCTTATTACAATGTATAAATATATGAGGGGACAGTACAAAGACCTTTCTAATGATCTTTTTACTCTTAGACCTGTGACGGGGACAAAGGGGCATCCTCTACGTCTGGAGGAAAGAAGGTTTAGCCATAATCACAGACGCAGATTCTTTACTGTAAGAGCAGTGAGACTATGGAACTCTCTGCCGTATATTGTTGTAATGAGTGATTCCTTACTTAAATTTTAGAAGGGACTGGATGCCTTTCTTGAAAAGTATAATATTACAGGCTATATTCACTAGTTTCCTAGATACTGCGTTGATCCAGGGAGTTAGTCTGATTGCCGTATGTGGAGTCGGGAAGGAATTTTTTTTCCCCAATGTGAAGTTTACTGTTTGCCACTTGGGTTTTTTTTTGCCTTCCTCTGGATCAACATGTTAGGGCAGGTTAGGATAGGATATGGGTTGAACTAGATGGACTTAAAAGTCTTCCTTCAACCTTAATAACTATGTTACTATGTTACTATGTATTATCAATTCCTTGAATATCTTTTTATATCCCTTTCCTGTTTTATACAGTTCAACTACCTTTTACCGTAGATCCGTTGACAATTATTTTGCTTTCTTCATGACTCACAATCCTGAAACGTCACGGTCTTCATGAAAGATGCAAGAGTCTGTATGGATCCCAGAAACTCACTAAGCTTTTATGCACACACACTGATTACAAGCAAACAGGTCACGGGTGAGGATGTTACCTTTAGTAGCCATTCAAACCCATTTGTGTCAACTTCTGTGCATATTATCAGGTCAAAATCACCAGGGTATGTGAACTTTTGATCAGGGCCATTTGGATGTTTTGGGTTGTCATTATGATTTAAAAAGAGAAATCACAGTAGCTTGACAATAAATGGCTTCACCCAACCACTAACCATGAGTGGAGAAAAAGTTTTGGTGTTATCATTCATATTCTGTGAAAAAAGGCCAAGAAAGCACAAATTATGTTGGGGTATGTAAACTCTTGAGCACAACTGTATATTAAGCCAAAATAGCGCACCCCTGACTCCAACAATCCTTCCTGAGAGCATATACATTTCTCCAAGGTAACAGGATGCAGATCGTCCACCAACATCCTGCATTCAAGATCAGTACAATGCGCTGCTAACCCCTCATCCTGATCCTCTTTTATGTACAAGGCTCCTGCACCTCACCAAACTCTACACACAGAAGCACTTTCTAGGTCCAGATGCTGCAGGCAATATAAATAACACCACTCAGCCAGGGATTGTGTTTCCAAAATCAGAGAAAACTTAGATGTCAGACTTTGCATCATGGTTCGCTGTGAACTTACTAAGACCCGTCTCACAAGGTTCGATGATCAACCTGAAAACTACAGAGGTTGGAAATGTGCCTTTAGAACTGTAATTTGTGACTTCGGCATCACTGCTGCTGAAGAGCTAGATCTGCTGATTAGATGACTAAGGTCACAATCCACAGAGTGGATCAACAGATTTAGATCTGTCCACATCAGTAATCCAGAGGCTGGTCTCATGGCTGCATGGGAGAGACTAGAAGCTTTGGCAGTCCTGAGGTCAAACTACAGTACAGTATTCAAGAAAAGTGGACCACACTTGGATTAAAGTACAAAATAGAAAACCAAGTCGTCTTTCATCCATTTTCCTATTTCTGTGAATTTATCAATAATATTGCAGAGTATGAGAGTGACCCAAACTTTTCCCAAGGAAAGCCCAGTGACTGGTTTGTCGCCTCCTAAATATGTCCACATCGTATTAACAGACACCTCAGAGGTCCAGAGTCAGTCAAGAAGACTGATTTTCTTCCCACACCTATATCAGCTCCAGACAAGGGCAACAAAGGTGAAAACCCTAATCGACTGTGTCCCGTTCATAAGAAGCCACATCCCTTAAAGAGGTGCATCGGCTTCAGAAAGAAACTACTCCAGGAACGAAAGAGATTCTAAAGAAGTTTGGGTTATGTTTCAGATGTTGTGCTTCTGCTTAACACTTTGCTAAAGACTGTAAGATTGCTATTGTTTGGAGTGTGACAGTGAGGACCACTTACAAGCGCTTCATCCATCCCAATCTAACTCTACACCGCCTATGCCTTCTCCCACCACAAGGCAAGGCAGGGAGAATGCTGATCAAGCAGGTAGTCCTATCACAATATCTTCTTTATTCACAGAAGTCTGCCGAGAAGGCCTCTGGGCCTCGTGTGCCTTTCTACAAGAAGACCCTTGTTCTGCTGATGCTAGCAGCACATATGAGCTTGATGAACTGGACACCAATGGGGAGATCATACCAGCTGTCTCTACATGCTGCACATTTATGGCGCCAAGCATGAAGCTGAGGCCTCGTGCCTCTGGATGCTCTGGTAATCGGTCGTGTAGGTTAGGTTGGTATTCACCTGAATTTTGTTGCCAAGTGCTTCATGAGAGAAGGCATCACATAAGGACATTACTATTGGGCACAGCTTACAGCGGGGAGCATACTGCCATACACCTGAGCTATGTTTGGACAAGAAACTTTCACCATTGGATTGTTGGGTTTGTGGGAGTGTTTGCAAGTTGTGACTTCCCAATCTGAAGATGGATTTCCATTGTACTTGGATAATTCTACAGTTGTGGACTTCAGACCACCAGCCACGAACTTTGGACTTAGAACTGTTATAATTTATTATTGTATGTTTGTGTGTTTTCTTTTTTATCTTTCAAGTTCCAAGAACAGCGTTGGAGATCATACAAGGACATCACGTTAAAATGGGATCATCATGAAATCTAAAGATTTCAGAAGGGGAGTGTCATGCCCCATGATTTGGGAATCATACAGACAGTATTGTATTATCATTTTGTTGTTATGTAATAATGTTTGCTCTGTTTAGAAGTCTGTCCTTCCTCTCTCCCTGTCTTTCTCTGATGTAGCTAATCCCTCCGTTCTTCCACATTCACTGTCTATTAGCCATCTTAGAAGCTCATGCGTTTTCAGCCCTGTTTCTGAAAAGTCTTTTTTACCTACTTGTAGATATGTATGCATATCTACAAGAATTCAGATGGAAAATAAACCTTCTTCTGGAATCTTAACATGTGCCTCCTACAGTCAAGTTCAAGCTATCTGAGGACATCACTCTGTGTGAGTAACTGTTGAAATGGGCAGCCTGGTATTCGTGTCTCAAGAGATCTATACTTGCAGCTTAGTTATAGAGTCAGAACATATATCCCATACCCATACTGTGGAATCAAAGTAGTTGTACTGCTGTTGCAGTTAATAATGAACTCTCAACTATTGTGCCCTTTTATAGAAACTAATGTGAAAAGAGAAAGAGGCTAGATAAATATCTGTTCTGGTCATGTCATGGACATACAAGTGCTCAGCTTGTTAGAAGATCCAGACACGGATAATTATACTCTCACGAACCTATAAACAACTGATTAGAAAAATAAAGGTATAGAAATACAAAACTCCTGCACTCAAAAAATGAAAAAAATGAAGAACTATTTAATATAGTATATTTATTGGGAAAGAAACTCCAAAATGGTAATCCGTTCAATATTCTGACAGACAAAGAAATAAACAACGTTTCGGCTCACATAGCCTTTGTCAAGTACAGTCTGTATTCTGTAGAAACAAAAATAACATGTATAAACAATACAATATCTTGAAAAAATAAAATAAAAATAGACATGAACAACCCACTTATGTGGGTACTAAATAGGTCACCATGGAGGTAATAAGTAAATAACCAGAAAAATTTGGACAGTAACTGCATGGATCATATATAAATCTAGAAAAACATAAATAGCTTAAGACAGTGCAAGGAGAAATCCACAACATGCAAATATGGACACTATGTGTGTATAGCAAATATAGAGTAAACCCATAAGGCTCAAAGTGTCCAGCAAGGAGCCACAGGAACAGGTGACCAATGCACTTATATGATCACCTGTTGTATTTCTATATCTTAATCATTTTTTCTCCTGGCACCACTATTTTAAGTGAGCACCCCTTACTCGTTTATATAGAAAAATAAAGGTTCACATTAAATGACTGTAAGCTAAGTGTGGTAGATCAGCTCACTCAGCTGTACACGGTGCACGATGGTAGATATGGAAACACTGTCTCTTTAAGACTTTCACTGGTTTATTATATGTGCGTGTCATGAATTACAATGGGGATATATTTGTATATCCCACAGCTGCCACCAATTTGTCAGCTACCCGCTTCCTAGCACATGACTTGGGGTTGCGCCTGCAAGGGTTAACCTGTCTCCTCTCCATCATCGGAAACCCTTCCGTTCATGCCAACATCTACATTTATAAATTTGTAATTAGCGTTAACAAGAACCATCAGGATGATGCTGAAATAGCCCTTATAATTAAAGAAATAGGATCCGCTGTTTGGTGGTTGAGTGATCCGGACATGTTTCCCGCCTAAAGCCCCACTACAGTTAGGGAACTGCCAAAGCTGCTCAAAATCGGAGGCAATCTTTTTCCATTCCTCCTCCATGTTGGGAAACTAATTGTAGCTACGTAGACTATGGAAAATCGCATTACATGTCTCCGGAATTGGAACGCTGAGCAGGGCCCTTGAAATGGCAGCTGAAAAATGCAAGTCTTGCAGTGAGTGTCCAGTGGCCAGGAATCGCAGAGTGACTGCCAATCTTTCATCTGCCGGGATGGCAGCACGCATCACAGTATCCTTCCGTTGAATAAGTGGAGTAATTTTTTCCAGTAAATGTATGAAGGATTCCTCTGACATCCGCAGATAGTTGTGGAAATCATGAGGATTTTTCTCCTGAAGCTCTCTTACAAGATGCATTGTGGGACAATTCGGACCTCTTCTGCAGCCACTCTCTGGTCCACATGTGACGCTTTCGTTTTGAACGCCTCTCCAGCATCCGTGCCTCATCTTGACGCCGAGCTTCCTCAACCAGCAATGCAGCAACCACAACAGCACACTGGGCATGGTTCATGATGGTACAAACTGAAAAAAAATAAAATGAAAAGATGAGAAAAGTTTCAACTAAACAATAAAGCAATTATTAAAACTGTACATGAAAAATGTCATGGAAAACTGCATTCCATTATGTTAGCGAGCATGCCATAAACGTGCTTTGTTGGGTGTGTGCACACAAGAACCCCTAAAATGGCTGCCCATGCAATTGCATATGTACACCGATAGAAGCCAAGCCCTCCCTCCCTCCAGAGCAATGATAACAGATAATACGTAGGTGTCCTATAAATTAATGGAAACGCATTTGAGACCCAAACGATACCTACCGTGCACAGAGTATAGGTGTCAGAAGAACCGTTGAAGAATAGTTAAATCGATGTGGAGTCGCAGCCGGAGAACGCTACTACGATCTGCAAACCAGCACGCAGTCAGGAACAAAGAACGGAAGCGCTACTATGTTGCCTTTTTTAAGGCAAGGCCGCCAATCAGGACGCAGTAGCGACCACCAATCACAGCTGAGGGCACGGAAATGGCAACGCAAATCCACGCCTATGTGTCTCGGTTCTGAGTCGCTAACGAGGTCGTTGGTAAGGTGTCAGACGTATCGATGCATGCTACCCAGTGGGATCTCAATGATCAAAAAAAGGTCCAGGCCATTCCGATATCACCAGCGATCTCACAGCAGGGGCCTGGTCGCTGCTACCTGTCAACGTAGCAAGATCGCTGCCGAAGTCGCTGTTGCGTCACAAAACTTGTGACTCAGCAGCGATCTCGCTTAGTGTGATGGGGCTTAAGGTCAGGTGTTAATTTACTGCTGGTCATACATCCATATATATATAGATATTTCACTACAGTGCAGCATAAACTATGGTGAAAAAAATAAACATTCCCTTTGGACAAAAACAGGAAAACAAAATAAAGTGGTAACATAAAGCACTGTCCTTGTGGTATCAGGATCTGCCAACTCTGGTTAGCAAAACACATGGTTCTGGTTAGCACAGACATGAACACTTCTCTGGAGTTAGCCTCTCCAGACACACTGAACTATTTAATAGTCAGAAGACTAACTATTTAAACCACAGACAACACACTGGGGTGGAGATAAGGTGGAAAACCCACCACTTGTTCTATGGTTGTCCACAAAAATCCAGCCCGACATGTGCCATATATATACTGCTCTGCAGGAGCTGCGTTCCAGCAAACAGCTGTAGATATACGGCGCCTCGATCTGGAGCTGGTGTCAGCTGTTTGTGAGAGCTGACACCCCGCAGCCACTCCCACGATCGGTACCGATCGTGGGCATTTAACACCTCTGATGCTAATGGAAAAAATGACAGCGACATTGAGGTGCATCGACCAGGGAGATGCGATCGCGTTCTGATGGTCTCCATGGAGACTTCCAGCCCCAAGATGGGAGCTGGTTCTTCAAGGTCCAGCAGTGAAGGTGGCTCGTAAGCTCCTGCCAAGAGGAGGTGCTGACATGCCTCCTTCCTTGCCTGTCAGACGCTGATCTGATGCTCTGCAGTGCAGAAACATTGTTGAGTATCAGATCAGGAATCTGATACCATACTGTGATGTCCCATCCCGTGACAATGTAAAAAAGTCAAAAAAGAAACAAACCTTGTTCCAATAAAAACATTTATGTAAATTAAAAAAATAACCCAAAAAGTACACATATTTGGTATTGTCACGTCCGTAACAACCCGCTCTATAAAACTGTCCCAGTAGTAAACCCATTCAGTGAACACTATAAAAAATGAATAAGGCAATGAATGAATGAATGAGGCAAAAAGCAATGCTTTATTATCATACTGCCGAACAAGAAGTGGAATAAAATGCAATCAAAAAGACAAATGTAAATAAAAATGGTACCACTGAAAATGTAATCTTGTCCCGCAAAAAATCAAGCTGCCACACAGCTTCATCAGTGGAAAAATAAAAAAGTTATAGCTCTCAGAATAAAGTGATGCAAAAATAATTATTTTTTCTATAAAATTGTTTTTATTGTGTAAAAGCGCCAAAGCAAAACAAAAAATATATGGGGTATCGCTGTAAGGCCGGGATCACACATACGAGTAAGTCGTCCGACACTCGCATGTGAAATCCCAGCTCTGGTGCCGGCACTCAGGAGTGGAGCGCGCGGCTGCATGTAGTTATATGCAGCCACTCGCTCCACTCCCGAGTGCCAGCGCCAGAGCTGGGATTTCACATGCGAGTGTCGGACGACTTACTCGCATGTGTGATCCCGGCCTAATCCTACTGACCAGAAGAATAAAGCTGCCTTATTAATTTTACCGCACGTGGAACGGTATAAAAAGCAAACCAAAAAACTAATCCTGAATAAGTGGTTTTTGTTAATTCTAGCTCCCAAAAATCAGAATAGAAAGCGATCAAAAAATGTCATGTGTCTGAAAACGGTTCCAATAAAAATGTTAACTTATCTCGTAAAAAACAAGCCATCACATGATTCTGTCAGTCGAAATATGGAAAAATTATAGCTCTCAAAATATGGGTATGCAAAAACTACTTGTATTGTGTGACAGCAGCCAAACATAAAAACCCGATATAAATCTGATATTGCTGTAATTACACAGACCCGAAGAATAAAGTTGTCTAATCACTTATACCACACGAGAAATGGCATAAAAAATAAATAAAACCAATTCTTCACCTGCTGTTGATTTTCCATTCTGCCTCCCAAAAATCACAGTAAGGCTCGGTGCACATTTATCCTGCGTTCTGCACTGAGCGCTTCCACCAGGGCCTGTATGTAAATTTCTGAAATACGTGATTCAGTCGCAACCTCTGGCGGAAGATTCCCTATAGTGAGGCATATGGAGGCACTGAGGATGCCATCTGACCTGTGATCCAGCGGTGTCCGCCTTTTTAGGTGAGCATAAAAGTGTTGTCGACCACAGTTTTGTGTACTTCTGAAAAGAAGGAGACCGCTGAACAGAGGCCAGATGGAGTGCACAGTAACTCTGCTGCCTCATTGTAGTGAGTTGATTCCTCAGGGATTTCATCTAAATCATGTCACTCAGAGATTTAAATGGAAACCCCGAAGTAAGTGCTTAGGGTAGAGCGCAGGATAAATGTGATCCCAAACATTATGTAAAATGTTCCCAACAAAAGCTTCAATTCGATCTACAAAAAAGTGAGTCTCCGCTCAGGTCCGTCATCTGTTAACGGAAATATAGGGGGTTTCCGAGTTACTGGTAGCACAAAGGCTCTGGAAAACATGACGGCCCCTCAAAAGAAATTCAGCAAATTCCCAAATTCAAATGCCTTCCTCATTTCTGAGCCCCAATGTGTCTAAACCTCTAAACCACATATAGCGCCCACATATTTGGCATTTATGTAGTTATGAGAGCCTGCCAAATTTACGGGTGCGTGTCTCCAGAAGCATAAGCAGGGCATAACGTACTGGTCACTACAATGTACTGGGCAATACAATGACAGTTTGCAATTTTCACTCAGCAACGTCCCCTGCTGCTTGTTTCTGGAAAACACCCATGGAGTCAAAATGATCACTAAACCTGTAGATAAATTACCAAAGGGTTTAATTTCCAAAATTGGGTAACTTGAGGGGGATTCTGCTTTTCTAGCACTTAGGGCCTCTGTGTACAGAGTCCGCAAACTATTCTAGGAAAATCTGTGCTCCTGGAGGCAAATAGCCCTCCGTATAACTAAGCAGTACTATAGTACAGCCACATATGGGGTATTTCTACATTCAGCAGAAATTTTAACCCTTAGAACTTCCTAACCAAAAAATAATGCTTCAAAAATTGTGCTGATGTAAAGTAGACATGTGAAAAATGTTATTTATTAACTATTTTGTGTGACATGACTCTGATTTAAGGGCATAAAAATTAAAAGGTTGCAAATTGCTAAAGTTTCAAACTTTTTACCAAATTTACGATTTTTTGACAAATAAACACAAGTTGTATCAAATAAATTTTACCACTATCATGTAGTACATAATGTCACAAAAACTATTTCAGAATCACTGGGATCCATTGAAGAAGTTATAACCTCATAAAGTGACAGTGGTCAGAATTGAGAAAATTGACCTAGTCAGGAAGGTGAAAACAGGCTTTGGGATGAAGGGGTTAAAATGGTCAATTAACCCCTCACAACACACAGTGTGCTGTAGCAAACTTCTGAGTCTCAAATCACTGAAGCTAATAGCCTCAGTGAAACATACCTCCCCTCTAGTACTTTGCCAGTCACTTTGTCACTCAAGATATTGAAAATTATCTAAAAAAGGGCTTTAAAGGGTCCAGATGCCACCTTCTCTCAATTTTAGTGCTTTGTTTGTTATCCTTTTGGTGATCTAGTCTGACCTTCACTTTGTTTTAAAACCTAAATCTATAATAAATTATAAATAAAATGCAGTGAAAATTGTTCTTGATGCTCAGAAATATCCAGGTTTCTCCATGTATAACTCAATAGTTATAAAGTTAGTGCGCAATATGACAACACAGCCAAAGTTATCTCAATGTCAACACACGGTGCACACACACACAGCTCATAGTTCACATATAAAGGATGTTTTATTTTATGTACCGTACTTACAAAGTGACACTGTGAAGCTCAGACCTTTGTCTTTTCTCGTCTCGAACAACTTGTCAATGTCTTGGAATAAGGCGAAAATCATTGGACACCGATTGACTACTGTATTTGAATCGCCTGCCAGGGCAGTGGGATACTCGGTACCGGGCAGGTGTATTGAAGGGATGTGTCACAGCGGCAGTGACCCGGTCAGTGGCCCTGGGCATCCAATAAAAGGGGAATATTTACAGGGGATGATAGAGTCTGCAGCAAGGTATTCGTGACGCTGTTGTGACCCGCACCACAATTGTGGGTTACCAGAGCAATGGGGTACTCAGAGCCGAGCCCATGGAAGTCTATGGGGTTGTCACAGGTAGCGGTGGCTCGGTCTGTGGCCCTGGCGGTCAGGCGTATGTTGGGGGGGGATATTTACAGGGGATAGGTGTATAACAGTTCGTGACGCCACCTGTAGTTCTCTGATCACTAAGACCAGCGCTGCTGTAGATCTCTGAGGGGATGGTGTGGCAGCTAGATGTCGGGTCCCCTACAGGTGGGACTGGTCCCTCAAAGTCTATGGTATTAATGATGTCGGGTGCAGATAAATAAGTCAGTCTCACACCATCCAGCGTCTTTCCATACCTTTTACTTGTCAGATGATAAGGCAGGTCCCAGGGAGGCTGGTCGGGTGGAGGATGTGCTTTGAGATAACAGCTGAACAGGTTGGGGGCCTCCTTTACTTTCCAATATGATGAGTCCAACCAGCATAAAGCTAAGTTCACTCCGAATACTCCAGCTTCTTCAAAGCTGTACTGCCCGGTCAGTTTTGTGGTCGGAGTCTTCCTTTGAGAGAGCTGAGTTCCTACTGTTGTCCTGCATCGACTCAAAGTTCCCACTCTCCCTGACCCCAGTTACGTACCGACACTCCAAGGGCTGCTTTCTGTGACCTAAGGTCCAGTAAGACTCTGGTTTTTCTACCACTACGCCTGAAGCTGTAGTGACACTTCGGTCCCCAGTGACCGGTGAACAATGTGCAGGATAGTCCAATCCTTAAGGCACGGCTATAACTTCTTCCACTGCGCCCTTCGCCCTGTTCGCGCTTGTAGCATAAGCACTCCACACTTCCTAAGGCAATGCAAGTCAATCCCTTCTTGCTTCTTCCTTGGAGCTCGCTAACAGATGCTCAGTATTCTTCTAGTTCAGGAGCACGTCGACTGAACTTCACTGTCCTTGGGACAGGCGACTGAAGTTTCTGCTGCTAACCCTTCTTTCTTCCTTAGTTGTCTCAATCTCCTGATGAGGCACAGCTCTGACTAGGCTAAGGTGAACTGGCTCACCCTTACTAGCCTCCACTTTAAGAACTGCTGACAGGATCTGGCTGACTCTGCTGTCCGAAGACAGGAAACTCACTGACTCCCTCCTCTGTCCGAAGACAGGAAACTGAACTCACTAACTGCTGCATGTACTAGCTTAAATACCCTATGGGTGTGTCTAAGTGTGTGATGGAGTGAATGGTTATTGAGCATTAAACTGTTACCTCTCCGCACATCCTCCAGGGTACTGTGTGTGCCTTCACACCAGGGCTACACAACGCCACCTGTGGTGTCTGGTCAGAGATGACCAGTGCTGCAGTGCAGATCCTCTGAGACTGATGGTGTGATGCAGCAGAGTTGAAACAGCTTCCCACAAGTGAAGCTGGTCTCAGGGCAGTGAGATAGTATAGGAAGTAATGGTGCTGGAAGATGTAGCAGAGTGGAATGTGTGCTACAGGAAGAACTTGAGAAGACACAGTCAGATGCAGTTTCCAAAGCTTTACTTACAGTTTTGCAGGCAAAGTATCCAGGGGATATGAGTACAGATAGTGCTGGAGTAGGTCAGCCTGAAAGCAATTTGGAATCCCCTTATTTCAGGTGGGATGTGAGGTCTCCTTTCTAGCACTGTTCTCTGAGGCATTGGCTTCTATAAACTCCGTCCAAGTTCCTCTCTCTCTGTCTGTCTCTTGTCTAGGTGGAACTTCACTCTCATAACAGGCAGCTGTATCCTGCTTCAGGAATCACTCCCTTATGGAGTCTCCGGCTCACATGTACTGCTGCTTTGTAGAAGAGTCTTAATTGGTACAGAGGACCTGCTGTCCTCTGCCCTCCGGATTCTGCTGCTGGGACTTTAATTCACCCACTGAGCCTCGGACTCCGGGGGTCCTGTTTCTGGTGCTCAGACCTGAGGATGAGCTCTCTATAGCACCTCTTTTCCCCAGCTAGTCTCCACACGTCTGTCCTCTCTCGTTCCTCCAGCCAGACTACTAACTCCTCCCCCAGCCAGAATATTGCAGAGAAGCTCTCCTGAAAATCAGGTGTTAGAGCTCCTCCTTCTGGTCTGGAGTAAGAAAGGTGTTGTATGCTGTGTTACCTGTTAAAGGGATCCTTCCTTGCTTTCAGGCATGACATCACTCTCCCCTGGAGGGAGGCAAGGTCACTGTGGCAACCAAACTCCTGGGGTGCCACATATTCAATTTTTTTTTCTTATTTTATTAAAGCTGTGATAGGTCTAAGGAAATTAGAGGTTCAATTTCTCCCTAAAGAAGTATTAATGATAATATCTTTGATCAGTAATATTATTTCTAAGTTTCTGCAGCATGGCATTTTTGAACATATGGCTCCTTCATCCTAGCTTATTTTGTTGAGTCAGCAGTGATTAATTACCTTCAGGGGTATATGAGATTTGTACGTTTGCAGTTCTGGACCTTTTGAGAATGTTAATTATTTCTTGACATATAATACCAGACTTAAAAGTGTTTGTTTTATTTTTCCAATTACTCTACATAGCAAAGATAACAATCCTAGCCAACTTGTGATAAAATGAACCCATATATTTGTCAATGCTCTACTGTGTAAGGTCGCTTTTTTTAATTAATTGCATTTCATTGTCTGCCTTTGCTTTTATCACCAACATTCTCCTCATTTAGAAATACGAACTGGAATGTTGAAAACCAACACAATGTCCAACAATTAGTTGCAGTGGATATGATGCCTTGTAAACTGCTCATAGTAGAATGTATAAATTGGTACTATGGAGTGCTCTGTTCTTGGTATTTATGTGTTTGCTCTTCTTTTGGCAGCTTTTAAAAAATAAGAACACTTGTGTAAGAGCTGTTCTGCTGCCAAGGACTACCGAGGCTAATGTGGAAATAATTTGTAAGCTTATTCATATTGAGGATGATTAGCCTAAGATAAATGCATAAACACATGATGCACACATGTAAGATCTTGTAACTTGTGCGGGTGAGAAGCATAGAATTTAGAAAGAACATAGTAACTTGGTGAGAGGCTCCAAGAGTTTTATAATCTTACGATCATTACAGTTCATTACAAAAGAACAGATAATGTATACTAAAATTAGTTATTTTATTAGGTATCATAGAATCATAGAATCATAGAATGGTAGAGTTGGAAGGGACCTCCTGGGCCTTCTGGTCCAACCCCCTGCTCAAAGCAGGATTCTCTAAATCATCCCAGACAGATGTCTATCCAGCCTCTGTTTGAAGACTTCCATTGAAGGAGAACTCACCACCTCTTGTGGCAGCCTGTTCCACTCATTGATCACCCTAACTGTCAAAAAGTTTTTTCTAATATCTAATCTGTGTCTCCTCCCATTCAGTTTCATCCCATTGCTTCTAGTCTTTCCTTGTGCAAATGAGAATAAAGATGATCCTTCTACAATGTGACAGCCCTTGAGATATTTGTAGACAGCTATTAAGTCTCCTTTCAGTCTTCTTTTTTGCAAGCTAAACATTCCCAAATCCTGCAACCGTTCCTCATAGGACATGGTTTGCAGACCGGTCACCATTCTGGTGGCTCTTCTCTGAACTTGCTCCAGTTTGTTGATGTCTTTTTTAAAATGTGGTGCCCAAAACTGGACACAGTATTCCAGATGAGGTCTGACCAAAGAGGAGTAGAGGGCAATAATGACCTCACGTGATCTAGACTGTATGCTTCTGTTGATACATCCTAGAATTGCATTTGCCTTTTTTGCTGCTGCATCACACTGTTGACTCATGTTAAGTCTGTGATCAATTAGTATACCCAAGTCTTTTTCACATGTGCTGTTACTTAGCCCTATTCCTCCCATTTTGTATATGCTTTTTTCATTTTTATTGCCCAGATGTAGTACTTTGCATTTTTCCCTGTTAAAATCCATTCTGTTAGTTGCTGCCCACTGCTCCAGTTTATGTATATCTTTTTGAATCCTCTCTCTCTCTTCTCTAGTATTAGCTACCCCTCCTAGCTTTGTGTCATCAGCAAATTTGATCAGTTTACCCTCAATTCCTTCATCTAAATCATTGATAAAGATGTTGAACAATACAGGGCCCAAAACAGAGCCTTGTGGTACCCCACTTGAGACATTCTTCCAACTGGATGTGCAGCCATTTACAACCACTCTTTGGGTCCAATCACTAAGCCAGTTATGAATCCACCTAACAGTTGCCTTGTCCATTCCATACTTAGTCATTTTTTCAATAAGGATTGTGTGAGATACTTTGTCAAATGCTTTGCTGAAGTCAAGATATACTATATCTACAGCATTTCCCTGATCCACCCAGTCAGTGATTCTGTCATAGAAGGAAATTAAGTTAGTCTGACATGATTAGTTACAAACCCATGCTGACTCTGTTTAATCACTTCATTCTTATCCAGGTTCTTACATACATGTTCTTTAATAATTTGTTCAAAGATCTTTCCTGGTATAGAAGTCAGACTCACCGGCCTGTAGTTCCCTGGGTCCACCTTCTTCCCCTTTTTGAAGATAGGAACAACATTTGCTCTTCTCCAGTCTTCTGGGACTTCTCCTGTTCTCCAAGAATTTTCAAAGATTAAGGTATACTATTATAAAAATGTATAAAATGTTGTAAAATCCTGTAGATAGAAACATAGGTCTGGAATTCAGCTCTTATAAAAAACAGTACAAATGACAGGAAAATATTAAAGCACTGCATTGATTACATATAATGATTTGTAATTGACTAAGCATATAAAATAGAATATGGTATTTAATCAACAACATACTAAATTACAAAGTGACAAGTTCATATACCAATAAATATAAAGTACCAACCCAGCAGGCCCTCTGATGTTCATTTTGCTTGAGCATCATCCGATCAAATATCCTCTCTTAATTAATTCACAGAAACAATAGGAAAAATACCTGTGAGGGAAAATATTAAAGCTTTTGCTCCATTGCAAATTTTGTTGAACATCAATGTTGCACAAAAATGCGCAACAATTTTGCACCCCTCTCCCACATTTCAAATATGGGTTCACAAGTGGGCGCGTTTAGCTTGGGAAATGGTCTAGGTCAGATTTAAGACTTTTTGAAAAATCACAAAAAAGTTGCACTTTTCAATTGAGGGGCGGCTTAAAAACTAAAGACAAAAAATTGATACTTTATGGCAAATTATGGCAACACAGCAAGCAAAACCGAATTCAAATAGACAACTCTTAATAAACCTCTCTCAATATACTGTACATCTACTTGTATAAGTTGTTTCATTGCTAAAAAAAAGATTAAACATTGTAACTTGATATCATGTAAAGACACCCTTAGGCCATGGCAGAGTCACGTTTCACTGTATACTGTCTCTGCACAATGACATATTACAGAGATATTCTTCCCTAGAAACGGAATACCACTGTAATGTAGAACAGTCATTGCAACAAAGAAGACGTGCATGCCTCTGTGCAGCCTTGAGTTATGTGCATAAGAACATATTTTTTCACATCTATGATGTGTTGATAAACAAGGTGCAACATTTTTTAATTTATTTTAGGGCTTCTATAGTATAATTGATTTAAGGAGTTACTCTGCTAAAATCAAAAGTCACTATATGTAACTGCACACTTCTGAATCCTAGCAGTGTGTGCACCGCATGCTGTCAGGATCCTCTGGTATTGCTGCCGGGAGTGGGAGGATACTTGACCATAAGTATGTGGTTTGTATACTACCAGTCCCATTCTGACTTAGCTTAATTCACTTGCTCAATGCGCACGCTGTAAGGATTCAGAATTCTGCATTATAGACTTTTATCATAAGACTGGACAACCCCTTTAAAACCTTAACATTTTGTAAAGGCCCCCATGCACATTGAATTAAAGTTAGCCAAACTTGCCAATTTTAGCTTTCCAAATCACCCATAACAGATGATGTCAGGGTAGATAAAGATCTGGTAAATCCGATTTCGGACTGCTGATCCTTTTATTATTAGATAGATAAGCCGCCACTAGGGGTCCCGTCACACTCTTCAATGTCCCAGCGATCCCACCAACGATACGACGTGGATGGTATGGCTGGGACATCGTTAGCTGTTCGCTGGTGAGCTGTCACATGGGCAGACTTACCAGCGATCAGGACCAGCGAGCACGCTGGTAACCAATGTACACATCGGGTAACTAAGCACCGCGCGGCACCTAGTTGCCCGATATGTACCCTAGATACCCGCTCCCAGCGCTCTACAGCAGAAGCTGGGAGCCGGTATCCAGGATACATATTGGGTAACTAGGTGCCGCGAGGTGCTTAGTTACCCGATATGTACATTGGATACCAACTCCCAGCTCGCTGATCGTTGGTCTCCCGCTGTCACACGCAGCGATGCGCACTGGCCAGCGAGAAACCAACGATGAAAAAATGGTCCAGGACATTCAACGATGATCAGCGATACCCAGCAGGGGGGCTGGTCATCGCTGCGTGTCACACTAAGCGAGATCGCTGGCTAGGTCGCTGTTGCGTTACAAAATCGGTGACGCTTCAGCGATGTCGCAAGCGATCTCGCTTAGTGTGATGGGGGCTTAGAGGTGTCTTGCAGCCACTCTCCCAAAGAGAACATAGTAGCACTCAGCAGAGGGAGTGCTCTTCTGTATGGAGGAGACAGGAGAGATTGCTACTAGCCAAACGATCAGCTATCTATTGTGTATGAGGCCCCTAAGATCTACACCATGATACTTCTTAAAATTTGATAAGGTTTAAAGACAGTACATGCAGTATTTTGACAAATGCACATTTTATCAAGTGACCTTCAAGGAAATAAATGAAATCTCAACAGAGACAAAGCAGACAACATAACACAATGAGAGCAAACTTGTTTAATCAGTTCTTGCCATTCACTTGGCGCTTCTCACTGGGTATTGGGTAATGTTCTAAACAGAGAGATTTTCCATTAGACACAAGAGGAATTTGCCTATGGGTGGCCCTGTGGGAAAGATAGTTAATGAGTTCATGCAGTGGTTGCTGGTGTAACAATTTCCATTAACACTTACGTACATGTGGTGTTATTATTGATGTAGGCATCTCTTGTAAAAGTTCGGCCATTGTTTAGTGTATCAAACTCACTGTAGCTCATTTTGTACAGACAGGTTCCTGAGATGTAAACACTGTACTGGTTATGAAGGGTGTTTTTAGCGCCTAATATGCATATATCATACCAGGAAATATTCCCAGGGTTTTTACTGTCCTTCCTCAGGTTGCAATGGAATTTTTGTAAGATACAGCTACAAAAAAAGTCCCAAGAATATTTCTAGAGGATTCCACAAGTAAAACCAGAAACATTTCCAAAATTGATATCATATGTCCTAGTGTAACCTAAGCTGCCTTTTGTGTTGTAGTAATCTTCTGAATTAAAGGGGCTGTCCCAGGAACAAAGTACATTTTATTGAATAGATCTTGGAATACTAATAAGTTCCACAATTGGATGTATTAAAAAAATGTTCCTGTGCTGAGATAATCTTATAAATGTGTCCCTGCTGTGTACTGTGTAATAGCCGTGTCTGACCATGCAGGAATATGGTCTGATTATACCATGGCTCCTGGGAAGGGGAGGACACAAAACAGTATACAAACATTACAGGGGATCTTAGCTGAAGGAGGGGCATGGCTTGGCAGGACATGTGAGCAGTCGTGTAGTAGGAGAGCTCTAATGACATAGGCCTGCATAACAGTCCACTGGGTCCCTGCAATCCTGTACTTCGGTTATAAGAGCCACAGAATATCCCCTGCATCAACTGACACCCGCTGGCGCATGATTATGGCCAAAGGTGCTGGTAAAAGCTCAAGGAAGCAGCTCATACAGCATTCATAGAAATCCATGATGGCGCAGGAGAAGTAGTGGCAGCAGTGAAGTTATCCAATTTTGCTAGGACCCTAGGCAAAAGGGTTTTCTCCCCTTTATAGGAACACTTATCACTCGATGGGGATAATGAACAGCCTGCAGCATCCATAAGGGAATTAAGGAAATTTGATGAACACAATCCTGAGATTCACCCTGCCATACAATCCCAAGCAGGAGATGCCCTTTTTGCTAAACAGCTCAGAACAGCAGTAGAATAAACCTACATTGAAAGAGGTGTTTATTGCTGTAACACACTGCAGCTCTGCTATTTTCTCAGTTAATACACAGATAAGCCTGCTGAAGAATGAATTTTCCTATGTGTAGCAAGGTCTGCAAAGAGTTTCTGAATGTACTACAGCGTAGGGGAGAATAAGTGACCTAGAGGATATAATACCCCAAATAAAATGAGACTCGTGCAGACATGATCAACAAATCTCAGCTTTATGGTCCAAAGGGGATGATTTGGAGAACAGAATCAGGAGAAACAATATAAAGGCAATGGACATTCCTGAGAAAACTGAAGGAAATAACCCCACAGAGCACTATAAAAAGTGGCTGCATCTTTTGAATGAACAAAAACTTTGACGCAATCTGCAACGCTGATGTTCTAGTCCCCAAACTACGCGTAATCGGTACCTAGCCGATTGACTGTTGGAGTCATATATCTCTCTTATTAACCCACGGCCCAGTGGAACTATGTATTCTATCTATTCTTTTTTAATGTCAGGCTCTCAAGTAATGTTTACTTTCTTCAGACAGTTTACCTAACTGCTCTTTGCCTGGTTGTGGAATGGACTGGTTCCTTCTTTCATCTGTCCTCATCAGATGGAATTGTGATTTCATGTTTGTCTATTTGTTGGGGGTTAGTTTTCCTTTCAAAATATGCTACATAGTTCTAAATGCAATACTGTTATTTCTCATCTAATATTGGATATTTTGTACTAATGTTACTTTCTATGGGTACTGTATATATCTCGGAAAAGGTGATCTGTTTCCCCCATACATTCTTCAGTTAATATACAGACGGGTGCAATGGCTAATAACACCAAGTTTCTCTCTTGGAATGTCAAGGGTCAGGGTGATGTCTTAAAGAGGAGAACTGTCATGGAGCATCGCATTTTTCGAACTATAAGACGCACCGCACTGGACCATAAGACGCACCAAGGTTTTAGAGGAGGAAAAAAAAAAAAAATTTGAAGTAAAAAAATGTCATGACGCACTGGGTATGGGGTGGTATCTGCTGGTGAAACTGTTATGGGGATAATGTCCCCCAATTCAGTACTAATATCCCTCATCTTGGTATATGTCCTCATCCTGGTATATATGATCTCCATCCTGGTATATATGTCCCCACCCAGTAATATGTGGCCCCCAATCAAGGTATATATGGCCCCCAATCCAGGTATACATGGCCCACAATCTGGGTATATATGGCCCCCAATCCAAGTATATATGGCCCCCATCCACATCCTGGTATACATGGCTACCATCCCCAACCTGGTATGCATGGTCCCTATTCCATCATAGTACACATGACCTCCATCATGGTGCACACATAAAAAAATAAACAATTCTACTACCTTTCTTCCTCTCCCTCACAGAGCTGCATCCTGTGCTGATGTCAGCAGCTGATTTCATCATGTAAGTAGCGCATGGCATCACTGCCATGCACCCCCACACGCCGAGATCATATTCATTGCTCCCCAAGCCCGGAACTGTGGGAATAGAGAGTAGTGAATATCCATTCTTTTTAATAGCGGGCACACTGTTAGCTGCAGCTGACGACTAACTCCCATGGATGTGGAGAGCAGTGAATATTTATTCTCTTTAATAGCGGGCACACGTGCTCACCCAGCAGCTGCAGAAGCTGGTGGCTGAGGCTATTAGTGTGCCTGCTATTAAAAAGAATAAATATTCGCTGCTTTCCACTCCTATAGTCCCTCACACCACTCAGTGCTGACTCCAGTGCATAGAGGTGAGACGGACTATGGGCGTGGGGAGCAGTGAATATTCATTTTCTTTAACAGCGGGCGCACAAGTTAGCTGCAGCAGCCATCTCCTGCCTACTCTGACCTGCTGCTCTGTTGCTGCCTCTCTCCTCCCCCAATCACAACCACACTATAAGGTACATCTGAACTATAAGATGCACCCCCCCACTTTCCTCCAACATTTTTGAGGAAAAAGTGGGTCTTATAGTCTGAAAAATAGGATATATTTGGGAGCAATGATGTTCCTGCGGGATGCGCACTTAGAAAAAGATAAAACTGTGTTCATAAATCGGTCTTGGATTAGCTACAGTTTTCACTCAACCTTCTCAAGCTAATCCAGGGGGATCAGTATTCTGGAGCATAGATCCATTCCATTTAAATTAATCTTTCCAAAACTGATGATGGAAGTAGATTAATTGGTATTGTCAAGATCCAGTCTGGGTTTTGTATTCTGTCTCTCTTTCCCGGTCTGATCATGTCAAGAGTTAACTTTTTCTCTGCCTCGTTCTGGCTTCAGACCATCTATTTTTCTCCACTGCATCCTGCAGGTGGTGTCTGTGATAGTTTCTGCCTACGGCGTGTGTAGCTGACTCTGCGTACCCTGATTTGTCCTTGTGCTTTTGCTGACTATACCCGTGTCTGTTCATTCCCCTCTTCCCATCCCGACTCTGTGTTCCCCTTTTGTTTTTGGACTCCCTGGTACTTGACTTGGCTTGGACTCTGACCTGCTGTTTTGTCTCTAGTCTTTGGCATTTCTGCTCCCTTCCAGTACTGACCCTTTTGGCTTGTTTCTGACTCTGTGTTTGCTTATTCCTTTGGTACTGCGCTACAGACTAATATCGACCCGGCTTGTTTGACTATTCTGCTGCCATCTCATGGTGGCCTCACTGCTGGCCTGCTATTGCTGTGTGCAGTCCTCCCTCCACTCTATTGCCATCTAGTGGAGCTTGCTTCTACCTGCATTGCAGCAGAGTGACATTATAACTGACCACAGACAGTTTTTTTTCTCTCCTTACTTCTCTGTTGATGGATCCGCTCCATACCTTGGCAGATCAGATGTCTAGTCTGACGCTAATGATGCAGGATTTGTCTGTGGAACATAGGACCCTGGCCACGTCCCAAAACAAACTACAGAGGGAGCTTTCTGTGATGGTTAATACCCTACAGGGTTCTATTTCCCAAGCTACTGTAAGCACTCTGACCCTGTAGATGTCTTGTTACACCCTCCTGAACCTACGTTCAGGCTCCCAGATACCTCCTCCAGTGAAAAGTAGAAATTCTGTATGTTCAGTGAGAGTTGTAAGCTGCTGTTCTCTCTTAGACCCTGATCCTCTGGAGATGAGAGTCAACAGGTGGGGATAATTATTTGGTTACTGCGAGAGGGTCTCCAATCGTGGGCTTTCTCTTTACCTACTTCTGCCCCTGAACATATGTCTGTGGATAGGTTCTTTGAGGCCTTAGGACTGATTTTTGATGAACCGGACGGGTCAGGGTGGCAGAGAAAACTATCATGGGTCTCTCCCAGGGTAAACGCACTGTCGAATGGTATTGCTCTGAGTTTAGGCGATAGCCAACTGAAGTGACGTGGGACGACTCAGCCCTAAGATGTCAGTTCAGGAGGGGACTGTTGGATCATCTTAAGGATGCTTTGGCTCTCCACTCGCTACCCAGCTCCTTGGAGGAGGCTATGACTCCGGCCATTCGTATGGATCGGAGGTTGCAGGAGAGAGGTGTAATACAGCGAAAGATTCCATTACATCCAGCTAACTCTGATGTGGTACCTCACATGGAACATATGTAGGTTGGGGCCACCAACCTCAAAGAAAAGGAGAGGAGGAGATGACTAGAGAGGAGATCATGTTTTTATTGTGGAGATCCTGGACATTGGATAAAGGACTGCCCCTTTCACCCACCGTCTAACAAGCAGCCGAGTCTGGGTGATTGCTGAGGAGGTCACCCAGACTCTCAGATGGGGAACTTTCTGATAGTTAGGCAGATAGAGGTTGAAGAGTGAAGCAGGCACTGCTGCTGTTGGGGTGAGCCACAATCAAGAGGAGACTAAGTAACAGGTATAGCGAGATCCAATAAGAGAGATGACTGATTAGTCACAATGGCCTTCCGGAGGAGGTATTCGTGGATAGGATGCCGAGTCACGAAACCCCGAGCTTGCTAAATGTTGAAGGTAACGGACCTAAACAGGACTGAGTTCTTGAGACTAATGGGGATCTCGAGCATTACATTCAGGGCACCAGTAGGGGAAGAAATAGGATGTGCAATAACTGAGCAGGTAGAGAGACTTGCTGATCAGGACTGTGGCGACAATCTAAATAAGCTGCGGAGACACCTCCCCTTGAAAAGGCAGTGAGGTGGACATTTGTGATCCTGGGATATTTTGGTTAAGCACCTCTTATTCTGAACTTTGTATACACCGTATTAATTAACCTTATGGTCAGGGGTCCTTGCTAGCACTGTGATTTATTTTTATGTGCGCTTCCTAGCTGTTGACCATGGTGTATTTGCTGGGGATCTCTCGGGTTGCTTCCCTATCCCACAATGGACTCTGCCTATCCTTGCACTTTTTCATGTCTCCTTTATATATCTTGATATTGATATTTGTTATTTTTAAATTTTCTTAATAGATTTGTATTTTTTAATTGGTATTTGATAGTTTGTGATTACTCCATTTCCTGGTGGTTTCACAAGTTTTCAATTTGTATAGGACTACTCCACCACTTTTTTCTCTTTCTATTGAATTGTAGGGACAACACCTTAAAATATTGTGGGTATGTTCTCAACCTGGATATATGAACTGTTCTATATGAATATTGTTATAGTTTAGAGCCCTGGATTAGAACTACATAGGAAATATACTGTTTGAGGGAAGAATGTTTTATATCGTAGAGGAAACATCCGTAAGACTTTGTGCCCACTATCCCTTGTATATATCGTTTGCCAAGTTATCGTTCAGTAAAAACTCTATGTTTGAATGGCAGTCTCTTTAATTGAACTGTGGTACCTATGGTCCTGGCCAGCACACAACACCAGCTACAGGTAGACAAGGCCCTCACAGAACCAAACACCAACGCCCAGCCAGGACCCACTCAGGGCATAAAAGTAGAAGACGAGTGCCTAACTTGCGAATACCGCTCAATGCCGCGCTGCATCTGCCTAGAGTCTTATCAAACCATTCGCCTGTAGTGACATCTCTATGTACAGCTCTAGCAAAAATTAAGAGACCACTTTAAAATGTTCAGTTTGTCTGATTTTTCTCTTTATATGTATATTTTTGAGTAAAATGTAAATTGTTCTTTTAGTCTATAAACTTCTGACAACATGTCTCCGAATTTCCAAGCAATACATTTTGTATTTTTTTTCTGACAAAGAAAAATGGTCGAAATTAAAAAAACCCCAGTGCATTCAAGACCTCAAATAATGCAAAGAAAACAAGTTTATAATCATTTAGAAACAACAATACTAATGTTTTAACTCAGGAAGAGTTCTGAAATCAATATTTTGTGTTATAATCATTATTTTTAAAAACAGCTTTCATGCGTCTTGGCATGCTTGCCACCAGTCTTTCACATTACTTCTGGTGCAAAAATTTAAGCAGTTCTTTGTTTGATGGCTTTTGACTATCCATCATCCTCTTGATTACATTCCAGAGGTTTTCAATGGGGTTCAGGTCTGGAGAATTGGCTGCCCATGACAGGGTTTTGATGTGGTGGTCTCTTAATTTTTGCCAGAGCTGTATTTTACCTAGACCAATAGCATCTCTGGATTTATGGGTATAGATGATAATCTGGTGTCATCCACTCTCAAATATTATTTTCAGGAAAACAATAAATCAGTTTTACTTAAAATTACGTGGTTTGCCATGAAGGTGTGCTTAAAGGGAATCTGTCACCCCATTTTTGGAGTATGAGATGAGGCCACCGCCATCAGGGGCTTATCTACAGCATTCTGTAATGCTGTAGATAAGCCCCTGATGTTACCTGAAAGATAAGAAAAACGAGTTATATTATACTCACCAAGGGGCGGTCTGCCGTCCTGTCCGGTCCGATGGGCGTCGCGGTCCTGTTCGGCGCCTCCCATCTTCTAGCGAAGCCATCCTCTTCTCTGTGTCCCGTCGCGGCTCCTGCGCAGGCGCCTGTAATGTATGTAGTACAGTTCATATAGCGTCTTGTGCTTGGGTGCGATGAACATACATGAGACACAGGTTTGATATAGAAAAGTCCTGTATTACTTCATACAAGTTGGCAGAAATAGTCACACAGTTTGCAGACACAGAAGCAGGAGACACAGCAGGCCAGAGTAAACTAAGCTCAGCAAATCACTCTCCAACACAGATTCAGGATCTTCTTCTCTGTTACCGTAAGTCCATGCAAACGTGGGTCTTTCAAAGAGCAGGGTTCAGAGTCCACAAGTGCTTCAGAGTTCCTCAGTAGGAATAGCTGGAGTACAAGGTCCAAGGCTTACAGGAGTCAAGTCACAGGTTCACTGCAGGCTAGATTCTGAAGCACTGATTGCTCAGCTGTGGCTGCTTAAGAAGCAAAGGAGAGAATCAGGGCGGGAACATGCAAGCTGGAAACTCCATTTTGACTGAGGGCAAGATAGCTACAGAAAGACAGAAAGTAAAATGGCTGACGAACAAACTGAGTTTCAGGAATATATACATAGAACCTTACATTACTCCCCCCTTAAGGACAACCTCCGGATGACCTCAGACCAGGCTTGTGTGGGTACCTCTGATGAAACTGACGGAGCAAGCGAGGAGCATTAACGTTATTGACTGGTTCCCATGAGTTGTCTTCCACTGGGTAGCCCTGCCATTTAATCAGATATTGTAACTGATTTCTATACAACCTGGAATCTAAAATCCTTTCCACCACAAATTCTTCCTGACCATCGACTAGCACTGGGTCAGGGCAAGGAGAAGAACGTCCAGGAAACGTATTGGGTGTTGCAGCCTTTAGTAGGGATACATGAAAGACAGGGTGGATTCTCATAGTTCTGGGCAGTTGAAGACAACAAGCAACGGCACTTATAATTTTACTGATTTTATAGGGTCCAATGTACTTATGTCCCAACTTAGACGATGGAATCCTTAACTTAAGATTTCTGGTTGACAGCCAGACCAAGTCTCCTACCTTGAAAGCTGGTGCAGGTTTACGAAATTTATCTGCTGCTTTCTTGTACCTTTCTTGAGCCGATTCCAGATTTTCCTTTAGAAGATCCATATTCTTCTGTAAAGACGTGATTCTTTCAGCCACTGCTGGTAAAGGCGTTTCTATGGGAAATCGTGGTAGAATGTTAGGATGATAACCTAGATTAGAGTAAAAAGGAGACTGTTTAGTGGAGGCACTCTGAGAGTTGTTATACGAGAACTCAGCTAATGGAAGTAGATCCACCCAATCATCCTGTAGGTGGCAGATAAAGCAGCGGAGATACTGCTCCAGGGTTTGATTGGTTCGTTCGGTCTGTCCATTAGTCTGGGGATGAAAAGCAGAAGAAAGGTTTACTTTAATGTCCAATGCTGCACAGAAATTTTGCCAAAACCTAGAAGTGAATTGCACCCTCGATCCGAAATAACCTCATCCGGTACTCCATGTAAGCGAAACACATCTTTAATCATCAAATCTGATGTCTGTTTTGCAGTGGGTAAGCCGACACAAGGGATAAAATGAGCTGCCTTTGTTAGACGGTCAACCACCACTAAAATGGTGTTCTTTCCCTGAGAGGTTGGTAACTCCACAATGAAGTCCATAGAAATGGATCCCCACGGGCGGGACGGGGTGGGAAGAGGCTGTAACAGACCAGTTGGTGAGGAGCGAGGTGTTTTGCATCTTGCACAGACCTCACATGAAGTGACATAATTCAAAACATCCTTCCTGCAAGTGGGCCACCAAAAGAAACGAGAAAGAAATTCCTGTGTCTTTAGAATTCCTCTATGCCCAGCTATCTTGGAATCGTGAATGAGTTGCAATACTCTCAATCTGACTGTTTCAGGAATATACAGGCGTTGTCCCTGAATCCACACACCATTCTTAAAGACAAGACTTACGTCCCTTGGGGGTTGTGCCAAAAAGGAATCCGCATGGTATGCTTCCTTGATGTCCTTAAGTAGGTCTTGATTATGAATTACTCCTAGGAATCTAGAGTCAGGAAGAATAGTCTTAGGAGGAGTAATTGGACGTGTCTCTGCTGAGTAAATCCTAGAGAGTGCATCAGCCTTTCCATTGCGCGATCCTGGTCTATAAGAAATGATAAAATTAAATTGGTTTAAGAAAAGATTCCAGCGAGCCTGGCGAGGAGTCAGACACTTAGCCGACCTGATAAACTCAAGGTTACGATGGTCTGTCAGGACGACTATTTGCTGTGCAGCTCCCTGAAGAAGGTGTCTCCATTCTTTGAAGGCGGCAATAATGGCCAACAACTCTCTATTGCCCACATCGTAGTTCCTCTCAGCCGAAGACAACTGCTGGGAAAAGAAGGCACAGGGATGCAAGACATTTTTCTCACCTGTTCTCTGAGAGAGTATAGCTCCAACGGCACAGTCTGAAGCATCCACCTCTATTATGAAGGCAAGCTCGGGGTTGGGATGTACTAGGATAGGTGCAGTGGTAAATTTATCTTTTAGACGGGAAAATGCTTCCTGGGCTTGGGGAGTCCAGGAGAACCTAGACTCTTTCCGGGTAAGTTGAGTGATAGGTGACACTACCTCAGAGAAATTTCTAATGAAACGTCTATAGAAGTTGGCAAACCCGATGAAGCGCTGTACCTCCTTCACATTTCTAGGACTTGGCCAATCCTTGATGGCTTGGGTTTTGCTTCCATCCATACTATTTCCTTGTGTAGACAGTACATACCCCAGAAATTGAATTTCGGTCCTATGGAATTCACACTTTTCAAGTTTGATGTAAAGATGATTTTGTCTTAGACGTTCCAAGACCATTCTCACATGTCCATGATGTTCCTCTGTAGAGTTAGAAAAAATTAGAATATCATCCAAATAAATTACCACGAATGTATCTAGGAGATCCCTGAAGATGTCATTCACCAAGTGTTGGAAAGTGGCTGGAGCGGTACTCAGACCAAAAGGCATAACTAAATATTCAAAGTGTCCATAGCGTGACCTGAATGCAGTCTTCCATTCATCCCCAGGTCTAATACGGACTAAGTTATAGGCCCCACGAAGATCTAGTTTAGAAAAAATTTTGGCATGTCGCACTCTCTCCAATAACTCAGGGATTAAAGGCAATGGATAACGGTTTCTAATAGTAACCTTATTGAGTTCCCTATAGTCTACGCATGGTCTCAGAGATCCATCTTTCTTCTTTACAAAGAAGATGGGTGCACCTGCAGGAGATGAAGAGGGGCGTATGAAGCCCTTGGCTAGATTTTCGTCTATGTAATCCTTTAAAGCCTTTAGCTCGGGCCCCGCCAGGGGGTAGATCTTACCAAAAGGTATCTCTGCTCCAGGCAATAATTCAATTGGACAATCATATGGACGGTGAGGAGGAAGCTGGTCAGCGTTCTTCTTGTCACATAAATCCACATAGTCCTGGTATACAGCTGGTAGTTCAGGGACTGACATGATTCCTTTAGGAACAGAGCAAGCTGAAACTTTTGGACTCATCTGTTTCTCTGGAAAGTGTAATTCCTTGGTCTCCCAGTTAATGGTAGGATTCTGAGCCTGCAGCCATGGTAGCCCTAGAATAATGGGAAAGTGGGGAGAAGAGATAAGCATAAAGGATAGTTTCTCTTGATGATCTTTACCCATAAGAGCCTTCAAAGGCTCTGTTTCCTGATCCACTGGTCCAGAGGTCAGCAGGGAGCCATCCACAGTTTCCATCTGTACTGGAGTAGCCTTCTTCACTGAACGTATTCCCTGTTTCAGAGCAAAGGAGACATCCATAAAATTTCCACTTGCCCCTGAGTCGATCATAGCAGAGCTAGACACCCAAGCTGAGTCAACCCAGAGTTTGATGGAAAGAAAGAAATGAGAATTGTTTTTCTTACAACTCAGCTGGGACACCGCTGAGGAAACTTGAAAAATGGCAGCGTTTACACAGTCAACGTCCTCAGAGGTAACGGAGTTTAAGTCCGAGAAATCAAGATCTGTTGCTGCAGATCTCTCTGGAGCCTGAGGCTCGGACCTGACAGATCCCCTCTCGCAACACTCACAATGAATGAGTGCTGCAGTAGTCTTACGAGAACGGCTGGGGCAGTTTATAATGAAGTGCCCTGACTTACCACAATAGAAACATAGATTCTCCTTAAAACGATGTTCCTTGCGTGCATCACTAACCCGTCTTTGTAAAGAGTCTACCTGCATGGGTTCAGGTTCAGGTTCCCGTGTAATCCTACTCAAAGGTTCCTTAGCTGGAGAGGAAGGTAGGAAAAGGTTAGTACGATTGCTTTCGAACCATCTCTCTTGCCTGCGTTCAGTCAGACGAGTATCAATACGGATGCAGTAGTTAATAAAGTCACCTAACGCAGTGGGAGGGTCGGCACGAGCAAGTTCATCCTTAATCAGTGGAGATAACCCCTTTCGAAAAATAGATTTTTTGGCGGAACTGTCCCAGGTGGTATCAAGGGCCCATCTCCTGAAATCCAAGGCATATTCAGCTACCGAGTGCTTACCTTGGCGCAAAGCTAACATGGCTGCTTCAGCTGTTGCACCTCGATTGGGGTCATCAAACACCTGCCCCATGGCTGAAATAAAATCATCAAGGTGATTCAAACAATCATCCTCAGTCTCAATCAGAGGGTTTGCCCACATTAAAGCCTTGTTGGTAAGCAACATAATTATAGTAAGCACCTTAGATCGTTCAGTGGGAAATTGTGAAGCATGTGCAGAAAAAAAAAGATTGCATTGATTAATAAATCCCCTGAATTTCTCACGTTCACCGCCAAAACGAAAAGGGGGCAACTTGGGAATCCCAGCACTCGGGGCTACGGCAGGAGCCTGGACTCGCCCCTCTAGAACCTCAATCCTGGCTCGCAAATCCTGGGTAGTCTGTCCAACCACTTGCAAATTGTGATTATTGAGGTCCTATAGATTTGTAAAACGGGTCTTTATATTCTGCAAATCTGCAAGGATATTATCAGTCACTCCGCAAAGTTCCTTTATGCGGGCCTCCATTTTCCAGATCTTTTAAGACAGGATTACTGGAAGAAGAGGAGAGGAGAAAAAAAAAAACAATAGTGTTCACCTGTGGCAACACTGCAGAGAGAAAAAAAAATTAAGGGAACTGCTCACCTGGAATGGTTGTGAGAAGTCACAACCACTATCATCACAGAAAGTTTCAACCAGACATCTGATATCCAGAGTTACAGCAGACAAAAAAGAGAAAAGAAAAAAAAAAACAATAGTGTTTACCTGTGATAACACTGCAGAAAGAAAAAACTTAAGGGAATTGCTCACCTGGAATGGTTGTGAGAAGTCACAACCACTGTCATCACAGAAAGTACAACCGGACGTCTGATATCCACAGTTACAGCAGACACAGCCTTCCAGACCCAGCAGACACTAACGTTTTGGCTTCAGAATCTTGTAATGTATGTAGTACAGTTCATATAGCGTCTTGTGCTTGGGTGCGTTGAACATACATGAGACACAGGTTTGATATAGAAAAGTCCTGTATTACTTCATACAAGTTGGCAGAAATAGTCACACAGTTTGCAGACACAGAAGCAGGAGACACAGCAGGCCAGAGTAAACTAAGCTCAGCAAATCACTCTCCAACACAGATTCAGGATCTTCTTCTCTGTTACCGTAAGTCCATGCAAACGTGGGTCTTTCAAAGAGCAGGGTTCAGAGTCCACAAGTGCTTCAGAGTTCCTCAGTAGGAATAGCTGGAGTACAAGGTCCAAGGCTTACAGGAGTCAAGTCACAGGTTCACTGCAGGCTAGATTCTGAAGCACTGATTGCTCAGCTGTGGCTGCTTAAGAAGCAAAGGAGAGAATCAGGGCGGGAACATGCAAGCTGGAAACTCCATTTTGACTGAGGGCAAGATAGCTACAGAAAGACAGAAAGTAAAATGGCTGACGAACAAACTGAGTTTCAGGAATATATACATAGAACCTTACAGCGCCCTTATCTGCCCTGGTGAAGGCAGAGCAGAGTACTGCAGTGCGCAGGCGCCGGACCTCTCTGACCTTTCCCGACGCCTGCGCACTGCAATACTCTGCTCTGCCCTCACAAGGGCAGATCAGTGCGCCTGCCCAAGAGCCGCGATGGGACGCAGAGAACAGGATGGCTTCGCTAGAAGATGGGAGGCGCCGAACCGGACCGCGACACCCATCGGACTGGACCAGATGGCGGACCGCCCCTGGGTGAGTATAATATAACTCATTTTTCTTTTCTTTCAGTTAACATCGGGGGCTTATCTACAGCATTACAGAATGCTGTAGATAAGCCCCAGATGGCGGTGGCCGCATCTCATACTCCAAAAATGGGGTGACAGATTCCCTTTAAGAAGTATACTAATACTGTCAGTAGATCTAAAACCAAGGCTAACAATTTAGGGAATTCCTCCAAGATTGTGTTAAAAATATGGAGGAATGGTTTGTTTTAATGGGAGCAGTGGGGTATTTGCTAAGCTGGAAGGTGGCGCAGAAGGTATACAGTCTGCAAGTGGATGAAAAAGCCAAAAATATGCACACTTACTAGCAGTGATTGAAAATGCTCAAGCGGGGTCCTCCTTTATAGGGGCCTTAAGTGATAAAGAGCGTATGATAGTCAACCAATCTCAGCAGATACAAAACATTTTTTCCTGTGTTCTACCAGGACCTTTATAGATCCAAGGTACGTTTTGGAAAAAAATAGTGATGTCTTTGGATGAGATTGACAGATTGATTCCCCAGACTGTCAGAGGCTAACACAATTATTTAACTAGTCCTTTCCAACTTGAAGAATTACAACTGGCAGCTGCCTTTATGGCCAATAATAAATCTCCAGGCTTGGAGGGGCTCCCTACAGAGATCTATTTGGGGATATTGCTATGCCCTTTTCAAGAGGCTACTAATGGGGGGGCATTACCTAGCTCAATGCAAGAGTCACTAATAGTTATACATAGACTGGGTAAGGACCCACTGCTCTGGCTCTTATTACACTATATCCTTGTTAGCCACAGATATGAAAATCATAGCGAAAGTACTATCCATCAAACTAAACAAGGTTATTTCTAGTGTGGTGCATACTGACCAGTCAGGTTTAATACTTGCTGTTAACATTCCACAGCTTTTAACATTCGCTGACTACACCTTAACCTTCAGCTACCAGTGGAGAATGCAGGGGATAAAGCAGGGTGGATTGATTTAAATCACGCCGATTTAAATCAACGATTTAAATCATGATTTAAATCAAATGATTTTTTTCTATTTAAATCAGATCGATTTAAATCGTGATTTTAATCATGATTTAAATCACTGATTTAAATCAAAAGATTTTTTTAATATATATTACGATTAAAATCTAAAACTTTCAATCATTGTTCAATTAACTCCACACTTCTAGCTTGGTTTCACTTTCTGTAGCTTGGTTTCAGTTTCTTTTTCCATTCAGTTGACATGCCCAAACTTGTTGGATAGTCAGTCAGCAGTACTTGGCTGTAGTAACAATCAAACTTCAGAAGTGATCTGTGTGAGCCATGGCAGGTCGTAAGAGAGACCCTATTTGGGTTCATTTTGTTGAGATGCCAGCAGAGCTTGGAAAGAAAGGTGGGAGAGCAAAGTGCAAATACTGTCAAAAGGATATCCAAGGACTTGTTTGCCGTTTGAAATCACATTATGAAAACTGCAACCAGAAGGGAAATGAAGATGTTGATACAATTAATGTCAATGAACCAAGGACAAGCTAAGGACTAAGGACCAAGCATTAAAAGAAGAACACTATTTAGCCAATATCTTGCATCCCATCTACAGAGGGAAAAAAACTATCTGAGGCGGAAATCAACTCTGCAATGGAGTGGCTCGCCAATACTAACCATGACATTGTGGCAACTGTGCTGAAATTGAAGTGTGAATCTGCACCATTTCAAAAATACATGTTTGCAGATAACGTCGTTAATGAACTAAAACCACTGGACTGGTGGAAGTCGCAATCACTTGTTCTTCCAGCGAAGATAATAAATGTAGCTACTCAGCTACTGACTGCATCGGCTTCATCGGCAGGAGTAGAGAGATTGTTTTCTTCATTTGGTTTTGTGCACACAACAGTCGAAACCGCTTAGGAACTGCTAAAGCAGGACAACTAGTTTTCCTATTAAAAGTCCTAAATAAACAGTAGGCTTAAAGGACTGATGTATTCACTGAAGATGTTTGCTTACTTCAAACGTTAGAGATAGGCTATTGTTAAAAAGTACTTACTCTCTGTAGTTCAATTCTGATTGTTTATTAGTGCAAATAAAAATTATTAGGTTTCATAATCATCAACTGTTTTAATATTTTTATTTGTGTAAAATAATTTGATTTGCAAAAAGGCAAAGTTTTGCTTGTGTACAACTTGATTAAAAAATCTGATTTAAATCAAAAAAAATCCGATTTAAATCAAAAAAATCCGATTTAAATCAAAAAAATCAGATTTTTTTGATTTTTTTTAAAAAATCATGATTTTTATCCACCCTGGGATAAAGTAATATGCTTGGACGCGGCCAAGGCAATTGACTCTATTGAATGGGAGTTACTGTGTGCAGTGCTAGAGAAGCTTGGTATGGGTCCCATTTTCATATTGTGGAAAAAGCTGCTGTATGGGATACCGGTAGCCAGATTACAGGTTAATGGACTGCTTTCTCCCGCTTTTGAATAATGTAGAGACACCTGACAGGGCTCACCGCTGTCTCCCCTGCTCTTCACACCAGCTATTGAGCCTCTTGCCACAATTATTAGGAATCATCCTGGTATAATGGGTTTTCGTAGAGGAACCATTGAGGAGAAAGTGGCGCTTTATACTGATGAAGCATTATATATATGTGGGGTACCACAGGGGTCAGTATGGGGGCTGCTTCTCTTTAACATATTTATTAATGACCTTGTAGGGGGCATACAGAGTAGTATTTCAATATTTGCAGATGACATTAAACTCTGCAGGGTAATAAATACAGAGGAGGATAATTTTATATTACAGGAGGATTTATGTAAACTAGAAGCTTGGGCTGATAAATGGCAAATGAGCTTTAATGGGGATAAATGTAAGGTCATGTATTGGGTAGAACAAACAAGATGTATAATTATGTGCTTAATTGTAAAACACTGGGCAAAACTGTCACTGAAAAAGACCTGGGTGTATGGGTGGACGACAAACTCACATTTAGTGGCCAATGTCAGGCAGCTGCTGCCAAAGCAAATAAAATAATGGGATGCATTAAAAAAGGCATAGATGCTCGTGAGGAGAACATAATTTTACCTCTATACAAGTCACTGGTGCGACCACACTAAGAATACTGTGCACAGTTCTGGTCTCCGGTGTATAAGAAAGACATAGCTGAACTGGATCGGGTGCAGAGAAGAGCAACCAAGGTTATTAGAGAACTAGGGGGTCAGCAATACCAGGACAGGATATTACACTTGGGGTTATATAGTTTGGAGAAACAAAGGCTTAGGGGTGATCTTATTACAATGTATAAATATATGAGGGGACAGTACAAAGACCTTTCTAATGATCTTTTTACTCTTAGACCTGTGACGGGGACAAGGGGTCATCCTCTACGTCTGGAGGAAAGAAGTTTAGTCATAATCACAGACGCAGATTCTTTACTGTAAGAGCAGTGAGACTATGGAACTCTCTGCCGACTAATGTTGTAATGAGTGATTCCTACTAAAATTTAAGAAGGGACTGGATGCCTTTCTTGAAAAGTATAATATTACAGGCTATATTCACTAGTTTCCTAGATACAGCGTTGATCCAGGGAGCTAGTCTGATTGCCGTATGTGGAGTCGGGAAGGATTTTTTTTCCCCAATGTGAAGCTTACTGTTTGCCACTTGTTTTTTTTTTGCCTTCCTCTGGATCAACATGTTAGGGCAGGTTAGGATAGGATATGAGTTGAACTAGATGGACTTAAAGTCTTCCTTCAACCTTAATAACTATGTTACTATTATTGCTTCTTTCAGAGGTCTACACTACCTTACCCGAGGTGACGGAGACTATTTAGAGATATTCAAGTTTAGTGATTAATTGGAGTAAATCAGTGCTGCTTCCATTGGACAATAGTGACAATGTTCCTCTTTATGCTAATTCTGAATTATGAGTAGTTTCTTAGTTTAAATATTTTGGTATTAACATAACTACGCAAATAACAACTATGAAAGATTAAATCTAACCCAAATTCTTACAAAATTCAAACATAAAATGGAAGCCTTGTCTAAATTACCATTATTGACCCCTGGATGAAGCATTTCATAGCGAAACCGCGTCGGGTGAGGTGGGTTCCCCGGGCATATCCTCTAGGCAACCATACCTTATATGTTTATGTACACTTTATTGTGATGTTTCTTCTTTTTTGCTTGTTTACACCATGGAGATTTCCATTTTATGATTGATATGTCTATTACTGCTGCTCTGCGTGGTTAAGAGCACATCTTTATATATGTTTTATTAGTATTATCACCATAGTAATTCCAGTAATTTCGCTTTTATTGTTAGCCATTTCACTTCTTTTTGTGCTCTCCATCACGTATAGCAAGTCTTCATGTCATTATTACCATTGTTAATATTCGTGTGTACATAATAGTGTAAAAGTAATATTATTTTAAAAATCTGCATATTTTTGCCTTTATGTAAATTTGAGGTTTATACCTTGGAATACCCACCTGTTTGTTCCTGTACCATGTGGTGTGTACTCCTTGTTTTTATCCATTTCATTGTTTTTTTCAATAAAGTTTATCTTTTCTATTGAGATGTGGCCTTGTGCAAAGCTCTTTTTGGGTATTTCTAAATTACCATTATTAGTGGTGGGTCGCGCTAATCTAGTTAAAATGATAAGGATGCCTCCACTGCTATATGTCTTAAGGGTATGCCAGACTAAGCGAGATAGCTAACGAGATCGCTAACGAGATCGCTAAAACGTCACTATTTAGCGATCTCGTTAGCGACGTTGTTGTGTGTGGCATGTAGCAACGATGTGGCCCTGCTGTGATGTCGCTGATCGTTCACTAGAGTTCTGGACCATTTTTTGATAGTTGGCGTCCCGCTGGTGAGCCTATATCGCTGTGTTTGGCACCTTTTGCGAACGATGAGCGACCTCGTTTGTGACGCATATGACAGCGGCGCAGGCGGGACTAGGGTTTTTAGCGTCACGGAGTGGATCGCAATATCTGTAAGTTCTCTTTTGCGTCACAGAGAGGATCGCAGAAGTTGCAAAGCAGGCTAGCAGGACGCAGAGAGCAGGAGCGATGCTGGAAATTCCTATGAATCAGAAGCGCTCAGTACATGCTAATGACATCCTAACGACCGCCAAAGTCGTTAAAGAGATCGCTGACCGCTGATGAGTCGTTTATGAGATCTCCTGTTTGGCAGCTACTAGCGACCTAAAAGAGATCACACCAACGATCTCGTTAGCTTGCGTCGTTATCGTGATCGCTAACGAGATCGCTAAGTGTGGCAGTACCTTTACACTATTCCCCTATTTGGATTCCTCAGAGATAGTTTTTTTTAAATGTATAACCTGTTCAGGGAACTAATCTGGGGCAAGTAAACTCCAAGAATAAGACTGGAAATATTGCAGAGACAAATGTGATGGTGGCCTGGCAGTCCCAAATCTGTGGGTTTATTTTATGGCAGCCCAACTTCAAAATATTAGGGGATGAGACGATCCTAAAGGGAGGGGAGCACATATTTTACTACTTCAGCTTCATTTTAAGTCATCTAGGCTATATGAAACATTAGAGGCTCATAGATTTAGTGTTTTGTCCAGTTCATTCCCAAAACTACTTCTCTTTCATCGGCTATGGTGGAAGGTCAGAGAATTGCAGTGTTTACAATGGATTACTCAATTTACCTCGATTTGGGAAACCGCTTGACTTTCTAATTTTTATCAGTTAGAAGGGTTTAGGAAATGGAATTTGAGAGGGATTTACAGATTGCCCCATGTTTTGGTAGGTGACCTGATTAAAGAATTTTATCAACTGCAAACTGAGTTTGTGTTAATTTTTGGGTTAATTATGGCTTAATTGTATCATTACTTTTAGCTGAGACATACATATCAGGCAGAGAGACTTATCCTGGAGAGCCATATACCTAAGAATATGATAATAAACAGAATCTCTACTTCGCATAACTTTTGTGGTCTAATGTCAGTATTATATTAGATCTGGAGCTAGCAAAGAATCTATCACAGTCTAAAATAAAATGCGAAGGGGTAATAGGACCTGTAGAAGAAGGTCAATGGCTAGAAATTTTAGAAAGGACTCCGCAACTGTCCCTGAGTGAATCTTATAGATTATCCCAGCTATATGTATGACATCAAGTATACAGACATCAAGTATACAGAACGCCTCATTTCATATTTGACCCAGAACTCCAATAAAATCCTAACCGCACTATATGTAAAATAAGTTATGCAAACTTACTGCACATGATGTGGTCCTGTCCTAATTTGCAATCTTTCTGGAAAGAGGTGTTGGAAATTATAAATAGGGTTTATGCAATTCACATAGTCCTTTTGCATGTACTGTATACTGGGTTATGTTGACAACTTGACTACTGATGAACATGATAAAACGGCTGTGTCCCCTATGCTGTTCATGGCTAGAACATTAATAGCTCAATATTTTATAATAGATCAGGTCCTCAAAAATCCAGAGTTTATAAATAAAATCAACTGATTATTGAATTTAGAAAAAGGGCACTTACTTGAAAAAGAATATTATTACAAGTTTGTAAAAGCTCTGGGCCCCATAAATTGATGGATCAGGGTTTTGCAGCGAGAGAGTTACAGACATACCATTTAGGTCTTTTCTGAACAACTAGGTCTATGTAGTACATCAATTCCAAATGCATTATACGTATTGGCAACACTTTTTCCAGCATACTTGTATACATCTGTATTTTATCTATGTTATAACATGTTAATGGTAACCAACTAAGTAAGATATTGTCTCCTTTAGGGAACTTATCTCATTATGTTGATGTCCACTTACACAAATGCATGTCATTGATACCAGCATACCTTAAGGATACAGTCCACATTTTACAAGTCATTGAAACGGTCAACTGAAACAATAATTATATCCTAGTCACTTTGCACATAAAATCCTTATACACAGTCATCCACCAAGAAAAGGGATGCCAGGCAGCTGGATACTTCCTGCAAACTTTAGAAATATATACTGAGACTCAAATCTAATTTATTATGGAAAGTATGCAGTTCATTTTACAGCACAATTATTTTATGTATGAAGGCCAATAGTACCTCCAAACATGGGGGAGGGCCATGGGGACACGGTTTGCCCCTAGCTATGCTAATCTGTATGTTGGCAAGTGGGAGGAGTCCTATATTTACAATGCTGGTCATCTACGTACAGGCCTGGTATTGTGGCGCCAATTTATAGATCACATACTCTTCATCTGGGAAGGCTCACAAACTGATTTAAGTGCATTTGTTTCCGGTCTAAACAGTAATGCCTTCGGCTTAGAATTCACACCTACCACTAGTGCTACAATTGTACATTTTCTAGATCTAAACATCTAAGTGCCACCGTAAGGAGGTGGATTCCAATAGCTTTATTCATATAATGAGTTGCCATTTACCAGTATGGCTCACCAACATCCCTAAAGGCCAATACACAAGGATTAGACGCAACTGTACAAATACTGAGGACTATAACATGGATGTGGATTATATTATGCAACAGTTCCTTGAGAAGGGTTATCAAATGCCTTCATTGGAACAAGCGAAACGTGATATGGGAGCCATACCTAGGAGCACCTTGGTGCATAAGGCAAAACCTGATAACCCAAAGATCCCGAACCTCCAAGAATAAATTTACAAATTGCCAATTACACAGTACCATGCGGGGCGCAAACAATTTGTGAATAATATTCGTAAGCACTGGTCCATTCTGCAAAGGGACAAACTGTTATGGGAACTTCTGCCTGCCTACCCCAAATTTGTATATAGAAAGGCTCAAACGTTAGGCAACCTCATAGCCCCCACAACAAAGATGGCCACTAACAAGCAAATGTACTTTTCAAAATCTTGCATCCGACCAAATATGGGTTTTATACCATGTTGTGGATGCTATTGCTGTATAAAACATCTTTAAAAAAAAAACAGACAATTGACATTTACTGACTCCAATGCGAGCAAAGAATTTAATGTCAAAGATAACATATCTTGTTTTTCTACAGGGGTCATTTATCTAATCAAGTGCCCGTGCTACAAATTATATATAGGCATCACTAAACGGCGACTTATGGAGAGTATAAAAGAACATCTAAATAACATCCAAAAAGGTTTCACTGGTAGAGTTGAGCGATACTTTCCGATATCCAAAAGTATCGGAATCGGAATGGTATCGCCGATACCCAAAAAATATCGGCGATACCCGAATACCGATACCGGAAGTCCAATGTAAGTCTATGGGAACAAAATATCGAAATTAAAAAAACCCCATTCTTGCCTTGTAGGTTAATTGTACATGAAGGAAAACAACAAAGAGTAATGTAGAATGTATTGGGGGAGGTTGAGGAGACATTAAAGGCATAGATGTTTAACCCAATCCAATGGAATAGCATTAATTTTTTTTTTTTAGGAAATACGTTCGGATTGACGAAGAAATTGACAATGTTGTTAACCTTTTTTCTATTTTGGCAAATATGTATGTTTCACAACTTCCATGCTCTTCACCTTTTTAACTTTTGCCACACTTTCTCCTTCATAATCTTCAGCAGCATCATCTTTGTCATCAAATTATTCTTCATCTTCACCTTCTTTATCTTCTTCTAAAACTTCTTGCTTTTCATCTTTTTGTTAACATTACTCATATTGTTCTTTTTAAACTATTATTCTTCTTCATATTATAGTCCTTCATCTTCTTCATCATATTCTTATTTGTGACATAGATTCCTGTACTTGTAATCTGTAAAAGTATGATTTTTTCATCGTTCCGTTCTTGCTGCCACAAAAGATTTAAATTACAACAGTATTTGTCCGTGTTCAGTTTAGCCTGCAGCATCAGGCATTTACCAGGGGCACCACGAGGAGGAACGGACTCACCCCCATACACTGCTTAGTCTTCTTCTGCTTATAATTTAGAGCATATATTTTGCTCTTCATTTTGGTCTTATACTTCATGTTCTTCTGCTTTTAGATCTTCTGCTTATTGTTCTTGTGTCTCTTGTTCTGTATCCTGTATTTGTAGCACAACCTTGTACCAGCTGATGTTACTGGGACACGGTTACTAAGCAGGAGGTACCTGTGCTCCAAAGCACTACCAAGGACCAGCAGACGTTGCTGGAACTCGGATACCGAGATGGAGGCACCTAGGCCAAAGGCACTGCGGAGAACCATGACGGTACTGGAGCCGGACGGGTGCAGAAGTACAGAGCCAATGCAGTACGAGGACCAGCTGACTGTGCTGGAACCCGGAGGGCAGCAGAGGAAAGAGCCAATGGCACAACGAGGACCAGCTGACGTTACTGGGACACGGTTACTAAGCAGGAGGTACCTGTGCTCCAAAGCACTACCAAGGACAAGCAGACATTGCAGGAACTCGGATACCGAGATGGAGGCACCTAGGCCAAAGGCACTGCGGAGAACCAGTTGACGGACTGGACCCGACGGGTAGCAGAAGGTACAAGAGCCAATGCAAGTAACGAGGACCAGCTGACTGTGCTGGAACCCGGAGGGGCAGCAGAAGGAAAAGAGCCAATGGCACAACCGAGGACCAGCTGACGTTACTGGGACACGGTTACTAAGCAGGAGGTACCTGTGCTCCAAAGCACTACCAAGGACAAGCAGACATTGCAGGAACTCGGATACCGAGATGGAGGCACCTAGGCCAAAGGCACTGCGGAGAACCAGTTGACGGCACTGGAACCCCGACGGGTAGCAGAAGGTACAAGAGCCAATGCAAGTAACGAGGACCAGCTGACTGTGCTGGAACCCGGAGGGGCAGCAGAAGGAAAAGAGCCAATGGCACAACCGAGGACCAGCTGACGTTACTGGGACACGGTTACTAAGCAGGAGGTACCTGTGCTCCAAAGCACTACCAAGGACAAGCAGACATTGCAGGAACTCGGATACCGAGATGGAGGCACCTAGGCCAAAGGCACTGTGGAGAATCAGCTGACGGTACTGGAACTCGGACGGGTACCATAAGGTACCCATGAAAATGTAAGTTGACAGGCCGCAAGCCGTCTGCAGTTACCAAATCACACAGTCCTACAGTGGGTGCTTGTCCTATTTTCACAACGGAAAGAGCCTTTATTTACATATCCCACAGCACACATAGGAATCACCTAAACTGCAGGCACCATAGAGTCGGATAACCGGAATGCAACATGACAGGACAACTTATTGGAGGCTAATTTACGTTGACACTGCCAGGAAACAGCTGTGGTGCTGTAACCAGGGTGGGCATGAGTCAGTACCCGTGCCAATTACTTCCGAGCAACAACTGGCGGTGTTGGAGCCCAGGGATGAGAGGAGGACAGGGTGGAGGCAGCATGACTTTTTGTCGTACACACAGCAGGGGAACAGCTGCCATTACTCAACCCCAGTAACACAGGAGCAAGTGTTGACTGTGCTAACAGCACTTACAGGCAACAACTGGCGGTGTTGGAGCCCAGGGTCCAATGCATCGACTTCAATTGCTTCCACCTCCTCTCAGGAACACAGCACTGTTGATCAACCATCTGTCTCTTCACCGCCTGCCAAATTGCCCAGTCAGTCAGAGAGTTCTGTACAGGAGCCAGCTGAGTCTCTGCTTCTGTTCTCAGAATCTGTTGGTTTGCAAACAGGGGCACAGCCAAGCAGCATTCTGGAATGTGAAGAAGAGGGAGTATGCAGTGATGCGCAACAGCTGTGTCTCTCTGAATCTGAAGAGGCGGGTGAGACAGTGCCGATGGTCAGCACACTGCAGAACGCATCTGATGATGATGAGACTCAGGTGCCAGTTTCTGTTGAGCATGGTGGTGGCCAGACCACCCAACAGCAGCAGGTGTTGGAAGAGGTTAGTGGAGATGATGAGGTCCAAGACCCAACATGGCGTGAGGAACAGGAAGGTGGTGGTAGCAGCTCTGAGGAAGCGATTGCCCCAACGGTACAAACAGGAGGGAGAGTTAGGCTGCATACTCTGTTGCCTGTAGCCTCCATTTTGGCACCTGTTCGGATTTCTCTTCCAAAAGTCTAAACGGATGCTCCCAGGACTTGCACTGCGTGGTCCTTTTTTCACACACTTGCAGATGATATTTGCTATGTCAAATGCAAGCTGTGTAATCAAAAAGTAAAAAGAGGTAAAGTGTCAGTAACCTCAATACCACAAATATGTGTAAACATGTGCGGAGAAAACACGTAGTTGAGTTACAAAGACACACTGAAGATGTACAGTCTATAGAGAATCACTGCACAAGTTTAACTGCATATGTCATGGTTAAATTTGAAATTTTTATTGCACACTTGATGTGAAAAAAGAAAATAGCTATGAGACTACTGACTGACGTTTTGGGCAACGCAGTGGCCTTTATCAAATAGTCGCTGGAAGAGATAGAAAAATTTACAGTCAATGACAATGATATAATATATACAATATATACAATATATACATAGGGTGAAGAATATTGTGAGACAGTGAGAGTATGTGTGTTGAATGGGGTGTACATTTCACCTAGATACTTTGCTGACTGGTATAAGGGAAATGTATGGCTTTGTAAACCTAGTGGTAGAGAAAGGTCACTACACCTTACATTCAGTACACACTTGCAGCTCAGGCCTGAAACCACTCAGCTGTTAATTAGGAGACCAGAAGTAGGTGTCTGCGAACACAGACAGAGAGCTCGCTAAGTCTGGACAAGGAGTCCAGGCACAAGAAGGAGTCTCCAGGAGTATGAGCTGTCTCAGTCTGGGTGCTCGATGTACCCCGGACACAGGAGTAGTCTCTGTGAGAATCCATGCAGATAGCTGCTGAATAGGAGGGGAGCTCTCTCAAGTCTGGATGTTGGATATGCCTTTAGACACAAAGAGGAGCCTCTGCGAACCTCCATGTTGGCAACTACTGAACATATGTGTTGTTTTGGGGACAGGCTGTTAGAGTCTGGACCCGGATAGAGAGGGAAATCTATCTAAGTGTAGTAAGTGGCTGGACAAGCCCAGGGCTTATGTTTATGATTTCGTTTTGATTATGTTCTGTTTGCTGTGGACTTTAATAAAACTGGTTGCGGCCAGTTTTTACCAGAACTGCTGTCTGTGAATGAACTGTTTCCGTGCCACTCCGTCTACCCGGACGGCGATCCCGGAGCTATATCCCCTGAAAAGCTTACAATTGGTGCTGGAATGTGCGTGCAGCACAGTGGCTTAGAGACAGCAATAAAGGAGAGAAGTCTGTTGAAGCAGCAGCAGAGAAAAAAAAAGTGTGTCAGCAAAAAACGTCTGATTGGAGCAGTCTTAAAGAGACAGTAGCCCTAATAGACTTTGCAAAGAAAAAAAAAAAAAAAAGTGTCTGCACAGCAAGGCTGAATTATCTGTGGAAAAGACTGTGGAGTGTGTATGTCTTGAGTGAAGACTGCCGTTGTTGAGACAGAGAAGTCTGACAGCATGGATGACAGCATGGAGGCGCTGTTTAAACAAATGGCGCAAGTTAATGTGCAACATAAGACTGCCGTGGTTGAGACAGATAAGTCCGGCAGTATGGAGGAGCTCGTTGAGTACCTGGTCCAGGCCCAGCGGAGCATGCAGCAGAGCATGGAGTGGCAGCGCCTGCAGCACCAGCAGCGCATGCAGCAGGCCCAGCAGCAATTCCTGCAGCAGCAGCAGGAGAATAACCGGTTGTTTTTTGAGCAGGTTGCAGCACTACAAAAGACTTGCAGCGCATCGTCCCAAAGTAATGTTGCAAAGTCACCTGCATTGTCCGCTGTAAAGAAGGCTGTAAGACGGTCCCTGAAAAAGATGACACCTCGTGATGATGTGGAGGTATATCTCACTAGGTTTGAGGGACTGGCAGAGAAGGAGAATCTGCCCCTATCTGAATGGGCCATGATGGTCGCACCCTATCTGATTGGAGAACCCCAAAGGGCCTATGCTGACCTGAGCGAGCAGGACAGCCAAGACTATGCCAAGCTGAAAGCGGAGATTCTTACCTGGCTGGGTGTTACGGTGACAGCCCGTGCCAGGGGAGTTCATGACTGGAGATGCAGTTGGGAGTCTGCAGTCAGCAAACCTGATTATGGAGTTGAAAAGGTGATAGTGGACCGCTACACCCAAGCACGTCCTCCTGAGGTACAGCCAGAGGTCGGACAAGGAGACCACCAGGACGCCAATCGTCTGGTCAGCCTGATGGAGAGGGCCTTCGCCACCAAGGACTGCCTCCGTGACCAGCCGTCTGAGAGGTCGTCACTTCGGAGTTCCTGGACGCCGAACTCTCCCGGTAAGAGCGTTCCAGCTGTTGGGGTCGTGTGGGTGGGAGAGTGTGATGGACAGTGTTGGAGATGTCGTGAAATTGCAGCCAACTGTCCAATAGAGGGGGAGCCTATGTGTTGTGATGTTGGCGGATCCCTCTCTCCCTGCGCAGAGCCTGTGTGTGTGTCCACCTCAGCCGAAGAGACTGGACCACAGGGGTCCCCGGTGGTTGTAAATGACTGCCCAGCACAGGCCCTCTTGGACTCAGAGAGTCCAGTGACTTCCGTATGGGACAGCCTGATTGATAGGGACTTTATCCCTGATAAACACCTGAGTGTGGTGTGCGTCCATGGAGACACCAAAGTCTACCCAGAGACTGTCGTGGACTTGATCCCCAAACGTGGGGAGGTTTCATGTGAAGTGGGGGTAGTGAAGAACCTGGTGCCCCCGTCATATTGGGTAATGACTTTCCCCGGTCTAAGGATCTCTGGGGGAAAAATGTTTCTGATGGACAGTGTGATGAAGCTCCTATTGAGGGTGCACAGTCCCGAGGGGCGGAACACAATGCTAGTGGGCCGTTAAACTTATGTGATAATGATGATGATGATGATAATGATAATGATGATGATGATCATGATAATGATGATGACCATGATAATGATGCTGATGCTGATAATGATAATGATGATGATCATGATAGTGATGATGATACTGATCATAATCATGATAATGATATTGATAATAATGATGACTGTGATAGTGATGAAATTCCTTTGCAGGTGATGTTGGGAGACGAGGATGGTGGTTCTCGGGAACCGAGTGTCCCTGACTTACCTGTGTCCTGTGACAATTTTGAGAGTGAGCAGTGGCGAGACCCCTCTCTTAAAACGGCCCAGGAAAATATAAATGTTCTAAATGAGGTTTCCCAAGAGCCTGGCTCTGAGGAGAGGTTTCCTCATGTTGCCATAAACACTCACCTGTTGTATAGGGACACTGAAGTCCAGGGAGAGGTCGTGAGCCAGCTCCTAGTACCTGAGCTATATGGAAGTATAGTGCTGGGGTTGTCACATAGTCACATACTTGAGGGACCACCTGAGGGAAACCAGGGACCAGATGGTGAAGTTAATGTTGTGGATGACATGTTAACTAAGGTTCCAGATCAAGATGTGAATGAGAATGAATTGTATAACCCTGACAGTGAGCAGGATGTGAATGAAAATGAAGTGTATAACCCTGAAAGTGAGCAGGATGTGAATGAGAATGAATTGTATAACCCTGACAGTGAGCAGGATGTGAATGAAAATGAAGTGTATAACCCTGAAAGTGAGCCAGATGTGGCTGAGAAAAAGGGGTCAGACAGGGATAGTGGTAGTGATAGTGAATCATCTGATGACAATCAAGCAACCAGTGCAAATGAGGAAGGCATGGTAGTAGAGGAAGTTGAGAGTCCTGAGAGGAAGGCTGATGCTGACCTTGCAGTCGGACAGAAGATGGCATCTGAAGATGTTTTACAGTTGGCCGGTTCCCTGGCGAAGACTAAGGTGAAAGGAGGAGAGCTGAGCTTTAAAGGCAGGACTCTGAAACTGAACACAGCCCAAGTAGATGCTGTTGGAAATGTGAAGTTACCAAAGTATGGTGTGGATCTGTATCGTGCCAAGGACTCTGAGGGAGATGCTGCAAAGGTGGAAAAAGCCATAGAAGTGGTAGTCACCAAGCCAGATGCCTCATCAGAAGCTGAGGTCTCAAGTGAAGCTGTGAGGAACAAGACTGAAGATATGGGGACTGACTCTGTCCAGGAATCTGTTTCTGCCGAAGACAGCGGCGTGGACGGGTTGCGGTTCGGATCAGTAGCTGCAACTCGTGAAGCTCAGGCTGGAAGTTCGGCGCCCGGAGCCCCAGCGGTGTTCCCGAGTGACACCAAGGATCTGGATAAGTCACAAGATGAGATTTTGAGACATCAGGCTGGCGTTGGTGAGCTCAAGCGCACTTTCATGGAGTCTACATCGGAGCCACGTCCCAACAAATGGGAAAAGCGATGCGTCACTCCGTTGCCACTGCAGACACACGGGAGCTCAGATGGGATGCAGAACATGGTGGAAGAGAAGAATCCGGCGGGTTCTGAGTATACAGATGCAGCTATCAAGGAGAACTTGAAAGCCGGAATAAATGAAATATTGGAGACCATAATGATGTGACTGAAGAGGTAGAATGTAAGACTGACGGTAGGGCTTCTGAGCATGTTCTACCAGAAGAGCCTGAAGAAGGGGCCGAAGACATAAAAGACGTCCAACAGGTACCAGATGAATTGATGACTTCTCAGAAAAAACTCCAAACTGTGATGAAGGAGTGTGATGAAAGCCATGAGCATCTTCGTGAGAAGGTCAATGAAGTAAAAGGAAGGATACAGAGAATCTCTTCGTTGCAAGAGCAAATTGTTATGATTTGGTAGCTGAGGAGTGCAGGTAAAAAAAGGCAATACACCAGAACAGTTGGAAACTATGAGATTGCAGTACCCTGACTAACCACCACATCTAGAGGCAGCCGTGGAGCGTTCCTACGTTGGTCCTAGACGCCTCGTCACAGCCTGAGAAACTAACTACACCTAAAGATAGATATAGGAAAGCTATCTGCCCCGGAGCAGAACCCCAAAGACAATAGAAAGCCCCCAAACATGTAATGGCGGTTAGACAAGATGAAATACTGACACAGAAAGAAAATAGTATGAGCAAACGCTGGGGCCCAAACTAACTAAATAGAAAAGGACAGGAAGGGTACTTACTGCAATCCCAGAAAACCCTGAAAAGCAACAACACCACTGATTTCAAAAACACCTGAGATCACACGACCTCTACCACCTAAATTAGTTCTCTGGTGTAACAAAATCAAAACAGCAGCCACTGAAAAAACTGGAAAAAGCAAAAGTACATACATAAGTGGCTGAACTAAACTGAGAGGGCAAAAGCCCCCGGAGGGGACCCTGAAGGCCCCCACAGAAGTGCAGGACAAAAATGCAAAAATATAGCACAAAAACAAAAAGAAGAAAATGTCTTATCTGTTAGCAGGAGATGCAGACAAGACACAGCAGGCTACAAGGGAAACAGGAATGAAGGATTCAGACCAGAACAATTGATCACCGGCAACCCTGATGGGAAGGTGACTCCCTTATATAAGACCAGTCAGTAACACCTGATTCCCAGTCCTCACAATCATCACTGGACAGACCAGCACCGCTTGTAACTACCAGAGGAAGCCTCTGCTCAGAACTCATCTCAAACCCATTCACAACAGTACCCCCCCTTGAGGAGGGGTCACCGAACCCTCACCTGAGCAACCAGGCCGGTCAGGATGAGTTCTATGATACGCACGGATAAGTCTCCTAGCATGGATGTCCGAAGCAAACACCCAAGAATTGTCTTCCTGACCATAACCTCTCCATTTAACCAAATACTGGAGTTTCCGTCTAGAAAAACGAGAATCTAATATTTTCTCAACCACATACTCCAGATTGCCCTCAACCAAAACAAGGTCAGGAGGCACAGCAGCAGGAACCACTGGCTCAACAAACCTCATCAACAAGGACTTGTGGAACACGTTATGGATCTTAAATGTTCCTGGAAGAAGCAAACGAAAAGAAACAGGATTAATAATCTCCATGATCTTATAAGGTCCAATGAACCTAGGCTTAAATTTAGGAGATGCCACTCTCATAGGAATATTCTTTGAGGACAACCAGACCAAGTCCCCCACTTTAAACCGAGGACCATCAGTCCTATGCCGGTTAGCAAACCGCTGGGCCTTCTCCTGAGAGAGGGACAACCTCTCCACTACCTGGTCCCAAATCTGTTGCATACGCTCCACAACAGAGTCAACACCTGGACAGACAGAAGCCTCCGTCTGTCCTGAAGAAAATCGAGGGTGAAACCCAGAATTACAGAAAAACGGAGACATCAAAGTGGCAGAGCTAGCCCTATTATTAAGAGCAAACTCAGCCAAAGGCAAAAAAGAGACCCAGTCATCCTGATCAGCAGACACAAAGCATCTTAGATAAGTCTCCAATGTCTGGTTTGTTCTCTCAGTTTGACCATTGGTCTGAGGATGAAATGCGAGGAGAAAGACAATTGAACACCCAGTTTAGAACAAAAAGTCCTCCAAAATCTGGAAACAAACTGGACTCCTCTGTCAGACACAATGTTCTCAGGAATGCCGTGTAAACGAACCACGTGCTGAAGGAACAACGGCACCAATTCAGAGGAGGAAGGCAACTTAGGTAATGGCACAAGATGTATCATTTTGGAAAACCTATCACAAATTACCCAGATGGTGGTCATTCTCTGAGAAACAGGAAGGTCGGAAATGAAATCCATAGAGATATGGGTCCATGGTCTCTTGGGCACAGGCAATGGCATCAACAAACCACTAGAGCGAGAGCAAGGCTTGGAGCGAGAGCAAGTCCCGCAGGACTGCACAAATTCCCTGACATCACGAGACAAGGTAGGCCACCAAAAGGACCGACTAACCAAGTCTCTGGTACCAAAAATTCCGGGATGCCCAGCCAATGCGGAACAATGAATCTCAGACATCACACTCTTTTTCCACTGATCCGGGACAAACAATTTTCCAACGGGCAGCGCTCGGGCCTATCCTCCTGACACCCCTCCAGAGCAAGTCTCAAATTGGGCGAGATGGCGGAAAGAACTACACCCTCTTTCAAAATAACAGAAGGATCAGATAACTCAGGAGAGTCCGCAAGGAAGCTCCTCGAGAGGGCATCCGCCTTAACATTCTTAGTGCCAGGAAGAAAGGAAACCACAAAATTAAAACGTGTGAAAAACAAGGCCCACCTGGCCTGTCTAGGATTGAGTCACTTGGCAGATTCCAGATAGACCAGATTCTTATGGTCCGTAAGGACCACCACCTGATGTTTGGCTCCCTCCAGCCAATGTCTCCACTCTTCAAAAGCCCACTTCATGGCCAATAACTCCCGATTACCCACGTCATAATTACGTTCAGTAGGAGAAAATTTTCGAGAGAAAAAGGCACAAGGGTTACTTTTAGAGGTCTCTGGATCTTTTTGGGACAAAACGGCACCTGCCCCAATTTCAGAGGCATCAACCTCCACCTGAAATGGCAGAGAAACATCAGGCTGCCGTAGAACAGGAGCAGAAGTGAATCTCTGCTTAAGTTCCTGAAATGCAGAGACTGCCTCAGAAGGCCAATTCACCACATCAGAACCCTTTCTGGTCAAATCAGTTAATGGTTTAACAATAACCGAGAAATTACCAATAAATTTACGATAAAAAATTGGCAAAACCCAAAAATCTCTGAAGAGCCTTTAATGAAGTAGGTTGGACCCAATCACAGATGGCCTGAACCTTGACCGGGTCCATTTCAATAACAGATGGTGACAAAATGAATCCCAGAAATGAGATCCTCTGTACGCCAAAAAGACACTTTGATCTCTTCACATACAGAGCATTCTCTCTCAAAATCTGGAATACAGTTCAAACATGTTTCACATGAGAGTCCCAGTCATTAGAAAAAATCAAGATATCATCCAAATAAACAATCAGAAATTTGTCCACAAAATCCCTGAAAATGTCATTCATGAAGGACTGGAAGACGGAAGGAGCATTAGTGAGCCCAAAGGGCATCACCAGGTACTCAAAATGCCCTTCAGGGGTATTGAATGCCGTCTTCCATTCATCCCCGTGCATAATGCGAATAAGGTTATACGCCCCCCTGAGGTCAAGCTTGGTAAACCAAGTAGCGTTTTTCACCCTGGAAAACAGGTCAGAAATCAAGGGTAACGGGTATTGATATTTCACAGTAATATTGTTCAAGAGACGATAATCAATACACGGCCTCAATGAACCATCCTTTTTGGCCACAAAGAAAAAAAACGGCACCTAAGGGTGAAGAGGATGGTCTGATATGACCCTTCTCCAATGATTCCTTGATATAAGACCGCATAGCGTCATGTTCAGGTACAGACAAGTTAAAAAGGCGACCCTTAGGGAATTTACTACCCGGCACTAATTCAATAACGCAGTCATAGCTCCTATGGGGAGGCAAGGATGCAGATTTACTTTCGCTAAACACATCAGAAAAATCAATCAAAAAGTCAGGAACATCCTGAGCCTGGGGGGAGGCAGAAAAAACAGGAGTGTTGGTATTAACACATTGGCAACCCCAACTGGTTACAGACACAGATTTCCAATCCAAAACAGGATTATGAGACTGTAACCAAGGGAAACCCAGCACGATAATGTCATGCAGATTATACAGAACCAAAAATTTGCAGCACTCCTGGTGATCAGGTTCAACCCTCATTATCACCTGAGTAGAAAACTGGGGTTTATTCTCAGCCAAAGGGGTAGAATCGATCCCCAGTAGGGGAATAGACTTCTGTAGGGGTATCAAGGGAAACCCACAACGTCTAGCAAAATCATAATCCATCAGGTTAATAGCTGCTCCAGAATCAACGAAAGCCTGAGCAGAAAATGAGGACAGAGAGCATATCAGAGTGACAGTTAATAAAAACTTAGTCTGAACACTACCCAAGACAACTGAGCGTGCAAAACGTCTTCCCCGCTTAGGGCAGACTGAAATAGCATGAGAGGCATCACCACAGTAGAAACATAACCCATTGCGCTTTCGAAACTCATGACGCTGTGCCCCAGACACCACTCTATCACACTGCATGGGTTCAGAAGCTGGTTCACAAGGCAACACCATTCCACGCATACTTCTCCGCTCACGCAAACGTCTGTCAATTTGAATCGCTAATGACATAGAATCATTGAGACCAGAGGGGACAGGGAATCCCACCATAACATCCTTTACATTATCTGACAGACCCTTCCGGAAAAGGGCTGCCAAAGCGTCGTCATTCCATTTGGTCAGGACTGCCCACCTACGGAATCTCTGACAGTATAACTCAGCGTCATCAAGCCCCTGATTTAATGCCAACAAGGCTTTTTCAGGTTGATCAGTGACATTAGGCTCATCGTACAATAACCCCAAAGCCTGAAAAAATGCATCAACATCACTCAAAACAGGATCCCCAGGTTCAGGGAAAAAGCCCAATCCTGAGGATCGCCGCGCAGGAGAGAGATGATAATTTGAACCTGCTGCGCTGCGTTCCCTGAGGACTTAGATTTTAAGGCAAAAAAAAATTTACAATTATTTTTGAAATTCTGAAACTTAGCTCGATCCCCTAAAAACAAATCTGGCATGGGAATCCTAGGTTCCACAACAGGCAACCTAGCAAGATAGGTAGCAATACTCTGAACCTCAGTGGCAAGCTGATCCACACGGCCAGACAACTGTGCAAACTCCATTGAGAGAAAAGATCCTCCCCAGCACCCAGAGATACAGAGGGAAAAAAAAAAAATGCAACAAACAGAAAAATATCTCTGACAACTCTGACTCTTTTTTTTTTTTTTTTTTCTTTCACAATATTTTTCCCTTCTGTGAGTACCACACAATTTTCAGTTTAGGCCGGTGATACTGTTATGATTTGGTAGCTGAGGAGTGCAGGTAAAAAAAGGCAATACACCAGAGCAGTTGGAAACTATGAGATTGCAGTACCCTGACTAACCACCACATCTAGAGGCAGCCGTGGAGCGTTCCTACGTTGGTCCTAGACGCCTCGTCACAGCCTGAGAAACTAACTACACCTAAAGATAGATATAGGAAAGCTATCTGCCCCGGAGCAGAACCCCAAAGACAATAGAAAGCCCCCAAACATGTAATGGCGGTTAGACAAGATTAAATACTGACACAGAAAGAAAATAGTATGAGCAAACGCTGGGGCCCAAACTAACTAAATAGAAAAGGACAGCAAGGGTACTTACTGCAATCCCAGAAAACCCTGAAAAGCACCAACACCACTAATTTCAAAAACACCTGAGATCACACGACCTCTACCACCTAAATTAGTTCTCTGGTGTAACAAAATCAAAACAGCAGCCACTGAAAAAACTGGAAAAAGCAAAAGTACATACATAAGTGGCTGAACTAAACTGAGAGGGCAAAAGCCCCCGGAGGGGACCCTGAAGGCCCCCACAGAAGTGCAGGACAAAAATGCAAAAATATAGCACAAAAACAAAAAGAAGAAAATGTCTTATCTGTTAGCAGGAGATGCAGACAAGACACAGCAGGCTACAAGGGAAACAGGAATGAAGGATTCAGACCAGAACAATTGATCACCGGCAACCCTGATGGGAAGGTGACTCCCTTATATAAGACCAGTCAGTAACACCTGATTCCCAGTCCTCACAATCTTCACTGGACAGACCAGCACCGCTTGTAACCACCAGAGGAAGCCTCTGCTCAGAACTCATCTCAAATCCATTCATAACAGCAAATGCTGCTCAATAAGTCTAAGGCTCTATATAAGAATGCTGTTGTTACGGTAGAACATTACAATTCAGCTGGAGACTTAGCGGATGAATTATGTGTACTGCAAAAGAAAAACGATCAGCTCCTTCTACAGTCCCAATCATTTGAACAGTGTAGCTTAAAATGGTCAGAGACCATGGCAGAGGAGCTTAAGGTCTGTGAAATAGACTTTATGAGTCAACCGATATTCAAGAAAATAGATGTGCTAAAGAGGGTTCAAGGGGAACTAGAGAAAAGTGAAAAACCCCCTATACCTTCTGTGATAGTTGGTGACACATGGTCAGTGCACCAGGGACAGGAGGTACGTGAGTTTCTGAGGAAGAGTCAGCAGAAGTGTTCTGATGTGCCGGGTCGTACTTCTCTGGCCAGGCACTATATCGAAACTGAGCCCGGCCCTAAGGTCAAGATGAAACCGTGCAGGATACCCGAGGCCCGCAGAGAGCATAGGCCTGGGAGGGTACAGGGTAGTGCGGATGCTTCAGATGAAGAGAAAGCTGATGTTGGCTATGGCTCAGGTGAAGATACAGATGACAGTAGTGAAGATGAAGCTGATGAGGGCCATGACTGGTCCAGAGTTCACTGTCTCTTTTGGATTGTTGACCAGCCCTCCGGTCTGGATGACCAGCCCTCCGGTCTGGAGAAGAGGGGGGTGATATGGGAGACAGTGAGAGTATGTGTGTTGAATTTCACCTACATACTTTGCTGACTGGTATAAGGGAAATGTATGGCTTTGTAAACCTAGTGGTAGAGAAAGGTCACTACACCTTACATTCAGTACACACTTGCAGCTCAGTCCTGAAACCACTCAGCTGTTAATTAGGAGACCAGAAGTAGGTGTCTGCGAACACAGACAGAGAGCTCGCTTAGTCTGGACAAGGAGTCCAGGCACAAGAAGGAGTCTCCAGGAGTATGAGCTGTCTCAGTCTGGGTGCTCGATGTACCCTGGACACAGGAGTAGTCTCTGTGAGAATCCATGCGGATAGCTGCTGAATAGGAGGGAGCTCTCTCAAGTCTGGATGTTGGATATGCCTTTAGACACAAAGAGGAGCCTCTGCGAACCTCCATGTTGGTAACTACTGAACATATGTGTTGTTTTGGGGACAGGCTGTTAGAGTCTGGACCCGGATAGAGAGGGAAATCTATCTAAGTGTAGTAAGTGGCTGGACAAGCCCAGGGCTTATGTTTATGATTTGGTTTTGATTATGTTCTGTTTGCTGTGGACTTTAATAAAACTGGTTGCGGCCAGTTTTTACCAGAACTGCTGTCTGTGAATGAACTGTTTCCGTGCCACTCCGTCTACCCGGACGGCGATCCCAGAGCTATATCCCCTGAAAAGCTTACAATATATATACATAGGAATTAGGCAACATGTTAAACATTTGGGTGATACTGTAGAACACGGAGAATTATCCCTCTAGGGTATGCGGGTGGATAATGTAGTTTTTTGTTGATTTTTGGGAGTGTGTAGAAAACAGGGGTGATGGGGTATTGAATATTAAGGAATGTCATAGTCTTACAGTCTATGGTGATCAATTAAAGATGTTTTGTCAGGATACGATCAATTTTTTGACAGATGTAAAATGTAGGGTCACAATTGAGTTGTCTGTAGGTTAGGTTAACTGACAGTTGTCTATGAATTTCGGCAATAGATTGGGTCTTATTCATAATAACGATAGCACCCCCCTTATCTGCTGGTTTAATAATAATGTTGGGGTTATCTTTCAGAGATTTTATGGCTTGTTTATCTGTGGGTGTCAGGTTGTGGCGTATCGGGTGTAGGCCCAATCTCGGCAAACCATCCACGAGCACAGGCTCTGAATGCTGGCATTGCAAAACTCCTGTCCCTTGAAATGCTGTCATTCAGGCTGGTGGAGACTGACAGTTTACGGAACTTAATGGCATTGGCAGTCCCACAATACAATGTGCCAAGCTGATTTTATTTCAGCAGGCAAGCCGTCCCTGGTCTGCAAAAGCATGTTGTTGAGGTTAAAATTAAACATGCGCTACTAAACTCCGTCAGTAGCAATGTCCACCTGACCACCGCTGCGTGGACCAGTACCCATGGCCAGGGACGATACCTTTCCCTTACTGCCCATTGGGTCAATGTTGTGGAGCCGGGTACAGATCTTGCGAGTGGCGCTGTACGTGTTCAGGCAACTACAAGGATTGCGGGAATCAAGTCTGTACACATTGACTCCTCCTTCTCCATTTCCTCAGAAACATCGTTGCAGGAGCCGTCACGGTCTACCTCCACATGGACCCGTGAACGCTTAATAAGAATCTTTAGTTATATAGCGCCAACAGATTACGCAGTATGGAGTATCAGCTGCATCAGTCGCAATCAACTCGCAATTTGCGCCGTTCACTTCACCACTACTGAGTGGGCCTCTATAATAATAATCTTTATTTATATAGCGCTAACAGATTCCGCAGCGCTGTACAGTTTAACAGTTTCATAACACAAGTCATAAGTGACAACGTTAACAATACAATTATTAAAGCAATATAAGCCGCCCCTGCTCGTGAGACCTTACAATCTACAATGAGAAGGGGGAGCTACAAAGTACAGTTGTTTATATACAATGGTGTATTTACAATGATGGTCCAGCCATTTTCAGGGAGTGAGGGATGGATGGAGATAGTGAATGGGCTACACACACACACTTACACATAGAATGACTTTGATTAGTGAATGTGATAGGCCGCTATGAAGAAATGTTTTAGAGTGAGCTCCCCAAAACATGCAAATTGTGGATAGTTCTAATTTCTTGGGGTACAGCATTCCACAGTATTGGCGCAGCGCGGGAGAAGTCTTGGATTCGGGAGAGATGTTCTTTAGGTGTAGGTGGCAATAGCGGGCAACAGATTGTATATGGGAGGTGAAGGAGAGATTGGTGTCAAACATAACACCCAGACAGCGAGCCTGTTGACCGATATGAGCACAGACGTGGCCAAACGTCAACAGGCCGTCCTGAAATTAATTTCCATGGGGAATCAAAGCCACACAGCGCTGGAGCTCTGGAATGCCATAAAGCAAGAGAGCGACATGTGTATTTTGCCAGCGAATCTCCAGCCAGGCTTGGTAGTGTGTGACAATGGCCGAAATCTGGTGGCAGGTCTGGGCCTAGGCAACGTCACTCACATACCATGTCTGGCACATGTGCTAAACTTGGTCGTCCAGAGTTTTTTGAGGGACTATCCGGATCTTGATGCACTGCTGCACAAGGTCCGCCTACAGTGCGCTAACTTGCGACGTTCCACCATGGCCAGATCGCGCATTGCAGCTCTGCAACGCAGATTTTGCCTTCCTGAACATCGCATCATATGTGACGTACCCACCAGGTGGAATTCCACGTTACATATGTTGGAGCGGTTGTTGTGAGCAGCAGCCAGCAGTAATGGAGTATCAGCTGCATCAGTTGCAATCAACTCGCAATTTGCGCCGTTCACTTCACCACTACTGAGTGGGCCTCTATAATAATAATCTTTATTTATATAGCGCCAACAGATTCCGCAGCGCTGTACAGTTTAACAGTTTCATAACACAAGTCATAAGTGACAACGTTAACAATACAATAATTAAAGCAATATAAGCCGCCCCTGCTCGTGAGACCTTACAATCTACAATGAGGAGGGGGAGCTACAAAGTACAGTTGTTTATATACAATGGTTTATTTACAATGATGGTCCAGCCATTTTCAGGGAGTGAGGGATGGATGGAGATAGTGAATGGGCTACACACACACACAGTTACACATAGAATGACTTTGATTAGTGAATGTGATAGGCCGCTCTGAACAAATGTGTTTTGAGTGTGGAAGTAGGGCTGTTAATGGGGATGTTGAAGTCTCCAAGGATAAGGGTTGGTACTTCTGAGGACATGAAAGTGCGGCAGCCAGGCAGAGAAGTGGTCAAGGAACTGTGTGGGCGAGCCTGGGGTCCGATACATTACCGCTACTCTGAGGGAGAGGGGAGGAAAGAGCCTGATGGTGTGGACCTAACAATTTGCAAAATCTTAATATAAAATTTACATGTTACATATTTACATCTAGTATAAAACATTTAACCATTAAGCCTACTTACAGAACAAGGAAGTGTAAAAAAACTTGTGCTTAAAAAAAAAAGTGCAAATAAAATGTGAGAAGGGCAGTGTAACAAATAATTTAGGAAAAAGATAAACTAACATCAAGTGCTGTGTGCTGTGTAAGAGCCAGACACATTAACATTAAATCAGTCTGGAATAGCGGTGATTTTCTCCCCATAACCCGAGTAACATTCTGGGGAGAGGGGTGTAGAGTCAACGATCAGCAACTAGCTACGGTAGATCAAATACCTGAAAAAAAAAAAAAATTATTTAACATTCATAAGATACATTTTATTTTATAAAAAAAAAAAAAAAATTATTTAACATTCATAAGATACATTGTATTTAAAAAAAAAGTTATTTAACATTCCTAAGATAATTTTTTTTAAAACATAAAAACTATAATACACAGCAGGATCTTTAGTAAAAACCAGACTTACCACTGTAACCTCTTAATCCTTGCAAGCTTCAACACAACGTTGACAAGGTACACAGCAGGGGTGGTCGGTCTCCTAGACAACGAGCAAACTCCTTCATGTTGAGAGAGGCCACCATCTCCTTAGCTTTCTGGTACTTTTCTGTGGGAATGAGCTTGTCTCCAACCAGCCAGGAATATCCATTGAATGGCACACCATGGTTTGGTATTAGCACCCAGTACCAAAAGTGAAGCCAACCACAGTTCCCATTTCTCATGAACTTTATTTGATATACTGGCTGGCCAAACATTAGTTTCTCACAAAGGAGCTGAAGACCCTGAGTGGCAGTAGGTGCAAGTCTCTCCAGCATGACCTGTTTGTTAGATATTTGCCGTCTACACCTAAAGAACATCTCTAGAATCCGCCCTTTTCTCACCATGGAAACAACAAAAACCCTCACTGTAGCATTGATCCACTCCCGCCTGGACTACTGCAATGCTCTATTACTTGGCCTCCCCATTACTCGACTATCCCCTCTCCAGTCCATCCTTAATGCAGCAGCCAGGGTCATCCATCTGGCTAATCGGTACTCGGACACGTCCGCTCTTCGCCAGTCCTTACACTGGCTGCCCATTCATTATAGGATCCAATTCAAAGTACTGGTTCTCACCCACAATGCTCTCCACAGTGCAGCACCCCCCTACATCTCCTCCCTCATTTCTATCTATCGGCCTAACCGACTGCTGCGCTCTGCAAATGACTTTCGACTAACCTCTGCAGTAATCCGTACCTCCCACTCCCGACTCCAAGACTTCTCCCGCGCTGCGCAAATCCTCTGGAATGCTCTACCACAAGAAATTAGGACTATCCACAATTTGCCTGGTTTCAGGCGCTCCCTCAAAACACATTTGTTCAGAGTGGCCTATCACATTCAATAACCAAAGTCGTTCTATGTTTAAGTGTGTATGTGGAGCCCATTCACTATCTCCATCCATGCCTCACTCCCTCAAGATGGCTGGACCATCATTGGAAATGCACCATTATATATACACACCTGTACTTTGTATCTCCCCCACCTCATTGTAGATTGTAAGCTCTCACGAGCAGGGTCGGCTGATTTTGCTTTAATTATTGTATTGTTAACGTTGTTACCTATGACTTGTGTTTTGAAACTGTTAAAGTGTAAAGCGCTGCGGAATATGTTGGCGCTATATAAATAAAGATTATTATTATTATTATATCAGAGGGAGAAGAGGATTGGGCCTTGACAAGGTGCCCGATTGCATCTTAAGTCTTATTGAATGTTGGAGCCAGTCCACCGTATAAAAGCAGCCATAGAGTGTCCGGGTACCTGCTTGGATTTCGATCAAAATGAAGACTACTTTGATGTACATGTACACCAATTCGAGAAAAATGACAAGGATGAGGCAGTAAGACACGCTCAGCAGAGTACAAGCAGCATTGCTTGAAGAAGTAACTTGAGCGTGATCAAAATTGAATAAATTAAAATCTCAGACTACAGTGAACACAACTCTTAGCTGTGAAAGGGCTTTTTGTGTCCTTCTACAGTGTTTTCAACCAATGTATTGGATACGGATGGAAGCATGTCACACTATAATTTCAATTGAATGGAGCAGCAAGAATTACACTAAAGAAAAAAAAAAAAAGAGTGTGAGAGTGACATGTGCAGATGCCTACATACAGCGTTGTATGCCGAGCAAACTGCAGCGCGTCACCTGCACTCACGCACACACCTTGCAGAGCTGTGAAAAAAACACTGCAAGGCAAAAGGAAGATGTACACAGCGGTTGGTAAAGTAGCCTGCCTAAAGCACAGTACACAAAATCGCAATCTCTAACTGTCCCTCAGAGTCAGCAGAGCAGCGTTCTGTCCCAAACTGAATTAACAGCACAGTGACGCTAAAATGGCGGCTTTATCCGCAACAATACCTTCCTTGTGTCACGGTTAGGGTAGCGTGTGTCTATTATATGAGTGTCTGTAAAATGTAACGTTACGCAGACTTATTCTGCTCTTGGGACGCAAAAAATAAGACAGCAGTAATCATTTACTGTATAAAACTCCACCTATGCGCAACAAAACAAGCACGTTCCCTCTTACAGTTCCTGCGCTGACATGTGAGTAGGGAGTTTGGAGACGTTCCTGAATTTATCCCAGGTATCCAAGCATATCAGGCCGATAGGAGAGCATTAAAACCACCCACGGTGGTGACTTAAATATGGTGAATCGAACCAGTGAAGAACTGTAGGTCGATGCGAATGAATGTGCGATCACATGACACACGTTTATAATAACTCTTGCTAGACACGAGTAACTTTGTAGACATTTGGACACACCTGAACCCAGATGGCAGTGAATATTCATTCTATTCGGCGCCACATGACTCTTGGTCCAGAATAGATTATATATTGCTAGCACAGGAGCTATTAAGGGGAGTGGAAGAGGCAGATGTGCACAACGTAGCTATATATGACCACGCGCCCGTATCAGTGACCCTGCCAGATATGGTGCAGATGGGGCCAAACCAAACTTGGCGCTTCCCGACCTATTTGTTAATGGATGAGAAGTTTCGACATCACGTGAAGCAATGGTGTTTTTAATATGTAAGGGATAATGGAGATACTAGGGATAGGCCGGAACTTTTATGGGCAGCAGGGAAGGGAGTAATGCGCGGGAAACTAATAGGTTATCAGACAACGCTAAAAAAGAAGATCGCGACAAACTACTCGCAGGCTAGCAGGATATTACGCGATAGGTACACGGCAAACAAGACAAGTTCATCAACACAGGTTAAAAATAGATGTAAGCAGGCTAAGGCTGACTTACACGTATGGGTATATCGACGAGAGAGAAGCAGTAATAACAATTATAGAGCCGATGTATATCGTTATGGTAGCAAATGAGGGAGACTATTAGCACGACTAGCAAAAGGAAATCACATTCGTCATCAGCATATTACAGCGTTAACGAATAAACATGGGATCATGAACACAGACCCTCGAACCATAAACACCATTCTACAAGAATACTACTCAGACTTATATAAGGTGGAACATACGGATAGTGCGGAGGGTAACACCTTTGTAGATGGAATACGGTTACCATCCATCACAAACTATCAGCTTCTCCTTTTAAAAAAACAAATTGAGGTGACGGAAGTGACAGCGGCGATAAGTTACTTTAAATACGGGAAAGCTCCAGGACCTGACGGGTTTACAGCCAAATTATTTAAATTATTGAGTGAGGATATCCCGTCCACATTGGTACGCACCTTCAATCATATATTGGAGACAGGAGGGTTGCCCAGCCATTCAAACATGTCACACATGAAGTTGCTACTAAAACCAAACAAACCTTCACATCTGCCTGGATCCTATCGTACATTCTCACTCATTGACCATTATATCAAGATTTTGTCCAGGATCATGGCAGATCTTTTGAGTAGCATTGTTCCTACGCTGATAGGGCGATCACAAGTGGCCTTTGTTAGCTACTTTGTTGGCTACTATCAGTCTCACTATGCATAACACATGTGTGCAGTGGGCAGTATTACCTTTGCCTTCGGTGGAGTAGGAAAACCCCTCTCCTATCGAAGTGTTAGTTGGGGAGATGGAAGATTTGACACCGGGACCTGAATTGTAATACTTAAATGTGACAGGTGACAAATTTGTTAAGGCGCAACTCCGCGGCCCCTACGTTGAGTCTAGCCCGTGAAAATCTACTGGTTGTCAATGGGGAACCCCAACACCCCGGGGCAGCTACAGTATTTAAACAATTAGAGCTGAACCAAGATTTGCTGTATCAGGTTTATAAAATACATGTTGAAATTTTTTAGCAATTGCTGCTACTGCAGTCATATCGGAGGTTGGTAATGAACTTAGCGCATGCGCATGTACTAGGGTGACATTTGTGCCAAAAGAAAACCCTACACAGAATTATACAACGGTTTTACTGGCTGGGGGTCTAACAAGAAGTTAAACGGTATTGTAACTCTTGTCGCATGCGCCAGGTACACAGTCCTCAGCCTCATTTTGTGAGTCCCTTGGTGCCATTAAAAATTTTAGAGGTCCAGTTTGAGAGAATACCCATGGATCTGGTGGAGCCGGTTAATAAATCAGCAAGGGGTCATCAACAGGGGCAATAAAAGGGCACTGTGTGGGTCACCAGTTTTGAGCACACCCGAGTTCAAAAGAGAATTCATTGTCCAGACTGATGCGTCAGAGGTAGGTATGGGTGCCGTGTTGTCTCAGGACTGGAGCTTAACGGGGAGGAGCATCACATTAGTTTCCTGAGTCGAAAACTTACTCCATCAAAAAACAGAGACAGCATTGTAGAGAGAGAGTGCCTGGCGATAAAGTGGGCACTGGAGTCGTTGCGCTACTATTTGTTGGGGATAACATTTTGTTTTGTAAATGATCATTCCCTGTGACTGGCAGTGTTGTAGCCCAGGGAGTAGAGTTCAGGTGGTAGAAAGATGAACATAACAGGAGACTTGGAAAACTTTGGCAAACAGTTATTTAATCTGAAAACGGACAGGCAAATTCAGGTGAGATCCATGCCTTGTTCATTTTCAGAAAAATAAGCCGGTCTACATTGTCTGAGGATAGTCGCATGCGACGGTCTGTTAGTACACCACCTGCAGCACTAAAGACGCGCTCAGATAATACACTGGCAGCAGGGCAAGCCAGCACCTCCAAGGCATACCACACATCAAATACAAATATAACAGTAATAATATTATTAATAAAAAATGAAATTGCACACACAGTACACAGACACAGCTCATATGTGTGTATGGGAGAGTGTTTCTGTGTGTAGTTCATGCCTCTAGCCTAGAAGATCAGTCTTGCTAAAATCTTTAACACTGACCCCTGTTCTGTTCTTAAAATGGTGGATGCTGAACTGCTTCTCAGCCCCTCATACACAATCATTATGTGGCACTGCTGGCAGGGCCGGATTAAGAACATGATGGGCCTGGAGCTGAAGGGGCGGGGCAAGGGGCGGGGCAAGGGGTGGGGCCAAACACGGCAATTCACAAAGGCCAAAAATGTAACGTAAAAGATATAAACAAAGTAAATATATGATACATGCCTAATATAAATACAGTGGATATAGAAAGTCTGTTATGGTTATCGCGCTGATAGTAACTTATGAGGCAAATAAGCAGGGTTATTCACTGAACGTTAAACTGTGTTTTATTGTAAATAAAGCTATAGAACAAAGTAAATATAAATATATGATACATGCCTAATATAAATACAGTGGATATAAAGTATGTTATGGTTATTACGCACGCTGATAGTAACTTATGAGGCAAATAAATACAGATTAAAATCCACAATCCAGGCACAATCTACACGTGCGGACATTGACTATGTGGGTAAATACAGATAATAATCCACAATCCAGGGACTAACAAGCAGCTGGTGGATCACAATCCCCAATCAACCTCCATATTAATGGCAATGGTCCAAGTAATGAGATTATGCGCCGGACAGGTGTGACAATCATCCGCTGCAGCAGTCACTGTCAGAACTCCTAGCATGATGGCGGCCACCATGCCAGAACTTCAGACAGTAGCCACTGATTGGCCACCTGTCTGTATATATGTCAGCAGCACATCTACATATAACATTAATACCTGCGTATATACCAGTACCACGGCTATATATACCAGTTCTGTGTCTGTATGTATGTCAGCAGCCCATCTATAACATTAGTACCTGCCTATATACCAGTATCACAGCCATATATACCAGTACTGTGTTTGTATATATGTCAGCAGCACATCTATGTATAACATTAGTACCTGCTTATATACCAGTACCACAGCTATACATAGCAATAACATGTCTGTATATATGTCAGCAGCACAAGATGTATTATAACATTAGTACCTGCTCCACAGGAACACACAACTCACACCTCAGTCTGACGTCCTCCTATAGCAGTTTTTCTCAACCTTCTCAGCCTCAGGGCACCCTGGGAAATAATTAAAGTCCGGCCGATCAGACAAGAATTTGGACAGTCTAAACGGCCCTTAATACTGCCACACATAGCCCTCTTATAGTGCCACACATAGCCATCTCAATAATACTGCCATACATAGCCACATTAGTAATATTGCGTCAGAGAGGCCCCATACACATATATGGCAACATTGAGAGGCCCATTCTAGTATATGGTGGATATAGAAAGTCTGTTATGGTTATCACGCTGATAGTAACTTATGAGGCAAATAAACAGGGTTATTCACTGAACGCTAAACTGTGTTTTATCGTAAATAAATCAAACTGGTAGAAGAAAATTAAACTACACATTCACTTTTCGTGCTTTTTTGCTTGCAAATTCCTCAATTGCAGAATCAAGATTAAGCTCATTCAGCAATCTATTTTCAATACATAACAGAGAGAGGGCATTTAAACGCTCCCATTCTAGTATATGGTGCAGCATTGAATGTCCCATAGTAATATAGGGCAACATTGAGAGGCCCATTCTAGTATATAACGCAGCATTGAATGTCCCATAGTAATATAGGGCGACATTGAGAGGCCCATTCTAGTATATAGCGCAGCATTGAATGGCCCATAGTATATATAATGCAGCATTGAATGGCCCATATAGTATATATAATGCAGCATTGCATGGCCCATAGTATATATAGCGCAGCATTGAATGGCCCATAGTATATAAATGCAGCATTGAGAGGCCCATATAGCGCAGCATTGCATGGCCCATAGTATATATAGCGCAGCATTGCATGGCCCATAGTATATATAGCGCAGCATTGAATGGCCCATAGTATATATAATGCAGCATTGAGAGGCCCATTCTAGTATATATAATGCAGCATTGCATGGCCCATAGTATATATAGCGCAGCATTGCATGGCCCATAGTATATATAGCGCAGCATTGCATGGCCCATAGTATATATAATGCAGCATTGAATGGCCCATAGTATATATAGCGCAGCATTGAATGGCCCATAGTATATATAGCGCAGCATTGAATGGCCCATAGTATATATAATGCAGCATTGAATGGCCCATAGTATATATAATGCAGCATTGAATGGCCCATAGTTGCGCAGCATTGAGAGGCCCATATAGCGCAGCATTGAGAGGCCCATAGTATATATAGCGCAGCATTGAATGGCCCATAGTATATATAATGCAGCATTGAGAGGCCCATATAGCGCAGCATTGAATGGCCCATAGTATATATAATGCAGCATTGAATGGCCCATAGTATATATAGCGCAGCATTGAATGGCCCATAGTATATATAATGCAGCATTGAATGGCCCATAGTATATATAATGCAGCATTGAATGGCCCATAGTATATATAATGCAGCATTGAATGGCCCATAGTATATATAGCGCAGCATTGAATGGCCCATAGTATATATAGCGCAGCATTGCATGGCCCATAGTATATATAATGCAGCATTGAATGGCCCATAGTATATATAATGCAGCATTGAATGGCCCATAGTTGCGCAGCATTGAGAGGCCCATAGTATATATAATGCAGCATTGAGAGGCCCATATAGCGCAGCATTGCATGGCCCATAGTATATATAGCGCAGCATTGAATGGCCCATAGTATATATAGCGCAGCATTGCATGGCCCATAGTATATATAATGCAGCATTGAATGGCCCATAGTATATATAATGCAGCATTGCATGGCCCATAGTATATATAATGCAGCATTGAATGGCCCATAGTATATATAGCGCAGCATTGAATGGCCCATAGTTGCGCAGCATTGAGAGGCCCATAGTATATATAATGCAGCATTGAGAGGCCCATATAGCGCAGCATTGAATGGCCCATAGTATATATAGCGCAGCATTGAATGGCCCATAGTATATATAGCACAGCATTGAATGGCCCATAGTATATATAATGCAGCATTGAGAGGGCCTCTAAATGCTGCGCTATATATACTATGGGCCATTCAATGCTGCTCTATATATACTATGGGCCATTCAATGCTGCATTATATATACTATGGGCCATGCAATGCTGCGCTATATATACTATGGGCCATTCAATGCTGCGCTATATATACTATGGGCCATTCAATGCTGCGCTATATATACTATGGGCCATTCAATGCTGCATTATATATACTATGGGCCATTCAATGCTGCGCTATATATACTATGGGCCATTCAATGCTGCGCTATATATACTATGGGCCATGCAATGCTGCGCTATATATACTATGGGCCATGCAATGCTGCCCTATATTACTATGGGCCATTCAATGCTGCATTATATATACTATGGCCATTCAATGCTACTGATGGAATTTGTCAGAAACCACACACTTTATAACACAAACCTGTGCAGAGACTTCAGGATTCTCCATCTGCTTTCACTGTAATATGGCTGGGATTCTTGTAACAGCACACACACCTCTGCCTGCCTGTCTCTAACTCTCTCCTCCAGACAGGGACCGTCACTACAACGTGACACTGAACACAGGGCAGGATGCCAATAGGCAAAGCTGTAAGAAGACAGGTGCATGGATGAGGACAAGTGAAAGGTGAGCTGTGACTGGCTGCTCTGTGGTCACATGTTCTGCCTTCATTTACATCCTGCTTCTGGATTGGGTGAATGAGATAAACACTGTGCTGCTGCCGACTCCTCTCCTATAGTACTTTCAGCACCAGGTTTCCTCTCTCCCCCTCCAGCACACAGTCTCTCCTGGCTCCTCACCTCCCCCTCCATCACCAGGCTGACGTCAGCAGCACAGGGAAGGGAGGAGAGCAGAGAGCCATTAGATAACAAGCGGCTGGCTGGGCCGGGGGATGGGCCTATCTCTAACAAGGGCCTGGAGCTGCAGCTCCATCAGCCCCTACGTTAATCCGGCCCTGGCTGCTGGGCTCAGTGAGAGGCATCAGATTGAACTAGGCTGTCCTGAGTCATTCTCAATAGAACATTTTGTTCAGCAGTTCATCTAGTTCATTTAGTTCAGAGGTCACATGATGCATTTCCTATCAGCTCCTCACAGGATAGGGTGGAGAAAAACTGAACTAAATGAACTAAATGAACTAATCTTTTGAACTAATCTTTTCAGTGAACTAGTTCATGGTGAACTAATCACCAAAATTAACTAGATTTCCCATCACTATGGTGTACACCTTGGTGGCGCTGTCACAAAACTTCGCCACATTTGTAACATACAGCTCTTGCCCTGTGCAGAGGCGCTGCTTGTGCTCTCTCTTGCATTTTACGGTCCCGGTTCAACGGTGTGATGAGGCTTTGTAAGTTGTCCCAGTAACGAGGGTCTAGGAGGGTGTACACCCAATAATCTGACATGGTGAGAATGTGGCCGATGCGGCGGTCGTTTCTCAGGCAGTGCAGCATGAAATCAACCATGTGCTGCAGACTCACAACTGGCCAACAAACGCTGTCCTCTGGAAGAGCGTCACACTAATAGATTTTTGTAAATTTAAAAATAGAATAAAGCAGCAGCAATTTTGAAAAATTACAAGGATGAGCCAGTGACAGACACTCAGCAGAGTACACGCTGCGGTGGTTGAAGTAAGTGGAGCGGGATCTACACTCCTACAAAAAAATTAAACCTCAGACTAGAATGAACACTGAAACACAACTGTTCACTTGCTGTGAAAGGCCTTTTTGTGGACTTCTATTATGTTTGCAAGCAATGTATTGTATTTTGATGGAAGAACGTCACACTAATAGATTTTTGTAAATTTAAAATAGAAGAAAGCAGCAGCAATTTTTGAAAAATTTACAAGGATGAGCCAGTGACAGACACTCAGCAGAGTACACGCTGCGGTGGTTGAAGTAAGTGGAGCGGGATCTACACTCCTACAAAAAAATTAAACCTCAGACTAGAGTGAACACTGAAACACAACTGTTCACTTGCTGTGAAAGGCCTTTTTGTGGACTTCTATTATGTTTGCAAGCAATGTATTGTATTTTGATGGAAGAGCGTCACACTAATAGATTTTTGTAAATTTTAAATAGAAGAAAGCAGCAGCAATTTTTGAAAAATTACAAGGATGAGCCAGTGACAGACACTCAGCAGAGTACACGCTGCGGTGGTTGAAGTAAGTGGAACGGAATCTACACTCCTACAAAAAAATAAACCTCAGACTAGAGTGAACACTGAAACACAACTGTTCACTTGCTGTGAAAGGCCTTTTTGTGGACTTCTATTATGTTTGCAAGCAATGTATTGTATTTTGATGGAAGAGCGTCACACTAATAGATTTTTGTAAATTTAAATAGAAGAAAGCAGCAGCAATTTTTGAAAAATTACAAGGATGAGCCAGTGACAGACGCTCAGCAGAGTACACGCAGCATTAGTTGAAGTAACTGGAGCGTGATCTGCACTCAAAAAAAAAAAAAAAAATCACAGACTGCAGTGAACACTGAAACACAACTGTTCACTTGCTGGAAAGGCTCCTTTGTGGACTTCTATAGTGTTTGCAACCAAGGTATTGTATACGGATGGAAGCACGTCACACTATTATTTCAATTGCATGGAGCAGCAAGAATTACACTGAAGAAAAAAAAAAGAGTCTGTCAGTGACACGTGCAGATGCCTACAGACAGCGTTGCATACAGAGCAAACTGCAGCATCACCTGCACTCACACACACCTTGCAGAGCTGTTAAAACAACACTGCAGGCAAAAGGAAGCTTTACACAGCCGGTGGTAAACTAGCCTGCCTAAAGCACAGTACACTAAATCGCAATCTCTAACTGTCCCTCAGAGTCAGCAGAGCAGCGTTCTTTCCCTAACTGAGTTCACAGCACAGTGACGCTAAAATGGCAGCGGCGCCTTTTATAGTGCATTCTGACATAATTTCAGCATCCAATCACAGCCATGCCATTAGTTAACATGACCGCAGCAGTACAGGATGTGCCCACACTTCTTAGGATTCCTCATTGGCTGACTAAAATCACATTGCCTCTCAAAGAATTATGGGAACTTCCGATTCCGGTATACGATATATGGAAAATATCGGAACTAAGTATCGGAATTCCGATACAGCGAATATCGGCCGAAACCCGATACTTGCGGTATCGGAATGCTCAACACTATTCACTGGGCAACCTCTCTCGCGCCATTTTAGGGATAAGCATAATCAATCCCATAAAGGAGTCTTTTTTTGCAGCATTCAAGTTGTCCGCCAAAACCCAAGAGGGGGGAACTTTTTACAACAAATGTCAAGAATCGAGTCCCAATGAATATTCACCTTGGATTGTTTGGCCCTTAAGGGCCTAAATCATGAGCTAGAGTTGTACGCTTTTTAAAAAATTTTGTACATAAAAAAAAAAACATTTTTTAAAGATCTTTTGTCCACCGGTTTGAACTATTTTCAGAATCCATTAATCCTGTCAGGGGTTTTTATTATACAAAATATTCCCAAAATAAAGGGGATTGCCAATATAGAAACTCTTCCCCTTAATTATTTTTATTGCCCGAAGGTGTATAGACAAATGATTTTTAATAATTTAATTTAAAAAAAAAAAATATGGGTTTTTTGTTTGCACTATTATATTATTTACCGTATATTCATTTTAAAAGCGACCCGTGTATAGCCACCCCCTAATTTTGCCACAAAAAATTGGAAAAGTAGACTCGCGTATAACCGGGTGTATAAGTTGCTGTCCTGCTCTGTGTCCCCATCCAGCTCTGTGCGCCCCATTTCCTCTTTTGCTCCCCTCCTCCTGCTCCATTATTCCTGTCCGGCTGTGTTTCCATCCTCCCCCTCCTGCTCCTGCTCCCCCATCCAGCTTGCACTCCCCCATTTCCTCTGTGCCCACCCCCGTCCTGCTCCTTGCTCTCCTCCTCCCCCGTTTGCTCCGTGTCTCCGTCCTCCCCGTTCTGTTTTCGTGCTCCCCGGGCCTCCCCCCGTTCTTTGCTCCGGTTTCTCCGTCCTCCCCCCGTCTGCTCCGTGCTCCCTTCCAGCTCTTGAAACCTCCCCCATTCCCTCTGTGCCCACCCGGTCCTGCCCGTGCTTCTGTCCCCCCCCCCCGTTCTGCTCCTGCTCTCTGTCCTCCCCCGTTCTGTCTGTGCTCTCCGTCCTCCCCCCGTTCGGGCTCCGTGCTCTCCGTCCCCCCCCGGGTTCTGCTCCGTGCTCTCTGCCTCCCCATTCTGTCCGTGCTCTCGTCCTCCCCCCGTTCTGTCCTTGCTCTCCGTCTCCCCGTTCTGTCCGTGCTCTCTGTCCTCCCCCGTTCTGCTCCGTGCTCCCGTCCTCCCCCGTTCTGCTCCGGCTGTCATGTTAGTGTACTTCCTATAGCGTTTTGTGCTTGGGGTTGGAGGAAAACACAGGAGACATAGGTTGAAATGAAAGACTTGTATTATTTTCTTACAAGCATGCTGAAAAGTTCAACAGTTTGCGGAACAGCGACAGGGGGACAACAGGCCGGGGAGTAACTTCAAGCACTACAATAAATTCCAAAGGGGGGTAAAGGATCTCTTCTCTGTACCGTAATTCCTCTGCAAACATGGATTCACAAAAAAGCGATTTTCCCGAGTCCCAAAAGTGTTCCAAGGTTCCTCGTAGGGAAAAAGCTGGAGTCAATCCAAGGCTTCCGGAGTCAGGTCACGAGACTGGGTTGTTCAGGAGCATGATTGTTCAGCTGAGGTGCTTAAGAAGCAAGGGGGAAGAATCCAGGGCGGGAACATGAAAAATGGAAACCCTTTTTAATGAGGGCAAGAGCTGCAGAAAGACCCGAAAGCAAAATGGCGACGGGAAAACTGAGTTTCAAGGAACATGTTTAACAAAAGACAAAGAACCTTACATTACTTCCCCCCCTTTGGGGGAAAACCCCGGATGACCCTTTAATAGGATGTCAGGGTACCCTGATGAAACTGGCGGAGCAGGCGGGAGCATTTACATTATTGTGGTTCCCATGGTTTTCTCCCCCTGGGTTTTGCCCCTTTCCTTTTTAAACAAAATTGGGAACTGATTTCTATACAACCTGGAATCTAGAAAACCTTTCCACCATAAATTTTTCCTGCCTCGACCAGCAATGGGTCAGGGCAAGGAGAAGAACGTCCAGGAAAAGTTTGGGTTTTTGCGCCTTTAGTAGGGGGTACATGAAAGACAGGGTTGGGTCTCATAGTTTGGGCAGTTGAAGACGACAAGCAACAGCATTATAATTTTTATTGATCTTATAAGGTTCCAATGTATTATGTCCCATTTTAGGCGATGGAAATCTTTAATTTAAGATTTTGGTTACAGCCAGACCAAAAAATCCTACCTTGAAAGCTGGTGCAGGTTTCCCAAATTTATCTGCTGCTTTTGTACCTTTCCTGAGCCCAATTTAGATTTTCCTTTAGAAGATTCCATATTCTTTTGTAAAGAAAATGATTCTTTCGCCACTCCGGGAAGGGGGGTATTATGGGAAATCGAGGAAGAATGTTAGGATAATAAACCGATTGGAGTAAAAAGGGGCTGCTTTGTGGAGGCGCTCTGAGAGTTGTTTTAAGAGAAATAAACCAGTGAAAGTAGATCCCCAATATCCTGTAGGTGGCAGATAAAACAGGGAGATACTGCTCCAGGGTCTGTTGGTTTGGGCTGTCTGTCCATTAGTCTGGGGATGAAAAGCAAAAAGAAAGGTTTACTTTAATGCCAAACTGGGGCAGAAAAATTTCCAAAAAAAAATGGCACAAAAACTGATTTTAAGGAAATGCAACCAAGAAAAACCTTACTTACTCCCCACCTTAGAATTGGAACCTCAGACAGGGTCGGTATTGATTAAATCGGAAGAACGTTGTTACCATTATTGTGGTTATGTTGTTAAAGGGTTGCCTTTGCCTTAATAAATAAGAATTTTTTTTTATATACAAGGAAAGAATTCCTTCCAACCCAAATTCTTTTGCATTGAAGTTTGGGCCCGGGCAGGAAAAAGCAGGAAAGTTGGGTTTGCTGTTTGAAAATGAAGACATTGATGTCCATGTTCCCCTTGGAAAGACAAGGAAAGGGATTAAAACCCCAAGGGCAAAACGCAATGCTTAAGAATTTAGGGATAAAATTAATTTAAATCTGACAGAAACAAACTCCTACCCTTTAAAGGGTGTTTCCAATTACTTGTGTTTTTCAACCAATTAATTTCAGGGAAAATGTCACCCATATTTCTTTTAAGGAGAAAATTACACTCGAAAAAAAAATGGGGAATGAAGGAGATGCTTATAAACACTTGTTGGAGTAAACAAAGGGTCCCCGCCCTTAGGACCCTTAAAAGGTTTAAAAAAACAGCAAGGAAAAAAAACTTTTCCGGGGGGGTAAAGGCCCGCCCCAAAACGTAAAATTTTTGTCTCTCCCGTCCCCCAGAGAAGCAGAAAATTTTAAAAAAATTACAACCGGACGAAATGGCCAAATTAATAAATTTCCCCCCACAATACCCCCTTTGGGCACCTTTAAGGGCGCAATATTATCCTTTAAAAAAAAAGTCCGTTTTTGCCTGGGAAGCACAAAATAAGACGCTTTTTACGTAAAAACCCCCCTAAGGCCCAAAGAGAGGGGTTCCCCTAAGTTCCTGGGTCATGGGGGGAGGGTGGGAGTTTGAAAAATAGACCAAGTTCATCATGGAAAACTTAAAACACCCGTTTGTTTTAAAATTTTTGTAATGGGCCAAAGAAGAGGAGGGAAAATTTTGTGCAAATCCACATTTTATCTTGGAACCGATATTTACCCTTGGGCCCCAGAACCCGAGTGCGTTGAATACCCCCAACTTTGACAAGACTTTGTCCAGGGGTTAAATGCAACAAGATTAGAGGGAGGGCGATGTCAAAGTAGCTTATTATGACCCCCCCGGAACTTGACCCCGAGAATATTTAAATAAAATGGGACAATTGTCCTTCCCGAAATTGTAAGGATAAATTTCGCATCCCCGGGAACTGGTTTAAATGAAATAAAGGGATATAGGAAAAAGGGCCGACCATTGGGGGAAAGGGAAAGGGGGGGAAGCGCGGGGAAAAAATAGGTTTCAAAACGTGAAAAGGTTGCTTGTGGAGGCGCTTGAGAGTTGTTTTAAGAGAACAGCCGGGGAAGTAGATCCCCATACCCTGTAGGTGGAGAAAAAACAGGGAGATTGCCCCAGGGTCTGTTGGTTGTTCTGTCTGCCCTTTTTGTTGGGGATAAAAAGCAAAAGAAAGGTTTACTTTAATGTCCATCTGCACAGAATTTGCCAAAACCTTAAAGTGTTGACCCCTCGATCCAAAATGCCTCTGGGTAATCCAGTAAGCAAAAAACACATTTTTATCAAAGTCGATGTCTGTTTTGCAGTGGGTAACCCGAACAAGGGTAAAATGAGCTCCCTTTTTTTGACGGTCAACCACCACTAGAATGTGTTTTTCCCTTGAGAGGTTGGTAACTCCAAAAATGAATTCCCATAAAAATGGATCCCATGGGGGGACGGGGTGGGAAGGGTTGCAAAGACAGTTGGTGGGCGAGGGTTTTGATCTTGCACGACTCACATGAAGTGAATGTTTAAAAATTTTCCTGTAAGTGGGCCCCCAAAAGAAACGAGAAAGAAATTTTGTGTCTTTAAAATTTCCCCTACCCCGGGCTATCTTGGAATCGTGGATGGTTGCAATATCTCAATTGACTGTTTCGGGTATTTACAGCGTTGCCCCTAAATCCACACCCCATTTTAAAAGAAAAGACTTACTCCCTGGGGGTTGAGCCAACAAAAAATCCGCATGGTTGTTTCCCTTGATGTCTTAAGTGGTCTTGATTATGAATCACCCCCAGGAATTAGATCGGGGAAGAATAGTCTTAGGAGGGAGTAAGGGGGAGTGTCTTGCTAAATGAATCCTAGAGGGCATCAGTTTTCCCCTTTGCGCGATCGGTCTATAAAAAATGAAAAATTTTAAATTGGTTAGGAAAAGATTCCAGCGAGCTGGCGAGGAGTCAGGCACTTGCGACCCGAATTTTTCAAGGTTTACGATTGGTTGTCAGGGCGACTTTTGCTTTTGCAGCTCCCGAAAAGGTGTTTTTCCTTCCCTTGAAGGCGGCAATAAAGGCCAAAACAATTCTCATTGCCACATCGTGTTTTCTCAGCGAAGACAAAAGTGGGAAAAGAAGGCACAGGGGGTGCAAAACATTCTTCTCACCGTTCCGAGAGAGTATAGCTCCCAAAGGGCCGTCTGAAGCTTTCCCCCCTTATTATGAAGGCAAGCTCGGGGTGGGGATCTACTAAGTAGGTTTTCGGTGGTAAATTTATCCTTTAAACAGGAAAATGTTCTGAGCTTGCGGGGTCCCGGAGAACTGCTGTTTGGGAAGTTGGGTGATAGGTGACATACCTAGAAAAAATTTTTAATGAAACGTTATGAAGTTGGGGAAACCCGATGAAAAAAGTGCACCTCCTTACATTTCTAGGAATTTGGCCAATCCTTAATGGCTTGGGTCTTTCTTCCATCCCTACTAACCCTTGCGGGATGTACATACCCGAAATTTTAATTTGGTCCCATGGAATTCAATTTTTCAAGCTTTATGTAGAGATGGTTTTGTCAGGGTTCTAAGACCATTTCAATGTCCATGATGTTCCTCTGTGGAGTTAAAAAAAATTAGATTTCCCCGATAAATCACCAAAAATGTATCTGGAGACCCCCTAAAGATTATTCAGAGTGTTGGAAAGTGGCTGGGGGGGGGGGGGTACTCAGCCAAAAAAGGCATAACTAGATTTTAAAAGGGGCCCATAGGTGACCGAAACAGTTTTTTTTACCCCCGGTCTAATAGGCCCCAAGTTATGGGCCCCCACGGAGATCTTTTAGAGAAAATTTTGGCTGCTGCACCCCTCCCCAAAACTCAGGGATTAAGGAATGGTAAGGGTTTTAATAGTAACCTTTTTGAGTTCTCTATAGTCTAGCAGGGTTTTGAGATCCTTTTCTTCTTCACAAAGAAGGGGTGAAATGCGGAGATAAAAGAGGGGGGTATGAACCCCTTTGGCAAAATTTTTCGTCTATAAAACCCTTCAAGCTTTTAGCCCCGGGGCCCCGTAGGGGGTAGATCTTCCCCAAAAGGTATCTGGCCTGGGAAATAATTCAATTGGACAATCTATGGAGGTGAGGGGAAGCTGATCACCCCTTGACTCATCTGTTTTCGGGAAAGTGTAATTCCCTTGGGTCTCCAGTTAATGTAGGTTCTGCGCCTGCAGCCATGGTACCCCTTAAAAATGTGGGAAAGGGGGAGAAGAATAAGAAAAAAGACATTTTTTGATGTCTTTCCCCATAAGGACCCAAAAAGGGCTTGTTCTTGATCCACTGGTCAGAAGTCAGTAGAGACCATTAATCTCCATCTGTATGGAGTACCCCTTTTTTTCCTGAATGTACCCCCTGTTTCGGCAAAGGAGTATCATAAAAATTTCACTTGTTTCTGGTCGATCTTAGCGAGTAGACCCCGGGACTGAGTAACCAGGTTTGAGGGAAAGGAAGCAATGAGAATGTTTCTTTTAAACTCGTGGGACACCGTGGGGAAAACTTGAAAAATTGCAGCGTTTTTTCCGTATGCCCCCAGAACTAACGATTTTAAGTCCAAGAAATAAAGATCTCTTGCAGCGTTTTCTTTGGAGCCTGGGTGGAATGACAGGTCCTCTCGCAAACAACAGTAAATGACTGCTGCAGTAGTCTTGGGAAACGGCTGGGGCAGTTTAAATGAAGTGCCCTGATTACCACAGTAGAACATAATTTTTTATACGATGTTCTTTGCGTGCATCACAACCCGTCTTTGAAAAGGTCCACCTGAGGGGTTTCGGGTTTTGGGTTCCCTTGTGACCCTCTCAAAAGGTTTCCCTTAGTGAGGGGGAGGTGAAAAAAGGTTAGTGCGATTATTTTCAAAATTTTCCTCTTGTCTGCGTTCATCGGACGGCATCAATAGGATACAAAATTTTAATTTAAAATCACCCAAAACGTGGGGGGTCGGCAGGCAAGTTCTCCTTAAAACAGTGGAGCAACCCTTTCCCAAAAAAAAATTTTTTAGCGGAAGTGTCCCAAGTGGTTCAAGAGCCATCTCCCGAACCGGGGATATTTGGCTAGAACGCTTACCTTGGCGCAAAGTTAACATGGCTGCTTCAAAACTGTTGCACCTCGATTGGGGTCATCAAACACCTGCCCCCCTGGTGAAAAAAAAAGCATCAAGGTTTATTCAAAAAATCATCCCCAGTCTCAATCAGAGGGTTTGCCCCCATCAAAGCCTATTGGTAAGCAACTGATTATAGTAAACCTTTGGGTGTTCAGTGGGAAATTGGAAGCGTGCAGAGAAAAATAATTGCATTGATTATAAATCCCCCCATTTCCACGTTCACCGCCAAAACGAAAAAAGGGGGTAAATTTGGGGATCCCGAACTTGGGGTTATGGCAGGGCCTGGGCTGTTTTCCCCTAGAGCCTCATCCTGGCTCGCAATTCCTGGTAGTCTGTCCAAACACTTGCAAATTATGATTACTGAGGCTGTTTGGCTTGCAAAAGGGTTTTTAAAATTGTACATCTGAAAGGATTGTATCTTTACCCCGCAAATTTCCTTTTTGCGGGCCCATTTCCAGTCTTGGCAGAGGTGCGGGGAAGGAGAAGGGAAAAAAAAAAAACAAAAAAAAACCATGTGTTTACCTGTGGTAACACCCCAGAGTAAAATTTTAAGGGAATGGCTCACCGGAAGGTTGTGAGAAGCCCAAAACCCTGTATAATAAGGTTTAACGGACATTGTATCCCAGTCACAGCAGACACGGTTTTTCCAGCCCCGAGAATAAACATTGGCCCCTGAATTTGTTGTATGTGTACAGTTCCTATGCGTCTTGGTTTTGGGTGCGAGGAAAACACAGGGGATAGGTTAAAAGGAAATGATTGTTTTACTTCATAAAAAGCATGCTAAAAAAGTTCCCCAAGTTTGCGGGAACAGCGACAGGGGAACAGCAGGCCCAGAGTAACTTCAAGCCTACAAAAAATCTCCAAAGAGGTTTTCGGGATCTCTTCTCGTCCCGTAATTCCTCTGAAACTGGATTCCCCAAACAGCAGGTTTCCAGAGTCCAAAAGTTTTCCCAAGGGTTTTTCCCAGTGGGAATAGCTGGGTCAAGCCCAAGGGTTCGGAGTCAAGTAAAGGATGACTGAGGCTTGATTAGGAGCACTGATTGTTGCTGAGGCTGTTTTAAGAAGAAGGGGGAAAGAATCGGGGCGGGAACATAAAAACTGGAAATCCTATTAATGAGGGCAAAGAGCGCAAAAAAGCAAAAAGCAAATGGCCGACGGAAAACTGGTTTAAGGAAAAGAAAAACAGGAAAAAACCTTTCGTGTTTCCCCGTCCTCCCGTTCTGCCCCCGTGTCTCCGTCTCCCCGTTCTGCCGTGCTCTCGCCCTCCCCCGTTCTGCCCCGTGTCCCCGCCCCTCCCGTCCGCTCCGTGCTCTCCGCCCTCCCCCCCGCCCGCCGCTCCTTGTCCTCCCCCATGTCCCCCACCCTCCTTCTACTCACCTCCTGTGCCATCGTAAACTTTTTTCCCGGCTGGCAACCCTGCGTTCTCCGGTTCCCTCGCCTCCAGGCTGAGCGGTGACGAAATACGTCTTAAAGGGCCCCATGAATAGGAGGCGCCCCCATGCTTAAGAGCGGGTTTACGTCACCGCTGCGTGGGAGCTGCAGGAGCCGGGGGAACGCAGGTTTGCAGGGCGTTCGCGAGGGCAGGGGGGGTGAGTATGTTGCCCAGCCCCGGTCCTGCCGCCGCTCCCCCCCCGCTGGTTTCTGCCTATGACTCGTGTATAAGCCGGGGGGGCATTTTTTGCACAAAAAAAGGGCTGAAAAACTGGTTATACTGAGTATTACGGTATGTAAATTTTTTGGATATAATTTTTTATGCAGTTTTTTAAAAACTGCAAATCACACTTTTAAATTACTTAAAATAAATTTAAAATTTATTTTTTTAAAAATAAACCTTCTTCTTTATCTTCCCCTTTCCCCCTTTTTCCATGTCTTCTCCTCAAGGCCCCCAACCTGGTCTTGGGTGTGTTAAAAAAAGGGATATTTTTTTCCTTTGAAAATTATCATTTTTATTTACACATTTGATCTAATAAACTTGATCACTGGGACACAAAATCCCCTTTTTTTTTTGGGGGTTTAAAAATTGGTTTGTTGTGCAAACTACGCTTTCAGGTGGTATTGAACGCTGATGAGCCCCTAATTACTTTTTATGAAACAAGTCAACAAAATTTTCACAAAGGGATGGCCCAATAAGGAGACACGGGGAGGAATTGGTGTAGACGTGCATATATAGAGGGGGGAAGATGTAAGCGGTAACCCCGAAGAAAAAGGGGGAGTCTTTTAAAAGTGTCAGTTTGTTTTTGGCCCCCGAGACCCCCAAAATGCCCGGATTGTCGGCCATTTTTTTCTTCGGGGTACAGGGCGCAATGGCAACGGCCCCGGCTTGCAGGGGTCTCCCTGATTCCCCCTTGTGATGTAAAAATTTTCCCCCCAAGCCCCCCCTTTAACTGAATGGTTAGGTCCCCCAATTTTTGGTGGGGAAATGCAAGTGGTAAACGTAAGGCAGGGGGATATCAGATTTTACTGCATTTACCTTTTGGGG
>JARQOD010000004.1:167273918-167355414 GCA_033576555.1 Oophaga sylvatica | reverse complement strand
GATCGGATCCATCTTTTTCCGGATGTGGTGCATTCCAGCGCCCATAGACTTCCATTATAGCAAAAATCTGGAAGCGCCGCATCCGGCGCTGTCCGGTTTTTTGCCGCAGAGAAAAAACGTTACTAGAGACGTTTTTTCCAGACGCCGGAATGAAAAGTTTTGCCACATCTGGCAAAAAACTGAACAAACGCAAGGCCATGCGGCGCGATCCAGCGCTAGTATAAGTCACTGGGAAAGTCAGTGGTAGATTACGCCGGATCCGGTTTTTCAAAAATAGCCGGATCATGCCTGACGAAAAAAAAACTGATGTGTGAAAGTAGCCTAATGGCTTTATTTACATCCAAGAAAAAAAATGCAACTCTTTTTTTGCAATTGTTCCATATGGCAGGCTTAAAGAGGGGCATGCAGGAATCAGATGCACCAAGTAAATTAAATGGTGCATGCCACTTTGACCACGTGTTTTTTGCTTTCATTTTACGGACCCTTAGACATTCATTGGTATTTTTCACTCATGATGCAGATTTGGTGGTTTTTGCTTGGAGATATGGTCTGCAAAAACATGGGCATGTTAACAGCTCCTACACTGTAATTTAAATGCTATCTATCCTTGAAAACTATGGATTGAAAACATTCGTAGATCATGGTTGTCTGAATGAGGCCTTAAAGGGAACCTGTCAGCAGGATTGTGCTGAGTAACCTACAGACAGTGTCAGGTTGGAGCCGTTATACTGATTAAAATGTTTCAGTTTTGAGTTAATGAGATGCTCGTGATCTGGGGCGGCCTGTGTGAGGTCTTCATATAGTACTCTGATTAGGAATGCATCAGTGTGGCTTCTGACAGGTCACAAAGCCCTCAGTGACCTGCCCCCTATTTTACATAATGATTATTATTATTTATATATAAATATATATGTATATATATATATATATAACTGTACATATATATATATATATATTTTTTTTTTGAGGAAATAAAATCCCCTTCTGCAGGCAGATGCCGGTAGCGGTTCCTGTGCTGCAGCAAGTTCGTATCTATAATGTGTATGTAATTAATTTCTTTGTTGTTATCCAAAAATTAATAATAAAAAAAAGCAGTTTGAAAATGGTGCAGGCCGCACCTGCGCAGTAACATCTATCGGCGATCAGATCGCTGATACTGCGCAGGCGCCGACGGCACCATATTGCTAGAGTAAAAAAATTGTCTCTACTAGGATGCCGCAGCCTGCACCTGCACAGTATCAGCTATCAGGTTGCAATTTTGGATAACAACAAAGAAATTAATTACATACACATTATAGAGGCTATCATGCTGCAGTGCAGGCACCTTTACCGGCGCCTGCATGCAGAAAGGGATTTTTTTTCAAGAAATACTGTATTTATAACTAGCTGAGAGCCGGCATTGCCCAGGCATAGTACTAACTGTGGTTAGTTATAATAACAAATTATAATGATTATATTGCACATAAAAACATTTCACATCATATATTCAACACTACAGATTTGCAACACAAATGAACTAAATGATTACCCAAGTATTGATAGTATTTTATTTTCAAGTCATTCAAGAGCCGTTTGATAAAAATTTTTTTGGTTTTGTGTTCCTAGGACCAGTGTGGGAACGCGCAGAAGAAAAAGAAATTGTCACTGTTGAACATAGCAATGCTCCAGCACTGATACACGGAACATAACCAGCGCCATTTTGTTGAAGCAATTTTTTTTTTACAGAATATTAACCCCTTAACGACTGCCGATACGACTTTTAACGGCGGCAGTTAAGGGGCCTTATTCCTCCTACACCTCACGCTCCTTCTTTTTACACAGCCTCCTCCTGAACCTCATGCTCCTCCTTTATACACAGCATTTTTCTGCAGCACAGCTTTTCTCCTTTATAATCGCCTCCTCTGGCAGCACCTCACACTCCTCATCCATATACAATTGGAAACATTTTATCCCTAGAGAAATTTCACTAATTACAATAAAGCGTATTATATAGACAGCCTACTTCTTCTGCAGCACCACACAGCAACTTCCTCTTCCTGTTAGGCCTCTTTCACACATCCGTGTCTCCAGTACATGTGGTGACAGTTTTCACACGTACCGGAGACTCTGACACACGTAGACCCGTTCAAATGAATGGTTCTGTGCACATGTCAGTGTTTTTCCACGGACTGTGTGTCCGTGTGCACCACACGTAGACTTGTCCATTTTTTACCGTCAGCACGGATGGCAAAATGTCCCACACATGTGCACATGGAGAACACACATTGATGTCATCCGTGTGACACGCATCGGCACCAGGAAAGAAGCTCTACAGTAAGAGCAGTTCTCCGGTGGCAGGTGCTGAAGACGGCTCTCATCATTCTCCCCTGCTCTGTCGGCGATCGGCGCAAGTAGAGGAGAATGATGAGAGTTATACTAAAGTCTGAATGATAACAGCAGGTGGGGGCTTTTGGGACTATTACTCCCATCATCCGACACCTTCTGCTGCTAACAACAGTGACAGCAGGAGTGAATGATGAGGGTATTCCTCCCCCGCCACCTGCACTATAACTAAATAAATGAATGACAAACTCGACGTGGGTTCCCCCATCTTCTTTAACCAACCAGTCAAAACTTACAGCTGGGAACTGCAACCCTCAGATGTCAGCTTTACCAAGGTTGGTTATTAAGAATAGAGGTGTCCCCACGCGTTTTTTTAATTAATTTAAATAAATAATTTAAACAACCAGCGTGAGGTCCCCCCATTTTTGACAACCAGCCTTGCTAAAGCTCACAGCTGGGGACTGTTATTCTCAGGCTGGTAAGGGGCCATTGATATAGCCCCCCAGTCTAAAAACAGCAGCCCACAGCTGCCCAGAAAAGGCGCATCTATTAGATGCGCTAATTCTGGCACTTTGGCCAGCTCTTCCCACTTGCCCTGTAGCAGTGGTAAGTGGAGTAATATTTGTGGGGTTGATGTCACCTTTGTATTGTGGCACCCCAGGAGTTTGGTTGCCACAGTGACCTTGCCTTACTCCAGGGGAGTGTGATGTCATGCCTGAAAGCAAAGAAGGATACCTTAACTGGTAACACATCATACAACACCATTCTGACTCCAGACCAGAAGGGGGAGCTCAAAGACCTGATTGGAGGGGAGATCCTCTGGAATATTGTGGCTGGGGGAGGAGTTGGTCAGTGTAGCTGGAGGGACGAGAGAGGGAGACGTGTGGAGACAAGCTGGGGGACAGGAGCCATAGCAGGGCTCACCCCCAGTTCTGAGCACCGGAAACCGGACCCCTGGAGTCCAAGACTGAGAGGGTGAAGTAAAGTCCCAGCAGCAGAATCCAGGGGGCAGAGGACGGCAGGTTCTCTGTCCCAATTAAGACTCTTCTTCAAAGCAGCAGCACATGTGAGCCGGAGACTCCATAAGTGAGTGATTCCTGAAACAGGCTACAGCTGCATGTTATGAGAGTGAAGTTCAACTTAAATAAGAGACAGAGAGCAAGAGGAACTTGGTCGGAGCTTATAGCAGCCAATGCCTCACAGAACAGGGCTAGAAAGGAGACCTCACATCCCACCTGTAATAAGGAGATCCTAAACTGCTTTCAGGCTGACCTACTCCAGTATGACCTGTATTCAATGCCCTGGATGCTTTGCCTGCAAAACTGTAAGTAAAGCTTTGGAAACTGCAACTCACTGACTGTTTCTCAGTTTCTTCCTGTGTCACCTATTACACTAAGCTACATCCCCCAGCACCATTACCACCTTTTTCTACATCTACCTGCCCTGGGATCTCATAGCCTCACCTGTGGGAGATTGTACCAACTCTGCTGCATCTCACTATCTATCCCAGAGGATCTGCACCGCAGTGCTGGTCATCCCTGACCAGATACCACAGGTGGCGTCACAAATACCTACACTACAAACTCTAACATCCCCTGTAAATAAACCCCTTTTATTGGACACCCAGGGCCACGGACCAGGTCACTGCCGCTGTGATACATCCCCTCAATACACCGGCCCGATACCGAGTATCCCTTCCCTGGTGGGCGATCCAGTATTGTCAGATGACATCAAGCCCACGGCTTAGTAATGGAGAGGTGTTTATAAGACACCTCCCCATTACTAATCCTATTGTCACGATACATTTTTGGATTTGTTGCAGCTCTGGTTCCACTCTGTTTAAATGTTGCTTTTTCCTTTCGGGACATTGGGGGTTAATGTCAGTTTTTCCCTGCTGGCAATCTGGTGTAACTGCAGTGCTGCTGGGTCAGCTGATGTGGGTGGTGACCACTCCCATCATCCTTTAAAAGGTCACCTGATGCATCAGCTGTTGGTGATAGAGCAATCTTCAGTGACCAAGCCTGAGTAAAGAGCTCTCTGGGTGCAGTGGTGCTTCTGCTGGGTTCGTTATCTTGGTGCCTTTATGCTGCTGTGTGGTGCATTGCAGCAGAGAAAGCTAAATGTTTATTTCCTTGTCCATTTCGTGTTTGTCACTATCCCCTGTGTGGTAATATCTGCAGTGGTGAGGCTAGCACCCCTTGCTGGCCAGTACACTAGCAAGGGCAATGTTAGGTGACAGTAAGGGATGAGGTATCCAGATGGCGTGGGGGGGTGTTAAGGGAGTGCAGGGACAGTATCAGGCTTGAGCTCAGGGGTGTCCCTTCTTTTGTTTCCCTACTGGTAGGGCCTTCCCCTCCCCTTTTCCATCCTGTTGTTTGTGTGTTGTGTCATCCGCTGAACAACCCCCCCCGTGGGGTCACTTTATATACAGTGACACCTATAGTTGTATGGTAAATAAAGACACAGCCAGAATAACGTCCTAAACACAGTATTCCATTTTTATTTAAACGCCTAATTCCCCAGCGAAGCCCTTGTTCTCCTTTAATAAAAGTAAAATAAAGAAACAACAATGTACCATACCTGTAAATCGTTCTGTCCCATGCCGTAATCCATGTCTGGAGGATATTTAGTTTTCAACCTGGACGGTGCCAAGATGCGATCATCCCGGCTGAAAACCATTGCTGAATGAGCTGCTGCAAGCGCAGCCTCAGTGATGTCACTGAGGCTGCGCTCCCAGCCAGCCTGAACTGAGGTGACCTCTGTACCATGGGAAAATACCAGTGATGAGGTCACCGCAATTCTAGCTCAGTGTCTTCACAGCAGATCACCGTGAAAATTTTTCACAGTGATCTGCTGTGAAGACACTGAGCTTGAACTGCGGTCACCGCAGTTCATGCCGGCAGGGAGCGCAGCCTCAGTGACGTCACTGAGGCTGCACTCGCAGCATCTCATTCACCAGTGCTTTACAGCCGGGATGGTCGCATCTTGGCACCATCCAGGTTGAAAACTAATTATCCCCCAGACATGGATTATGGAGTGGGACAGAATGATGGACAGGTATGGTATATTGTTACATAGTAACATAGTTATTAAGGTTGAAGGAAGACTTTAAGTCCATCTAGTTCAACCCATATCCTATCCTAACCTGCCCTAACATGTTGATCCAGAGGAAGGCAAAAAAAACCCATGTGGCAACAGTAAGCTTCACACTGGGGAAAAAAATTCCTTCCCTACTCCACATAAGGCAATCAGACTAGCTCCCTGGATCAACGCAATATCTAGGAAACTAGTGAATATAGCCTGTAATATTATACGTTTCAAGTAAGGCATCCAGTCCCTTCTTAAATTTTAGTAGGGAATCACTCATTACCACATTATACGGCAGAGAGTTCCATAGTCTCACTGCTCTTACAGTAAAGAATCTGCGTCTGTGATTATGATTAAGCCTTCCTTCCTCCAGACGTAGAGGATGCCCCCTTGTCCCCGTCACAGGTCTAAGGGTATGTTTCCACGGTCAGGAAACCATCCGGATTAGCTGCGGATTGAACGCTGTGATCTACCGCAGCGTTTAATCCGCAGCGGCCAGATGTTCCTGCATAGTGGAGGGGATTTTATGAAGTCGCGTCTCCACTATGCGTCCGATTACGTAGGTGACTAGTGTTGAGCGATACTTTCCGATATCAGGAAATATCAGATCGGATTGGATCGGACCGATACCCAAAAAGTATCGGATGGGCAGCACGGTGGCTCAGTGGATAGCACTGCAGTCTTGCAGCGCTGGAGTCCTGGGTTCGAATCCCACCAAGGACAACATCTGCAAGGAGTTTGTATGTTCTCCCCGTGTTAGCGTGGGTTTCCTCCGGGTACTCCAGTTTCCTCCCACACTCCAAAGACATACTGATAGGGAATCTAGATTGTGAGCCCCATCGGGGACAGCAACGATAATGTGTGCAAACTGTAAAGCGCTGCAGAATATGTTAGTGCTATTTAAAAAAAAAATAAAGATTATTATTATTATTATATCGCCGATTCCGATACCGGAAACCAATGCAAGTCAATGGGACAGAAATATCGGAATTAAAATAAACCCTTTCTTTCCTTGTAAACACTAGATATATACACATAGAATACATATATACATGTAATTGTGACACATATATATATATTTATAGTTCATACACTTCTACATAGTATAATAGCCGCTAATTCAATTGCCAGCTTTTGTGAAATTACAGAACCCGACATGAAATGACACATGGTTTACATACAGTTAACCATGTCATTTCATATAGTTTGATATATGGTTTTCACTAACAATTACATGAGTGTATGTGTGCAAAATTTCATAATTTCATACATGTGGGGGTTAATTAAAGGTGTAAATTCGTTGAAAAAAAAATGCCTGGGCTCCCGCGCTATTTTCTCAACCAGACAGATAAAGCCAGCGAGTGGGGGCAGATAATAATAGCCTAGGGAGGGTGCATTTATTTTGAGCCCCCCCTGGCTACAAACATCTGCCCCCAGCCACCCGAGAAAAGGCAAATCTATAATTAGATGCGCCCTTTCTGGCACTTAGTCCGTCTATTCCCATTGCCCTGTAGCGGTGGCTAATGGGTTAATAATGGGTTAAAGCCACCTTGCTATTGGAAGGTGACTTTAAGCCAGGTTAATAATTGAGAGTTGTCAATTAGAAAACTCTCAATTATAAATCCTATTATATGAAATAAAAATAAAACACACACACTTAAAATTAAAAATCATTTTAATGAAATAATCACACAGTTTTTGACCATCTTTTATTTTACAGGTAATCCGTGCGAAGCCCTTGTTCTCCTGTAATAAAAATAAAATAAAAAAGCAACATTATTCTTACCTATCCGGTGCTCTGTCAGGTCCCACGCTGTAATCCTTCACAAAGGGTTAACTGGCTTACAGCAAGCAGCGCAGCTAATGCTGGTAGCTCAGCTGTATGCCCCCGAATGAAGGAGTTCCTCTCCCGGCCGACAGGAGAGGAAGTGATTAGCTGGGAAGCTTAATTGATTGCTTCCCAGGCTAATCAGTTCACTTCAGGTCAGCCGGGACTCCCTCTGACATCACTGATGCTGTGCGGTGTCCCCGCAGTGACAGTTTTACCAGTGTTTTACAATCAAGCACATAATTATACATCTTGTTTGTTCTACCCAAGTGCATGACCTTACATTTATCCCCATTAAAGTTCATTTGCCATTTATCAGCCCAAGCTTCTAGTTTGCATAAATCCTCCTGTAATATAAAATTGTCCTCCTCTGTATTGATTACCCTGCAGAGTTTAGTGTCATCTGAAATATTGAAATACTACTCTGTATGCCCCCTACAAGGTCATTAATAAATATGTTAAAGAGAAGCAGCCCCAATACTGACCCCTGTGGTACCCCACTGCGAACCGTGACCCAGTCCGAGTGTGCTCCATTAATAACCACCCTTTGTTTCCTATCCATGAGCCAGTTCTTAACCCACTTACACGTATTTTCCCCTATCCCCATTGTTCTCATTTTAAGTATCAACCTTTTGTGTGGCACTGTATCAAAAGCTTTTGAGAAGTCCATGTACACCACGTCCTCTGCGTTCCCTTGGTCCAGTCTGGAACTTACCTCTTCATAAAAGCTTATCAGATTAGTCCCTCGTAAACCCATGCTGATACTGGGTCATGAGGTTATTTTTCTTCAGATACTCCAATATAGTATCCCTTAAAAAAAACCTCCAGGATTTTACCCACAGTAGATGTTAAGCTCACTGGCCTATGATTTCCAGGTTCAGTTTTTGTCCCCTTTTTGAATATTGGCACCACATTTGCGATACGCCAGTCCTGTGGTACAGACCCCGTTATTATGGAATGCTTAAAGATTAAAAATAATGGTCTATCTATGACTGTACTTAATTCCTGCATTACTCGGAGGTGTATCCCATCTGGGCCCGGGGATTTGTCAATTTTAGTGATTTTTAGATGCCCGCGTACTTCCTGCTGGGTTAAGCAGGTGACATTTAATGGAAAAATCTTTTTATCACTGATCATGTTACCTGTCACGGGATTTTTTGTGTAAATACTGTTGAAAAAAAGTAATTTAGCATATTGACTTTTTCCTCATCCTCATCCACTATTTCTCCCAGACTATTTTTAACCCCTTCCCGACCTGTGACACAGCGTATGCATCATTAAACTTGGTGCCTATCCGACCTATGACGCATACCCTGTGTCATGAAAGGATCACGTTCCTGCGGGTCGGGTGACCGGGGTCACTGAACGGTCACCCGACCCGCAGGCATAAGACCCTTTGTGCTTCACCACAGAGGGGTTGGCTTAACCCCCGCGTGGCTACGATCGCTCTGATTGGCTGTTAAAAGTGAAACAGCCAATCAGAGCAATCTGTAATATTTCACCAATGAAATTTGGTGAAATATTACAATCCAGCCATGGCCGATGCTGCAACAGCATCGGCCATGGCTGGAGACCGAGATCTGACCCCCCCACACTAAGTCACGGCGGCGATCGGCCGCCGCCACCGATAAATGGCGGGGATCGGTCACCGCCATCACTAAATGCTCCCCTCCTCCTTGCCTCTGCTGCCCCCACCTTCCGATCCCCCCCTTACCTTCCGACCCCCCTACTCACCTCTCCTTGTCCTACGATGTCCTTGTATCCGTCCCGGTGTCCGTCCGGGATGTTTCATGGGCGTCGCCATCTTGTAAAATGGCGGGCACATGTGCAGTGCGCCTGCCGGCCGGCGCATGCGCAGTGCGCCCTCCAGAGTCCAGAAATTTATTTTGATCACTGTGATAAAGTATCACAGTGATCAAAATAAAAAAAGTAAATAAACGCCCCATTTATCACTCCCATAGGTAGGGACAAATACAATATTTTTTTTTTATTATTAGGGTTAGGGTTACTATTATAAGGCTGTGTTCATATTGCGTTATGGCAGTCCGTTAAACGGACTGCGTTACACCATGGCATAACGCGGTGTAAACCAGTCCATTAATGCTACCATTCACCCCCATTTGCAGGCGCATCGCGATGCATGGCGTAAAGCGGCATGCGTTCGCGACGTGCCGTCATTCAGTGATGGAGCCTCGGACGCGGCCTGCAGCGTCTGGGCTCCATCACCGCTAGAGCAGATGAATCATCTGCTGATTCATCTGCGCTAGTGGGTATAGCATAACGCGATCTCGTTATGCTATACCGTTACCAGCCCGTCAACGCAATGTGTTGAACAGGCTGGTAAAACGCAATATGAACCCAGCCTTAGGGTTAGGGTTAGAACTATGGTTAGGGTTAGAACTAGGGTTAGGGTTAGCCTTAGGTTTAGCATTAGGGTTAGGGTTGGAATTAGGGGTAGGGTTGGAATTAGGGTTAGGGATAGAATTAGGGTTGGAATTAGGGTAAGGGTTGGGATTAGGGTTAGGTTTGTGTTTAGGGTTAGAGTTAGGATAAGTGTTAGGGGTGTTTTGGGGTTAGGTTTGGGATTAGGGTTAGGCTTGTGGTTAGGGTTATGGTTAGAGTTGGGGTTAGGGATGTGTTGGGGTTAGGGCTATGGTTAGGATTTGGATTATTAGGGGTGTGTAGGGGTTAGGGTTGGGGTTAGAGGTGTATTGGGGTTAGGGTTGGAGTTAAAATTGAGGGGTTTCCACTATTTAGGCACATACACGACATGGCGCCACCATTGATTCCTGCAAATTTTGCGTTCAAAAAGTCAAACAGTGCTCCCTTTATTCCGAGCCCCGACGTGTGCCCAAACAGTGGTTTGCCTCCACATATGGGGTATCAGCGTACTCAGGAAAAATTGCACACAACTTTGGGGGTCTAATTTATCCTGTTACCCTTGGGAAAAAAAAAATTGGGGACTAAAAAATTATTTTTGTGGAAAAAAAATGATATTTTATTTTCACAGCCCTGCACTATAAACTTCTGTGAAGAACTTGGAGATTCAAAGTGCTCACTACACATCTAGAGGAGTTCCTTGGGGGATCTAGTTTCCAAAATGGGGTCACTTGGGGGGTTTCTACTGTTTAGGCACATCAGGGGCTCTGCAAATGTAACATGACGCCCGCAGACCATTCCATCAAGTCTGCATTTCAAAACGTCACTACTTCCCTTCCGAGCCCAGACGTGTGCCCATACAGTAGTTTTCTCCCACATATGGGATATCAGCGTACTCAGGACAAATTGGACAACAACTTTTGGGGTCTAATTTCTCCTATTACCCTTGGGAAAATAAAAAAATTGGGGACTAAAAGATCATGTTTGTGGAAAAAATATGATTTTTTTATTTTCATGCCCGAGCGTTATAAACTTCTGTGTAGTTCTTGGGGTTTCAAAATGCTCACCGCACATCTAGATAAGTTCTGTGCAGTGTCTAGTTTCCAAAATGGGGTCACTTGTGGGGAGTTTCTACTGTTTAGGCACATCAGGGGCTCTGCAAATGTAACATGACGCCCGCAGACCATTCCATCAAGTCAGCATTTCAAAACGTCACTACTTCCCTTCCGAGCCCCAACTTGTGCCCGAACAGTGGTTCCCCCCCACATATGTTGTGGCAATGTACTCAGGACAAACTGTACAACAACTTTTGGGGTCCAATTTCTCCTGTTACCCTTGTGAAAATAAAAAATTGCGGGTTAAAAAAAATCAGTTTTTGAGGAAAAAAATGATTTTTTAATTTTCACAGCTCTGCATTATAAACTTCTGTGAAGCACGTGGGGGTTCAAGGTGCTCACCACACATCTGGAAAAGTTCCTTGGGGGGTCTAGTTTACAAAATGGGGTCACTTGTGGGGGATTCTAATGTTTAGGCACATCAGGGGCTCTGCAAAAGTAACAAGATGCCCGCAGACCATACTATCAAGTCGGCATTTCAAAGCGTTACTACATCCCTTCTGAGCCCTGACGTGTGCCCAAACTGTGGTTACCTCCCACATATGGGGTACCAGCGTACTCAGGGCAAACTTTGACAACAACCTTTGGGGTCCAATTTCTCCTGTAACTATTGTGAAAATAAAAAATAGGGGCCTAAAAAATCATTTTTTGAGAAAAAAAATGATTTTTTATTTTCAGGGCTCTGCGTTATAAAATTCTGTGAAGCACCTGGGGTTCAAAGTGCTCACTGTGCATCTAGATAAGTTCCTTAGGGGGTCTTGTTTCCAAAATGGGGTCATTTGTGGGGGAGCTCCAAAGTTTAGGCACACAGGGGCTCTCCAAACACGACATGGTGTCCCCTAATGATTGGAGCTAATTTTCCATTAAAAAAGTCAAATGGCGCTCCTTCCCTTCTGAGCCCTGCCGTGCGCCCAAACAGTGGTTCCCCCCACATATGGGGCACCAGCGTACTCAGGAAAAACTGGACAACAACTTTTGGCGTCCAATTTATCCTGTTACCCTTGGGAAAATAAAAAATAGCAGGCCAAAAAATGATTTTTGAGAAACAAAAATTATTTTTTTATTTTCACTGCTCTGCATTTATAAACTTCTGTGAAGCACTTGGGGTTCAAAGTGCTCACTACACATCTAGGTAAGCTCCTTGGGGGTCTAGTTTCCAAAATGGGGTCACTTGTTGGGGGTTTCTACTGTTTAGGCACATCAGGGGCTCTGCAAACGCAACATGACGCCCGCTGAGCATTCCATCAAGTCTGCATTCCAAAATGGCGCTCCTTCCCTTCTGAGCTCTCCCATGTGCCAAAACAGTGGTTCCCCCCCACATATGGGGTACTGGTGTACTCAGGACAAATTGCACAACAACTTTTGTGGTCCAATTTCTCCTGTTACCCTTGTGAAAATAAAAAATAACTGGCTAAAAAATCATTTTTGAGGAAAAAAATAATTTTTTTTAATTTCACTGCTCTGCGTTATAAACTTCTGTGAAGCACTTGGGGGTTCAGAGAGCTCACAACACATCTAGGTAAGTTCCATAAGAGGTCTAGTTTCCAAAATGGTGTCACATGTGGGTGTTTTTCACTGTTTAGGCACACAGGAACTCTCCAAACACGTCATGGTGTCCGCTAACGATTGGAGCTAATTTTCCATTCAAAAAGTCAAATGGCGCTCCTTCCCTTCTGTGCCCTGCCGTGCGCCCAAACAGTGGTTTATGACCACATATGAGGTATCTGTGTACTCAGGATAAACTGCCCAACAAATTTTAGGATCCATTCCATCCTGTTGCCCATGTGAAAATGAAAAAACTGAGGCTAAAAGAAAATTTTTGTGAAAAAAAAGTACATTCTTTTTTTTACGGATCAATTTGTGAAGCACCTGGGGGTTCAAAGTGCTCACTATGCATCTAGATAAGTTCCTTGTGGGGTCTAGTTTCCAAAATGGGGTCACTTGTGGGGGAGCTCCAATGTTTAGGCACACAGGGACTCTCCAAATGAGACATGGCAACAGCTAAATATTCCAGCATATTTTCCATTCAAAAAGTCAAATGGCGCTCCTTCCCTTCTGAGCCCTACCGTGCGCCCAAACAGTGGTTTATGACCACATATGAGGTATCTGTGTACTCAGGAGAAATTTGGATCCAGTATCTGGGCTTCCAAATGCACAATGTGCTCACATCTCGCACAGCAGTATGCACCCCCGACCGGCTGTTCAAGGACTGCATACATGCATAGATTCAGTATCTGGGCTTCCAAATTCACAACGTGCTCTTATCTCAAACAGCAGTATGCACCCTCGACCGGCTGTTCAAGGACCGCATACATGTGGCAAGATGTACACTGGATGGCATTGGCAATAGTGGAGCACATTCCTAATGGGGATTTTACCAGACAAGTAAGTAAAAATAAATAAAAAGTATTAATAAAATATAACAGCAATTCAGTAACCAGCTGGCCTTTATAAACCCTTAATTATGAACCCCCACCCTTAGTTAACCCCTTGTGAATATAGCTACACCAAGATTTAAATGCAATATAGTTAACCTTTAAACACACAGATAGTAAAATAAGAGATTAATCCTTTAAGAGAAAAAATAGGTTTAAAATGCCCCCCAAAAATAGAACAGGTAGAAAAGCACTCAGCAATCCACAATTCAGCGACTCACACCAATTCACGCAGGTATTTGTTAAAGGTTTTCCAAATACTTCTTCACTGAATCTCAAGTCACACTTACCACCATTCGCACTTGCGCAAAGGTCACACTCAGCTCGCTCACACTCCCTGAAGCAGAAGATTTAAAGAATGTTTTTTTTCCCTTCAAAGCAAACCACCCTGCTGCTCAATGCACTTCCAAAAAAGTTGTTGTTTTATTATTTTATTTTTATTACAGGAGATCGAGGGCTTTGCTGGAATTAGGCTTTTAAATAAAAATGGAAAACTGTGTTTAGTCTTATAAAGGACTTTATTCTGGCTGTGCCTTTATTTAACATGTAACTATAGAATTAGTAATGGATAAGTGTCTATAAGACAACTATCCATTACTAAGCCGTGGACTTGATGTCACCAGACAATACAAAGGTGACATCAACCCCACTTGCCGCTACAGGGCAAATGGGAAGAGCCAGACAAAGCACCAGAATTGGCACATCTAATAGATGTGCCTTTTCTGGGCAGCTGTGGGTTGTTGTTTCTAGGCTGGGGGGGCCTGTATAAATGACCCCTTACCAGCCTGAGAATAACAGCCCCCAGCTGTGAGCTTTAGCAAGGCAGGTTGTAAAAAATGGGGGGGACCCAACACATTTTTTTTTAATTATTTAAATAATTATAAAAACAGCATGGGGACCCCTCTATTCTTGAGAACCAACCTTGCTGAAGGTGACAGCTGAGGGTTGCAGCCCCCAGCTGTGAGTTTTGACTGATTGGTTAAAGAAAATAGGGGGAGCCCACGTCGTGTTTTCAATCATTTATTTAGATAAGCTCAGGTGGCTGTGGAGGAATACCCCGATCATCCGCTCATGCTGTCACTGTTATTAGCGGCAGCAGGTGTTAGGTGTTGAATGATCGGAGTAATAATCCCAAAAGCCCCCACCCGCTGTCATCGTTCTAACTTTAATATAACTTTCATCATTCTCCTCTGCTCACGCCGATCGCTGGCAGAGCAGGGGAGAATGATGAGAGCCATCTTCAGCACCTGTCGACAGGCAACAGCACTTACTGTAGCACTTCTTCCAAGTCAGCCGTCCGTGTGGTACTAATTTGGCACATGAGTGGCACACGGTTGTGCTGCAAGTATTACACACACTGACACGGATATCTCTGGTACCGGTTTTTCAGGTAACGGAAATAAACGGACGTGTGAAATCAGTGTTATGACCACAGCGGTATAATCAATGAGGCTCCTCCCTTTCCCTTGACGTCATGCCTCACAGGAGCAACTCCATTCTAGACATGACGGAGCTAGATGTGGCCTGTGCATGCCGTGCACTGATACTCTGAAGGCGGCGACCCTGATTTTAGGTCACAGCGGCTGGGACGCCGCAGCCGGTGAGTTTTGCAGGGTGGGTTTCAAGGTGAATGTATCTCTGCCCATGTGCGCTAACAACGTGGGCAGTGTGGACGGGGCTTTGCATGTGGAGTGAATGTGGCTATGAGGAGTGGGCGGGGCTATGTGTAGTGGGCATGGCTTGATACATACACACACATACATACAATCACCTTTATATGTACAGATCTTCATCATGTAAAATAGGGGGCAGGTCAGTGAGGGCTCTGTGACCAGTCAGAAGCCATACTGATAAATAGCTAATCAGAGCACCACATGAAGACCCCCCATATGTTGCCCCGAAGCACGAGAATCTCATTAACTCAATACTGAAAATAAAGATTAAACAACAACCACAGGACAGATTTCATCAACCCAGGTATCATTTTAATCAGTATAACGCCGACCTGACACTTTGTGTAGGTTACTGTGCACAATCCTGATGACAGGTTTGCTTTAAAGGAAGCCTATAAGCACAAAATAAGTGTCCAAACTAAACATATGACCTTGGACAGGTCAAAATCCTAATAAAAAAGATATTTTCTGGGTTTAATCCGTTACCGTTTGGTGCACCATTGGCAGAGCCAAATGATCCAATGAGCCTTCCCAGCTACTGTATTTGTTTACACAGTTTAAGAGTCATTAATACAGATGAGCAAAACCAGGGGCGAAACTACCGTGGAAGCAGGGGAAGCAGCTGCCACAGGGCCCGGGCTAGAAGGGGGCCCGTCCCTGCTGCAGCTGCTTCACCTACCACCACGGTAGAAGCTGCCATGGGCGTACGCAGGGTCGCCATCAGGGCATTACTGCCCTTACTGGCGTATGGGGCCCAGTGAACAGTGAGGGTCCGGAGCGGGCCCCTCACTTCTGCTCACTTGGTACCATCGCGGCGCGCGCCACTCGTTCTCTGCTCCTTCCCAGTCTGCATAGTGAGGAGCAGAGTGCGGGTTGTGCACGCGGCCGTGCAGAGTTGCCGGCTGCAGTGTAGCAGGGGTGCAGTCACACACGCTGTGACACCACTCACCGCCCCTACCCCCGCACCTGTAGTCAGCAGCAGAGCATCGGATCCCTCCCCTCCAGCAGCGTCACAGCTCTCAGACTGTGGAGGGCCATGGAGGGGCGGGGCTAAATATCGGGGGTGGAGCCACAGACAAGCAGGGAGAAGGAGGCAAAAAAGAAAGAAAAACAAGAGTGGGAGAGAGAAAAGGTGAAAGAAGACAGAAAACACAAGAGAGGCAAGACACAGGTGAGAAGATGATATAGATAGATATAGATAGATATATAGCTATATATACTGTATATATATATGGGTATGTATGTTCCCACGGTCAGTATTGGCAACACTTTGGGCGCAGCACATGTCTGCTCCATACAAAGCGCTGCCGGCTTTTGAATGCAGGCGATTCCTCATGTGTTCATTGAACCGTGCGGAATCACTGCGTCCTATACATTGCACTGGTGATATTTATCTTGCGGAGACTCGTTTCTCTGAAAGATAAATAGACATGCTGCGGTCTGAAAGACGCGCCACATGTGCGTATACGCAGGGAAGCCGCGGGCGTCGGTGCACGCAGAGTGGAGACGGGATTTCTTGAAATCCCATCCGCTATGCTGTAACATCTGGATGCTGCACGTTGGACGTTGCGGATGTACGCAGCGTTCAACCCGCAGCGCTTACTGACCGTGGGAACATACCCAGCTGGGACACTAGCTGCAGTGGTGGGATTCAGGGGGCTCTCACCGGTTCAGTGACACTGCTTGTAAAAATAGCAGGCAGTTGCCCGAACAGTCAAGTAGCGGTGCCGCAATCCGGTTTCCTGGTCCGCAGTTTTCATCTAAATGTGCATCTGAGGAAGCAAATTCAGTTGCAATATATTGCGATACAGAAAGCCACCGGCACAGCAATAGTTACCAGCTGCCAGCCAATCACAGGCCAGCAGCTGACATCGGCACACACGTCACCAGCGTCTGACATCATTGTCAGCCGCCAGCGAATGCGCGCTTCAGCTGCATGGAGGGAGTTTCACCGCAAGAGCGCGGCCAGGTAAGAAGAACTTGTTTTTTTTGTTTTTTTTATTGAGAGCGGCGATCCTGGGGGCCCGGGCAGACTGTGAGACACAGGGGCAGAATGGACATGGGGGCAGAATGCTGGAGACACGGGGGGGCAGAATGCTGGACATGGGGGGGAGAATGCTGGACACGGGGGGGCAGCAGAATGCTGGACATGGGGGGTAGAATCTGGACACGGGAGAATGCTGGACAGGGGGGCAGAATGCTGGACATTGGGACAGAATGCTGGACACGGGAGGCAGAATGCTGGACATGGGGGGTAGAATTCTGGACACGGGAGAATTGGCATGGGAACTGGACGGGGGGCAGAATGCTGGACATGGGGAGAATCTGGACACGGGGAGAATGGGGACACGGGCAGAATGCTGGACATTGGGACAGAATGCTGGACACGGGAGCAGAATGCTGGACACGGGGGGATTGGACGGGAGAATGCTGGACACGGGGGCAGAATGCTGGACAGGGACGAATGCTGGACACGGGGGCAGAATGCTGGACATGGGGGGTAGAATTCTGGACACGGGAGAATGCTGGACACGGGGGGGCAGAATGCTGGACATGGGGGGTAGAATTCTGGACACGGGAGAATGCTGGACACGGGGGGCAGAATGCTGGACATGGGGGGCAGAATCTGGACATTGGGACAGAATGCTGGACACGGGGGACAGATGGGACACGGGCAGAATGCGACATTGGACAGAATGCTGGACACGGGAGCAGAATGCGGACACAGGGGGGGCAGAATGCTGGACATGGGGGCAGAATGCTGGACACGGGGGGAGAATGCTGGACAGGGGGTAGAATTCTGGACACGGGGGGGCAGAATGCTGACAGGGAGATGCTGGACATGGGGGGTAGAATTCTGGACACGGGGAGAATGCTGGACACGGGGGGCAGAATGCTGGACACGGGGGGCAGAATGCTGGACATTGGGACAGAATGCTGGACATGGGGGGACAGAATGCTGGACACGGGGGGACAGAATGCTGGACACAGGGCAGAATGCTGGACATTGGGACAGAATGCTGGACACGGGAGGCAGAATGCTGGACACAGGGGGGGCAGAATGCTGGACATAGGGGCAGAATGCTGGACACGGGGGGCAGAATGCTGGACATGAGGGGTAGAATTCTGGACACGGGGAGAATGCTGGACACGGGGGGCAGAATGCTAGACACGGGGGGCAGAATGCTGGACACGGGGGCAGAATGCTGGACTTGGGGGGCAGAATGCTGGACACGGGGGGCAGAATGCTGGACATTGGGACAGAATGCTGGACACGGGGGGACAGAATGCTGGACACGGGGGACAGAATGCTGGACATTGGGACAGAATGCTGGACACGGGAGGCAGAATGCTGGACACGGGGGGCAGAATGCTGGACATGGGGGCAGAATGCTGGACATTGGGAAAAAATGCTGGACACGGGGGCAGAGTGCTGGACTTTGGGGCAGAATGCTGGACATGGGGGCAGAATGCTGGACACGGGGGGCAGAATGCTGGACATGGAGGGCAGAATGCTGGACACTGGGGGCAGAATGCTGGCCCCGGGGGCCAGAATGCTGGACACCATGGCAGAATGTTGGACATGGGGGGCAGAATGCTGGACATGGGGGCAGAATGCTGGACAAGGGTCAGAATGCGAGACACAGGGGGCAGAATGCTGGACATGGGGGCAGAATGCTGGACACGGGGCAGAATGCCGGACACGGGGCAGAATGTGAGACACAGGGGGCAGGATGGAGATACGGGGCATGACTGGAGACACGGGGCATGACTGGAGACACTGGGGGCATGACTGGAGACACTGGGGGCAGGATTTGAGACACTAGGGGCAGGATTGGAGACAGATGGGGCAGGATCATGGGGCAGGATGGATATGATGGAGACAGATGGGGCAGGATGGGGGGATCATATGGGGCAGAAAAAGCGGAGTTGCGCCAATATGTGCACTGATGAGGATGAAATTATATGGATTGGCAAGGCTGCAGTGATGGGCAGTGCAGGCTGTATGTCTCTGTGTGGGCAGTTTTATTACTGGTATATTGTTTTTGTAGCGCTGTATATATATTGGTATTTTACTAATAGCAATTTGGAATCCCTAGGAAATAATGATATCAAGAAAGAGAAAAATTGCTTCACTTGTGACAAATATGGAACCGAACATTGACCATCTCATTAGCCAAAAGCAGGCCCATAGTTCCCATTGAAATACCAGTAAGTTTGTTGATTTTTAACTTTACTTGTTCTTTATTTTAAGTATTGTATTTGTTCCTGTTTTGTTTTTTTTTTTTACTTCAAAATAAGAGTGTAGTATATGGTGTATACAGGGTCATACACATTGTGTGCAGTATATAGAGTGTATATACACTGCTGTATTATACTTTTCATATACAGGTTGTAATGCCTCTTATTCTTTGTATAGAGGTTAGTGTGCCATGTGTAATATATGGTATATACAGCGTAGTGTCGCATACACTGCTGTATTATACAATATACAACAGTTCTAATGCTCCATACCTAATATGCAGTATAATGTACAGTGTATATGATGTAACCTGTATAAGATGTGACATTGGCTTGCCCCCCCTAGTTTTGATCCTGGGTACGCCCATGCAAGGTGCCGGTGGTGTGAGTCTGATATGGGGCCTGCCGCCACCTCCGGCGCCGCTATGAGAGGAGGTGGGACGGGCCCCGAGCAGTCCGGCACTTCCGTGTCGTGACGTGAGGGCGTGCGCGCGCTCTCACGTCACATGCAAGGCTGGCGTGGTGGACGTCGGAGCGTGGAGGACGGAGCGGCGCGCGGAGCAGAAGAGCTGGAGGACGCAGTCACCTGAGGATTGGCAGATTGGTAAGTATGCTTGCTGAGTCTGACTCTCTTTTACAGGGACGCGGCAGCCGCAGCTTCCCGTCCCGGCACTTGAGGGGCGGGGGGAGTGAGGAGGGGGGAGGTGTGAGTGTATCAGGGGCCTCAGGCCCCAGGACACAGCGGGCCACATTAGAGGCCTAGGTCCAAAGGAAGCAGCAGGTCCCATTAGGGGCCTAGGTCCAAAGAAACTGCAGGCCCCATTAGGGGCCTTGGGCCCCAGGAAACTGCAGGCCCCATCAGGGGCCTAGGGCCCCAGGAAACTGCAGGCCCCATTAGGGGCCTAGGGCCCCAGGAAACTGCTGAATAAGGTAATTATGTTGTATTATTCTTGTGAAGAAGAAATTTGTAATCTAGCCCATAAATGCTTTCAAAATGGATGATTTATTCAGTAGAACAAAAGTACGGTATACAGAACAATCTTAGATTATTCTGTATACCGGACTGTTGTTCTACTGAATAAATCTTCTGTTTTGAAAGCAATTTGCAGGCTGGATTACAAGTTTCTTCACACATTTACTCTGGAGAAAGCCTACCCTCGTCACTACCTCAGTTGCTTCCTGGGAGTTGGTTCTTTTCAGTTATTTCACTATCATTAGTCCAAAAACCTCTAATTTTGGATAATAAAGGTATCTTTCTTAACACAACTTGGGTAGACCGGGATTGGCAACACGCGCGGGGGGGCCCCATTGTGAAGTTTGCTGTGGGGCCCTGCCGTTCCTAGTTACGCCCCTGAGCAAAACATTTATATCTATTCAAATTTGTTACAGATTTTCCCAAAAATTAATTTGCCAGAATCTGAACTTTTGGTGAGCCAATTTGCACAAATTATACTCACCTTTCTTCAGTAGTCCCCATACCTCTCCCACCACTGCCAGCCTATCCAAATGGCTACTCTGTCTTCAATCTTCTATCCTTTTTTTTCCAGGCATCCAGCGCTGCCATTCTTCACTATTTCCCATGCCAACTCATGAGGCATAATACACGTCTTTAATGTTAATTAGTGATGAGCGAGCACTAAACTGCTCGTGTGCTCATTGTTCAGGTTGAGCAAATTGGAATACTCGGGTACTAGACCCTAGCAACGAGCCCAATGTACTGTAAGTCTATGTAAAAACCAAGAATTTTTGCCGCAATACCCCCGGGGGTCTTTTAAAAGTTTAAAAATGTCTGAAAATTATGGGTACAGTGCTCAAATGATGTGGGAACTTCATGGTGAATGCCCCTGGAAGCATTTCTGACTCCCAGGTCACAGCTGTGAACAATGTTGTCAGAGTCTTATGCCATTTTTACAGGCGCACCAAAAAACATACCAAAACAAAACCAAAATGGATTTTCCTGGGAAATATGTTAAGGAACATCCTTTCCAGGATAATAACTGTTATATAAGGCAAATTAATTAACCCAAAACAAAAAAGTTCCTCCACCACTTGGGCTATGTTCACACGTAGTGTTTTTGATGCATTTTTCAACTTTACCATTGCTTTCAACCAATACAAATGCATTCTATGGAAAATTTCATTTTAACATTTAACAACCTTAGCTGGCCATGTGGTGTGTGACACATCATCAGACACATCCTATTTCATTTATTAAGGAAGGACTCTGAAAGTTACAAGGCCTATTTTTATAGAGGCATCAAGCAGCATTAATCTTCTTAAGGGGCCATCTGCCAGGTATGCTTTGTTGTTCCCATTATTAAACAGTGGGTCTCCCATACTTTTATTGCATATGCAGTGAGTGGCTGGGCTGCCAAAAATTAGGGCACACCCCAATACCCCATTGATGAGACATACAGGAGGGCCTCATGAAAAGTGTTCCAATTATAAGAAAATGTGTCTCCCATAGTGTTAGCCTATGTATTGAATGCAAGGCCTGCCTTGCACCAAAGTAACACACCCCCCAATAAGCCTTTGAACCCACATAATTGATGGTCACCTGAAAGCATTGGTTCTATTACTTTGTTACTCCTATATTGTTTGGCTACATAGAGAATTGTTGAGCCTGAAGAACCTGCATTGGAGAATGTCAGTGTTGAGGCTGAAGACCTGGCAGTGAACAATTGCAGTGTTGATGCTAAAGACCCAGTAGTGGACAATTGCAGTGTTGAGGCTGAAGACCTGGCAGTGGACAATTGCAGTGATGACGCCAGAGACCCTGCACTAGACAATTGCAGTGTTGACGCTAAAGACTCTGCAGTGGAGCATTTCAGTGTTGAGCCTGAAGACCCATCAGTGGATAATTGCACTGTTGAGGCTTAAGAACCTGCATTGGTGAATTGCTGTGTTGAGGCAGAAGACCCTGCATTTTAGCACTGCAGTGTTGAGGCTGAAGAACTGGCATTGAAGAATTGCATTGTTGAAGATGAACAAACAACAAAGTTCACATTATTAGGAAGTGGGTCTCTCATACTGTTTGCCTATGTACTGAATGCAAAGCCTGCCCCAAATTCAAACGCACCCCAATAAGCCTTTGAACCCACTTACTGGATGGACAGAGGAAAATTAAGTTCACATTATTCTTTTGGTACTGCCATACTGTTAGCCTATGCAAGGCCTGCCCTGCACCAAATTCAAACGCACCCCAATAAGTCTATGAACCGATGTACTGGATGGCCACAGGAAAACCAAGTTCACATTATTATTTTGGTACTGCCATAGTGTTAGCATATGCATTGAATGCAAGGCCCACCCTGCACCAAATTCTAATGCACCCCAAAAAGCCTTTGAAATGACGTACTGAATGGACACAGGAAAACCAAGTTCACATTATTCTTTTAACACTGCCATACTGTTATCCTGTGCATTGAATGCAAGGCCCACCCTGCATCAAATTCTAACGCACCCCAAAAAGCCTTTGAACCGACGTACTTGATGGCCACCTGAAAGCAGTGTTCCTATTAATTTGTTACTCCAATATTGTTTGGCTACGCAATGAATTGTTGAGCCTGAAGACCTGGCAGTGGACAATTGCAGTGTTTATGCTAAAGACCCAACTGTGCACAATTACAGTGTTGATGCTAAAGACCTGGCAATGGACAATTGCAGTGTTGATGCTAAAGACCCGACAGTGGACAATTGCAGTGTTGATGCTAAAGACCCGGCAGTTGAAAATTGCAGTGTTGACACTGAAGACCCGGCAGAGGACAATTGCAGTGTTGAGGCTAAAGACCAGGCAGTGGACAATTGCAGTGTTAACGCTAAAGACCCTACAGTGGACAATTGCAGTGTTGACGCTAAAGACCTTGTAGTGGAGAATTTCAGTGTTGAGTCTGAAGAACGGTCAGTGGATAATTGCACTGTTGAGGCTTAAGAACCTGCATTGGTGAATTGCTGTGGTGAGGCAGAAGATCCCACATTTTAGCATTTCAGTGTTGAGGATGAAGAACTGGCAGTGCAGAATTGCATTGTTGAAGATGAACAACCAACAAAGTTCACATTATTAGGAAGTGGGTCTCCAATACTGTTTGCCTATGCAGTGAATGCAAGGCTTGCCCCAAATTTGAACAAACCAAAAATACCACTTGGAAGAGACGTGTATGAAGTCCTCCTAAAAATCTGTTTCCATTACAAAGGAGCGGGTCTTCTACACTTGGAATACCCATACAGTAAGTGTATTTGCTGAAAAACATTTTCCCCTGGGGGGATACATCAACCTACAGTTTAAATATTTGTTTGTTACGGACATCCAATACCCTAGCATTACCCTAGCTGTTTTGTAATGGAACACAGTCACACTCGTGTTCTAGTGGTGGTGTCTGAAGAGATGTGAACTATGGCCTGCGAAAAAGGTCTTCCCAGTTTAAAGGAGTTGGTCTCCTATACTTGTAATGCCCATACACTAACTGCATAGGCTGAAAAACATTTTCCCCTGGGAGGGACATATCAACCTACTGTGTATTTATTGTTGTTACGGACATCCTAAACACTCTTGCAAAACAATCTAGTGGCTGTTTCATCACGGAACATGGTCACCCTGGCGCATAGGCTGAAAAACATTTTCCCCTGGGGGGCACACCTCAACATAGAGTGTAAACATTTTTGTAATGGGCATCAAAACACCCTTGAAAAAATTTCTACTGTTGCATCGTGTACCATGGTCACCCTCGTGTTATAGTGGTGGTGGATGATGAGGATGAGGAGAAGGAGGATAATAACACACCAAATAGCCAAAGTCAGGAAGCGTATATCTATGTTTGTGTGTGAAGAGGTGCATGGTAATACACCTCCCCGAAAATACACTGTATTGGAGGTTATGTTTCGCTGTTCTCATTCGGTGGTGTAGAAAAGTCTGAGTGTAACGCCTGTATGTTTGTACCTTGTTTCCCTGGCATTACTTTGCATGTCTCTGCTATAACCCTTTGCTCCTTTCCCCCTAACCAGCTGAGATACTGTTGTCTGCTACCTGTATGGATGCTGCTTAGTTCCCGGCTATGCTGCATAGCCGTACATGTGTTGTGATGTCTCTGCTCTGCTGCATGACTATCCGCATGTGCGGTCCCTGGCTGCCACTGTGGAAGCTATCTGCGGTCCTCTGCAACTGGTGCATGACTTCCCACATGTGTCCAGGCTTGCAGCCGCTGCCAGGTGCCTTAAGCCGCAGTGCCTGTGCCTACTGTGCTTTAATGGTTTCTGTGTGTGCTTAGGGTGCGCATGGCCACACCTTCCCTGATTTTATTAGGGAAGTGTGTGTGCTTAATTGTTCTCCCCAGCCTATTGCTGAGGAGCAGCTCCTATATAAAGTTCCTCTTTCCTGTTGGGCATTGCCAGAGCTTTACATTGAGTTCCTGAACCTAGCCATGTGTGTTTGTGTGTTCAGCTCCTGCTCTGATTGCAATCAGTTCTGGGAGAGCTGATGCCCTTTGTCCTGTCTTGTGTTTCCACCTACTCTAGGGGCAGAGCACCCAGATCGCCTTTCCTGGAGGCTGCATATCTTGGCTCGTTCCTGTTGTGTTTTGTTTCCTGAATCCTTGATCCTGGATCTGTTCCTGTACCTGACCCTGTCTGAACTGTGTCCTCTGTGTTATGTTCCTGAGGTCACTCCATGTCTGGAACCATGTACCCATTGACTGTGAGTTTCCTGTAACTGGTGTCCTGTGACCCAACCTGGGTTCGTCTGTTAAAGATGGAGTCCTGTGTTTATGATGAGCATCTACTATGCTGTGCTCAGCTTGCTATGCGGTGCTAGCTCTGTCCGGCACCAGTCCAACCCAGCGGTGCTTGCACCATCATGCTTGAGTTCCTTCCTAGGTCCAATGCCCAGAGCCTGACGACCATAGTTTGGAGCCTGACGACCGCTGCCTGGTGCCTGGACATCATGTCCGATGTCCGGAGTCTGGTGACCGCTGTCTGGTACCCGGAGTCCGACTATTGCTGCCTGGTCCTGTGCCGTCCATGTCTCAGCTGATGACCTGAGCTGCCACGCCGGTGTTCCTGGATCTGCGCTGTCCGTGTCTCTGTCAATAACCTGAGCTGCCACGCTGTTGTTCCTGGTCCTGTGCCGTCCATGTCCCAGCCGATGACCTGAGCTGACACGCCGGTGTCCCGAGGTTATGCCTGTGTTCCTGATGTCCTGCCTGTGTCCTGATGTCCTGATGTCCACCCTGTGTCCTGATGTCCACCGTGTGTCCTGATGTCCTGATGTCCACCCTGTGTCCTGATGTCCTGCCTGTGTTCCTGATGTCCTGCCAGTGTCCTGATGTCCAGCCTGTGTCCTGATGTCCTGATGTCCAGGCTGTGTCCTCATGTCCACTGTCCTGTGTCCTGATGTCCACCCGTATCCTGATGCCCTGATGTCCACCCTGTGTCCTGATGTCCTGATGTCCACCCTGTGTCCTGATGTCCTGCCTGTGTCCTGATGTCCTGCCTTTGTCCTGATGTACTGATGTCCAGCCTGTGTTCTGATGTCCAGCCTGTGTCCTGATGTCCCGATGTCTTGCCTGTGTCCTGATATCCTGCCGGTTCCTCGTGGTCCACCCTGTGATGACTTCTGTCCTGGGTCGGTGTCTGATGTTCTCCTGCTGAGCCTGTGCTACGCCTGAGGTCTGAGAAGAGAGGCCATCCTAGTGTGCACGTGCCAGATGTCCCTGGACTGCATAAATCCGTGATGACCCCTGCCATCGTCTGACGTCTGTCCTGGGCTGGTGTCTGATGTTCTCCTGCTGAGCCTGTGCTACGTCTGACAATAAATATAAACCTAGCACTCAACTTATATGCTTTAGTAGAAGATTTTATTGTAGTACATAGAAAACGTTTCGGTCAGTGTGACCTTCTTCAGTTCTACAGCGATAAATCCAATAACATTAGGTCAAAAACCATCTGATACATACATAGAAAAAATAGACCAAATTAAAATGGAAATAAAATAAAACCAAAATGAACAGAAGTATATACAAGTTCTAGTACAGGTCATATATACAATGTAATAATAGACCCAGATAATAATGGCCAAGTACCACCTACAATCCTAAAGTAAGCCAGGAAAGTGGGAAAAAAGGTGGAAAAGAACTTTCCTGGCTTACTTTAGGATTACTGTAGCTCTCCCTACACTCGCTAATTCCAGAGCAGACAGTGCCGAGCATGGCGGCGGCAGGTCTTTTACACCTGATGACTCTGTGCAGCCAGCCAATCACTGTAATACCACAACAAAGATGGCTGCAGAATTACATTCCGTGGCAGACAATCCCTGCATGTTGATTGGCTCTCTAAAGAGCGCCAAAAAATTCAGGGCGTGCACCAGAACTCCCACCAAGCAAACACGGAAATGCTCGCTGCTCGCCGAGTACCACAAGTACAGTGATGATTGGGCGAGTAACGAGCATTACCGAGCACTTATGCTCATCACTAATGTTAATCTGTGAATCCCCACATGATCCTGTGTATTGCAATGAACCTCATTAACATCAATAATGTGTGTTGCCCCTCAACGCAACTACATAGGACCAATAAAAAACTACAGTGCAGAACATCAGAAAAGACAAAGATAAAAGACAGAAGATAAAAATCAGTGGAGCCAAGCAGCACCAGGAGTATGTGGAGGGCCAAGAACTGACTATATAATTTTTTTTTAACTCTTTCTAGTAGATTCGATTCGCACTGAATTTCTCAGATGAACATCACTTTTCAGAACTATCATTTTGAAGCACATATGCCGATTCTCAATTTTAACAAATTTGCTCCTCTCTAGTCATTACCCCACAGGTAAACAGATAAACCTGTAATTTTTCTGATTAGGAGATACAAAAAAGAAAAGTACATCATACCAGCCAATGTATCGAAGCAGACTTCAAGTGTTATATCCAGACAATATTATTTCTGCTTGCAGAGCCAACGTTATATAAATGTCCCATTAATCAACTGTAACATGCAACATCCTGTACTAAATGTGAGATTATCTTACATATCTAGCAGGAGTCTTTGTATAACCAAGACTTACGAGCACGGTAATTTTCCATTTCTTATCACAACGTCAAAGCACAGCAGTAGCAGTTGGAACATAATATTTTAGCAGCAGGAATTCTGCTTGTTATCCTGTAACTGGTCTGTATGACATACTTTTGGAACTAAGCAATTTTCTGGCATTCTACCCTTAAATGTAGCCCATTGGTAGCATTGTGCAAAACAGAATTATCACCTTTTTCACTGCCTACCTACAGCAGGGCAGAGGACACTTAATGTACATTATGGGGGGGCACAATTTATAAAACTTACATACAATGATGTAGAGAAGATAGTAAAGAGGCCATGTTCAAATGAAAAATTCACTGGTAATTGACTAGTAATTTTATTCAAGTGGCGGCATTGTCAATTTGTTTCTAGGCTTTTGAAACTACATGACTAAAAAGGTTGCTTAGTCAAGAAAAGTAGATGTCAGTCATCTCTATTGTCATGATAAAAAAAACTTAATGTCCCCATAAAAATTGACCAAAGTAATCCAAATTACCCTGTTTTGGCGAGCAGTCAACATTCTTATTTAAAAAAAAACAAGCACTAGAAAAAGAACCGACTAGAGTCCAAAGTATTTAGAATAAAAAAATTCAAATTTTTATTAATATATCAGGATTAAAAACTGACATTTTTATTTGTATGATGGCCTCCTGACTCTCACCTGACATGATGATGTTGAGGAGGAACAGGGCTGGACAGTTTGAATTCTAAACCAAACCCTTATTGTTATTTTTCAGATAAACTGCCACCAGAGCTGTATGGCATTGACATTTTCTGTTCTCCCCTTTGAAAACACATGAACATTTGGAAAAGTTGAAAGTGCACGTGTATGAGGGGGTCAGGAGAGATAACTATCGATTGAACAATCATTCAGCCTATACATGTCTAATGTGTATGGAAGCCTTAAGGTGGTTGTTTATAGAAAGAAAAAATTCAGGCAAGGATGCACTTAACCTTTTCCCGAGATTTGCAGTACATGTACGCCATCATTGGGAATGATTTCCCGACCAAAGCAGTACATATATGTCATGGATCGCCCGTGCACAGGTGGTTGTGCGCCGGCATTCGTCGCTGGGTGTCAGCTGATTCTGGCAGCTAACACCCGTCTTTCAGTTCCCTGGAGCGGTGCCCGCACTGCTCCAGTCACTTTAACCCCTTAAATTCTGTGACATCAGAGAATAACCATGGTGACCAGATGTTGTCATGATGACATCCGGGTCACCAGGCACTAGCAAGTTAGTTAGATTTAACTAACTTGATCTAACTAACTTGTGTCTGCAGCACTAACAGATTATTATTATTATTATAGTGGTATGCTCAAAGTTTGGGCAGTTTAGGCCAAAATATTGTATTTTTTTTGCAGTCTGCTAACGTAATTATTAAATTTGATAAGACCAAAAACATTTTATACCTAAAGTCCAGAAAGGTAAAAGTGTGGTTTTCAAGCACACTTATCACATACAAGTTGACTCCCAAATCACCCTTTTGTAGTGAACGTGTATAATATTCTATTCCATTTACAATGGGCAAGGCGCGTGCCAAGGGATGGAGAAGTGGACGTGATGGTGATGATGCAGGCCAAGGCCGTGGGCAAGCTGAAATTGGCCCACCGAAAACACCCACATCTTCTCACTGGACCTTGGTGTCCGAAGTCCTAGGGGACCACGGCAAGACAGCACTATTGAAGCCCGAGCAGTGTAAAAAAGTTGTTGATTGGATAGCGGATAATACTTCCAGCTACTTATCCACCACCACCAGCACCCTGTTTTCAACAGGTCAAGTCACAGTGAATCTGGACCGCATATTTCTTACCCTGATCCTCCTTCCTCCCAGAATGCTGAGTGCTTTGAGACAACTGAGCCCACACTCGGACACTCTGAAGAGCTGTTCAGTTTTCCATTTGGAGATTTGTGCCATTCGCCCTCTCCACAAGAAACAGGGCAAAATGATATTCCATGTAGCGATTCACAAATCTTTGAGTAGCCATGGTCATAAGAGGTGGGTGATGATGAGACACAATTGCCGGAAAGTCAGGAGGAGGAACAGGGTGGGGGAGTGGAAGATGAGGTGGTGGATGATGTAGTAACAGAGCCAACCTGGCAGGAAGACATGCAGAGCGAGGACAGCAGCACACAGGGGGAGGTAGGCGTCGCACCACTTCAGGCAGGAAGAAGCAGTGTGGTGGCCGAAGACAGAAGGCGGGCAACCATTCCCCGTAACACCAACTTGACGGAAGTTGCTGTCCAACTGTTAGGTCTTCCCGAGTCTGGTTATTTTTTAAAAACTCTGCTGATAACCCTTAACAGGCCATTTGCCATGCCAGCATCAGCAGGGATAGCAAAACTACCAGCCTTACCACCACCAGCATGATCAGGTACATTGCAGCAAAGCACCTGACTTTGTGGGCCCAACCCAAGGCTCCAGGAACAGTGTCAGCGGGTCATACCACTGCTTCTTCCACTGTTGTGCGTGTAATCAATTACCTCCTCCTTGCACCGCCATTGACCACAGTCAAAGAGCACCATCATCAAGCACGTACATGTCCTTGTCCCAGTGCAGCCCTCAGTTGTCCATACCCCAGTCACTGGAACGTAAGCGGAATGCCCCACAGGCCACAGTACTCAATTCTCATATTTCTCATCTGCTTGGGGTCAAAATGTTGCCTTTTAGGTTCGTGGAGATGGAAGCTTTCCGAAACCTGATGCCGTCCCGGCATTACAAAAGCACGTGTCCCACAACAGTACCCGTGTCCTCAACAATGCAGTTACTGGGAAAGTACACGTAACCACGGACACATAGACAAGTGCTTGTGGCCAGGGACGGTACATCTCGCTGATGGCACACTGGGTTAACATAGTGGAAGCCGGTACCCAGTCAGACCTTGGGATGGAACACATCCTCCCGACGCCAAGGATTGCGGGCCCTACGTCAATCAGGGTTGCCCCCACTGTGTACAGCTCCTGCACCTCCTCCTCTTCAGCCTCCATGTCAGAAAAGAGCACATCAGTCACAAGCTGGAAGCACTGCAGGACTGCAAAAGCAAAGCGGCAAGAGTCTGTGCTGAAGCTAATTTGCTTAGGTTACAAACCGCACAATGCTGAATGAGTGTTAGTTGTGACAGCTGTGTGGCTGACACCGCTAAATCTTCAGCCAGGCATGGTTGTGTGTGACAATGGCAGGAACCTGATGGCAGCTTTGAGGCGAGGCGAACTGACACACATACCATGCCTGACCCATGTGCTGAACTTCATTGTTCAACGTTTTCTAAAAAGCTATCCGGAGCTGCAGGATCTGCTGATTAAAGTACGCCGCCTGTGTGCACATTTTAGAAAGTCAGCTACAGCTTCAGCCTCCCTTGCCGTGCTTCAGAAGCGATTGCAGATTCCGGCTCACCGACTGGTGTGTGATGTCCCAACGCGTTGGAACTCTACACTGCATATGTTAGAAAGGATTTGTGAGCAGAAGCAGGCAGTTGTTGAATACCAGCATCAACAAGGCCGTCGTTTGTCAGGTTTGACTCCACACATAATAGAAAGATAAATCGTGTGCACAGTCTGAAACCGTGAGAATAATAAAAAGAGAACTCGGCACTCAACTTAACGAAAAGGGTAAGTATTTATTGTAGTCCACGGTAGTGAAACGTTTCGGTCCTGAAATTCGGACCATCTTCAGCCACATGTGGTACCGGGAGGGGGTAAAGTTACCCAATTCAAAGGTAGATGGTAGATACTGATGGGTTCAGGTAGATCGCCAGTTTGAGCCCTGATGTCAGGGGTTAAGGTGAGTATCTGGGTGAGAGATAAAGTCCAGTCTCCGCTGTATGCCGTGAGGAGGTCGCGGTATCCACCGCTAGTCCTTGTGCAGTCACGTTTCACTACCGTGGACTACAATAAATACTTACCCTTTTCGTTAAGTTGAGTGCCGAGTTCTCTTTTTATTATGACTCCACACATAATACCTCAGGACTGGACATGGATGTCAGACATATGTAGCATCCTCCAAAACTTTGAGGAGTCCACCAAGATGGTGAGCGGCGAAGACGCTATAATTAGCATCACCATCCCGCTCATCTACATTCTGAAAAGCTCTCTGCTCACAATAAAAGAGGAGGCATTGCATTCGGAGCACAAGGACATGGATCAAGGAACCATAAAGGGTGACTATACACAGCCCAGCCTCGTGTCATCCCAATGTGGATTGGTTGATAATGAGGAAGAGGAGGAAGAACAGGAGCTACTTTCATGAGCTATAGACAGGCGTACAACCACAACTGTCATACCGTCTGTTCAGCGTGGATGGCCTGAGGACAGGGAAGAAAAGGAAAAAAGGAAGAGGAGGAGGAGGACACCTTGGTCAGTTGTCCTGTTGGTGAGGACCCGGAAGTCTTGACTGTTACCAATCTGCCACGCATGGCTGACTTTATGTTGCGCTGCCTTTCCCGTGACCCTCGTATTGTAAAAATATTGGGTACCAGTCATTTCTGGCTAGTGACACTTTTAGACCCACGGTACAAGGATAACTTTCAATCTCTTGTTCCAGAGGCAGACAGGTGTACCAAAATTGTGCAATACCATAGGGCGATTGTTGCAGAATTATTAAAATAATTCCCATCTCAAAATGCTGGCGGCAGAGATAACAGTTTGTTGGCCAACCAAGCAGGACAGGCGAGACAGACACAAGTCCACTCCAGCAGAGGAAGGCGAACACTGGCAAAGTTCTTGGACAGTTTTCTAAGACACGACCATCACCCATGCACTGAGGTGCGGGGTAATCTGACAAGGAATGCAATCTTCTCTAAGATGCTGAGGGAGTACCTTGCTGACCGTACCAACGTCCTCCATGATTCCTCTCTTCCTTTTAATTATTGGGTATTCAAGCTGAACACGTGGCATGAGCTGGCTCTTTACTCCTTGGAGGTCTTGGCCTGCCCTGCCACTAGCGTTTTACCCGAGCAGATTTTTAGTGCTGCTGGTGGCATTATCACAGATAAGCGCATTGGCCTGTGTACCCCACAGGGGAAAATGTTTGCCTATGGGCATTCCAAGTACAGGAGACCCACTCCTTCAAATTGGGCATAGTTTTAATTAGGCCTTCCTCCACGTCTCATCATCCACCGCCACTAGATCACCAGGGTTAACGTGTTCCGTGATGCTACAGCCAGTGTTAAAGGGAATCTGTCACCCCATTTTTGGACTATGAGATGCGACCACCGCCATCAGGGGCTTATCTACAGCATTGTGTAATGCTGTAGCTGAGCCCCCAATGTCACCTGAACGTGAAGAAAAATGAGTTAGATTATACTCACCCAGGGGCGGTCTGGCGTCCGGTCCGGTCCGATAGGCGTCGCGGTCCGGTTCGGCGCCTCCCATCTTCTAACGAAGCCAGCCTCTTCTTTGCGTCCTATCGTGGCTCCTGCGCAGGCGCACTGATCTGCCCTCGTGAGGGCAGAGCAGAGTACTGCAGTGCGCAGGCACCGGGAAAGGTCAGAGAGTTCTGGAGCCTGCGCACTGCAGTACTCTGCTCTGCCCTCACCAGGGCAGATCAGTGCGCCTGCGCAGGAGCCGCAATGGGATGCAGAGAAGAGGCTGGCTTCGCTAGAAGATGGGAGGCGCCGAACCGGACCGTGACGCCCATCGGACTGGACGGCGGACCGCCCCTGGGTGAGTATAATCTAACTCGTTTTTTTCACTTTCAGGTGACATAGGGGGCTTATCTACAGCATTACAGAATGCTGTAGATAAGTCCCTGATGGCGGTGGTCGCATCTCATAGTCCAAAAATGGGGTGAAAGATTCCCTTTAAAATCCTAACAAGGGTGGCTGTTTTTGCTGGGTGTTAAATACTTATTATGGAAAAGGTTGAGGTGTACCCCACAGGTGAAAATGTTTGGCAGCCCATACACTTAGTGTATGGGCATTCCAAGTCTAGCAGACCCACTCCTTTAAATTGGGCCTAGTTTTTAATCAGGCCTTCCTCCATGTCTCATCATACACCGCCACTAGATCACCAGGGTTAACGTGTTCCGTGCTGCTACAGCCAGTGTCAAAATCCTAACAAGGGTGGGTGTTTTTGCTGGGTGTTAAATACTTGTTATGGAAAAGGTTGAGGTGTACCCCACAGGGGAAAATGTTTGCCAGCCCATACACTAAGTGTATGGGCATTCCAAGTCTAGGAGACACGATCCTTTAAATTGGGCCTAGTTTTTAATCAGACCTTCCTCCACGTCTCATCAACCACCGCCACTAATAATGTGGTTTTCCCCCACAGATGGAGCATCAGCGTACTCAGGAGAAATTGCACAACAACTTTATCTGTCTATTTTCTCCTTTTACCCTTGTGAAAATGAAAAAAATTGCTTGTAAAAATCATTTTTCTGACTAAAAAGTTAAATGTTTATTTTTTCCTTCCACGTTGCTTCAGCTCCTGTGAAGCACCTAAAGGGTTAAAAAAAACTTCTTGAATGTGGTTTTGAGTATCTTGAGGGATGAAGTTTTTAGAATGGAGTCACTTTTGGGTATTTTCTGCCATATATACCCCTCAAAGTGACTTCAAATGTGAGGTGGTCCCTAACAAAAATGGTTTTGTATATTTTGTTGTTAAAATCAGAAATTGCTGGTCAACTTTTAGCCCTTATAACTTCCTAAAAAAAAAATAAAAATTGTGCTTATGTAAAGTAGACATGTGGGAAATGTTATTTATTACCTTATTTTGTGCGATTTATTTCTCTGCTTTAAGGGATTAAAAATTCAAAGTTTGAAAATTGCAAAGGTTTCAAAATTTTCGCCATATTTCCAATTTTTTCATAAATAAACGCAAGTTATATCAAAGAAGATTTACCACTATCATGAAGTACAATATGTATCACATATGTCATGAGAAAACTGTTTCAGAATCGTGAAGATCCATTGAAGCGTTCCAGAGTTATAACCTCATAAAGAGACAGTGGTCAGAATTGTAAAAATTGGCGCGGTCATTAACGTGCAAACCACCCTCGGAAGTTAAAGTCCCATAGTGGAACTAAGTAAAAAACATAGTAACATAGTTACATAGTTAGCAAGGATGAAAAAAGACATTTGTCCATCCAGTTCAGCCTATATTCCGTCAGAATAAATCCCCAGATCTACTGTCACGGCTCCCGGGTGTCACTGCTGCGGGTTAGGGCTGTGTGCTGCAGAAAGAGAGCTGAGAGCAGAGTGGCAGAGAACTCACTGGGTAACAAGTAGGACCTGAACCACGTGATCGGGTAGGAGGTGGCCGAGGACAGCACCAGGCGCCTGGGTGCAGAGGATACAATAGACACCAGAGAGTAGTCAGACATTCCAAGGTCAAAACCAGGAGATAACGAGGTACCGGAGGGGTGAGGCAGAGGGATTGTCAAAAGGAAGCCGGAGGTCAGAAAGCCAAGAGAGTAAACGAGCTAAGTCAAGCACAGAGAGCAAAAACGGACGAGAACCGAGCACACACACCAGGGCGTCAGGCACACAGACTATACAAAAGCATAGCTGACAAGGAATCTTAGTCCAGAGTGTGTATAAATACCCCTCCCAGATCCAAAGGGAGGACACCACAATTAACCCTGAGAGAGCAGGGCATTAACCCTGTCCAAACCATGATATCTACGTCCTTCTAAAGAATCTAATAACTGTAAGATACTACATCGTTACGCTCCAGGAAGACATCCAGACCTCTCTTGAACTCCTTGACTGAAAGAAAGTGGAAAAAATGTTGTAAAATATTTTTTTTAAAAATCACAAAATGCTCTATCATCATACCGCCGAACAAAAGTGGAGTAAAACGAAGAATGTAAATAACAATGGTATCGCTTACACTGTCATCTAGTCCCACAAAAATCAGCCTGCCATACATCTCCATCAGCTGAAAAGTAAAAAAGTTATAGCTCACAGAATAAAACAATGCAAAAATAATTATATTTTCTATAAAATAGTTTTTATTCTGTAAAGGCGCAAAAACATTAAAAAAAAACACATAAATGTGGTATCGCTATAATCACATTGATCCGAAGATTAAAGTTTTCATTAAAAAAAGCCTAAAAAGCAATCCCTGAATTTTTTTTAAATCGAAAAAGAATGAGATCCAAAAATATCATGTGTCCGAAAATGGTACCAATACAAACGGTAATTTGTCCCACAAAAAACAAGCCCTCACATGACTGTGTCGGACGAAATGTGGAAAAATTATAGCTCTCAAAATATGGTGATGCAAAAAACTAGCTTTTGCATCACCAGATGCAAATATAAAAGACAGAAGCCAAATATAAAAACCCGATATTATTCTGGTATCGCTGTAATCGCACAGACCAAAGAATAAAGTCGTCTAATCAGTTATAACGCATGAGGAAAGTCGTAAAAAATAAAAATTCTTCACCTTCTATTCATTTTTTCATTCTGCCTCCCAAAGTAAGGCTCGGCTCACATTTATCCTGCGCTTTACGATGAGCGCTTGCACTGGGGTTTCCATGTAAATCTCTGAAATACGTGATTCAGAAGGAATCCCCAGAAGAAGATTCCTTATAATGAGGCTGATGGAGGCACTTTTGATGCCGTCTGGCCTGTGATCCAGTGGTGTCTGTCTTTTTATTAGTAGTACATAAAAATGCCGTCGGCCACAGTTTTATACACCTCTGCAATAAAGGACACCGCTGAGCAAAGGCCAGATGGAATACAGAGTAACTCTGCTGCCTCTTTATAGTGAGTGCCTCCCTCGGGGGGGTTCACCTGAATTATGCCACTTGAAGATTTAAAGGGAAACCCCAATGTAGGTGCTCAGTGTAGAGCACCGGATAAATGTGATCCAAATTGTTATGTAAAATGTAGCCAATACAAGCTTCAACTCCATCCATAAAAAAAGCAGGTCCCCACTCACATTTGTCATCTGTTAACAGAAATATAGAGGATTTCCTCATTACTAGCAGCACAAAGGCTCTGGAAAAGCTAAATGGTACCTCGCCCCTCAACAGAAATTCAGCAAAATCTGTGCTCCCAAATCCAAATGCCAGCCTCCCTTCTGAGCCCGAGTTTGCCTAAACCACATATAGCGTCCACATGTTTCTGTAACTATGAGAGCACCCCTAATTCACAGCTGGGTAATATAATGGTAGTTTGCAATTTTCACTCAGCCACATCAACTGCTACTTGTTTCTGGAAAACTCCCATGGAGTCAAAATCATCACTACACCGGTAGATAAATTCCCAAAGGGGTATAATTTCCAAAAAGTCCGTCACTTGAAGGGGGATTCTGCTCTTTCAGCACTTACGGGCTCTGTATATGGAGTCTGCAAATTAATCTAGGAATATCTGCGCTCCAGGAGGCAAATAGCGCTCCGTCCCTCTCGAGTCTCCGGTATGGCTAAGCAGTACTGTACAGCCAAATTTGGTGCATTTCTACATTCAGCAGAAATTGTGGGACAAATTTTGGTGTCATTTTTACCCATCTGCCTGTGTGAAAATATTAAATTTGGGGCTAAACTAAATTTTGGTTGTAAAAATATAATAATTTTTTTCTTCATTGCCCAATGGTATAAAATACTGTGACTCACCTGTAGAGTCAATATGATCATTGCACCCCTAGATTATTTAATTAAGAAGGGTAGTTTGTAAAATGGAGTCTTTTATGGGGGCTTCTGCTGTTCTGGCATCTCAGGGGCTCTGCCAATGTGACATGTCACCCACTAACCATTCCAGCAAAATGTGAACTCCAATATAGTGCTTCTTCCCTTCTGAGCTTTGCACTGTGCCTCAAAAGTAGTTTTTAACCACATATGGGGTATTGGCGTACCCAGGAGCAATTTCACAACAAATTTTGGGGCCCAATTTATTCTGCTATCCTTGTACAACAAAAAAAATTGGGGCTAAAATAGCATGTTATTTTTTTAATTTTCACTGCTCTATGTTATAAATGCTCACCACACATCTAGATACATTCCTTGAGGGGTCTAGCTTCCAAAATGGTGTCACTTGTGGGGATTTTCCACTGTTTACGCATATCAGGGGTTCTCCAAATGCGACATGACACCAGCAGACCATTCCATCAAAGTCTGCTTTTCAAAACGTCACTCCTTCTTTTGTGATCCCTGCCATGAGCCTAAACAGTACTTTACCCTCACATATGGTGTATCATTGTACTCAGGAGAAATTGTATAACAAATTATATTGTGCAATTTCTATTGTTACCCATGTGAAAATGCAAAATGTGGGGCTAAAAAAAATTTTGTGGTGAAAATGTGATTTTTTTTATTTTCACAGTTTAGTGTTATGAACTTCTGTGAATCACTTAGGGGTTCTAGATGCTCACGACACATCTAGATAAGTTCCCTAAGGGGCCTAGTTTCCAAAGTGGTATCACTTGTGAGCAGTTTTTACTGTTTAAGCACATCAAGAGATCTCCAAATCCACTAATTAATCCAGCAAATTTTACATTCAAGAAGTCAAATGGCGCTCTTTCTCTTCCGAACCAGCGGTGGTTTTCCCCCAAATATAGGGTATCAGCATGCTCAGGAGAAATTTCACAACAAATTTTGGGGTCCATTTTTCCTGCTACCCTTGCAAAAATAAAAAAAATTGGGGTTTTTGTGACAAAAATTTAAATGTTAATTTTTTCCTTAAACATTCCAAAAATTCCTGTGAAGCACACGAAGGCTTAATAAACTTCTTGAGTGTTGTTTTGAGCACCTTGAGAGGTGCAGTTTTTAGAATGGTATCACTTTTGAGTATTTTCTGTCATATTGGCCCCTCAAAGTCACTTCAAATGTGAGGTGGTCCCTAAAAAAATGGTTTTGTAAATTTAATTGGAAAAATGAGAAATCGCTGGTCAACTTTTAACCCTTATAAGTTCCTAACAAAAAAAAGTATGTTTCAAAAATTGTGCTGATGTAAAGCTGACATGTGGGAAATGTTATTTATTAACTATTTTGTGTGATATATCTCTCACATTTAAGAGCAAAAAAAGTAAAAGTTTGAAAATTGCAAAATTTTCAAAAGTTTTGCCAAATTTTCATTTTTTAACAAATAAACACAAGTCATCTCAAATAAATTTTACCACTATCATAAAGTACAATGTGTCATGAAAAAATTTTCTCAGAATCAGTGGGATGTGTTGAAGCGTTCTAGTGTTATTACCAAATATAGTGACACTGGTAAGAATTGTAAAATTTGGCCAGGTCATGAAGGTGAAAACAGGCTCGGGGTGAAGGGGTTAAAATAAAAAAATGGTGATGTACTCACATTCTAACGCCTCCATGAATCTATTACTGGCCACTATTGAAATATGCATCACCACCAGAAGTAATGCCTGTTTCGTTGCTTCTTTTGGAAGTCAGAGGACCACCGCAGCCAGTGATCAGGACCAGAGGAGCGTGTCATTCGTTGTTTCATTAATGACATGCTCTCTGACTAGTAACAGGCTGCAGAGGTACTTTGACTTAGGAATGGAGTAGGCATTGCTTTCATACCTGGCCAAGAAATCCAGAGCGGCCGTGGCTGGATCTATAGGGTAAATCTGCCACCATTTTATATTTTGAGATCAACCATGCCTAAAGCAAAATAAAAATTTATATCAGACATCTTCAGTAATGGCAGAAACATAGGACCTTTCACCAAAATTTTCATGTTGAGCTGGATACATGGTATAATAGTGGCTGCAGTGCCAAGTAAAACTTTTTTTTTGCATCTCCATTGCGGAAATATTAGCAATTAAAGTATTTGGCAGTTAATGAGCTAACTTTTGCCAAGTATAAGTGGCTGTTATTAAAGAGTTTTTACTGGAGTCGTGTACTTCTTCCCCATGTATGAGTTGCTATCTGATAGCGCCCACTAACCACAACCCAAGAGATTAAATAATTTAAAAAAGAAATGTTTTATTCCACTCTGCAGCCAGAATTACATTGTGTGTCCAGTTCAGAATGATCAATTGGGTGAAAATTCCTCTTTAAAGAGAAAAAGCAGAAGAACAATATGCTCTGCATACTATTACAATGAGTTACAAAAAGCTGTTGACATATAAATTGCTACATTTATGCTTGATTTTTATAAAGGAGTTGTCCAAAATAATGCTCAGTTTTACATCTGTAGCCATTCGCTTGCCTAGCGCTCTCGGACCAAATACTGCTGAGGCCTTTGATTGGCTACAGACAGAGCATGGGGTATTTGGGCTGCAATGTCTAATATATACAGGCAGTGCATACTGTATATTAGTTATTTTACATGTATGGCTGCCTGTGTGAAGTGTTTTCCTTATCTTGAAACACAATTTTAAAGCTTTCAAATACATTTAATTACATCAACCAAACTGGCAGATTATGTCAAGATAGGTAGACCACTTAATGAGTATGGGGAGTGGGGGTCACCTGATTCCCCCAACAAATGGTGGCAGGGAAAATAGTGAAGGGGCATGTTGAATTACAACACCTGATTCTTTTGCTTACTTGGGCATCAGGTTGCCATAAGAGTTGTCTAGCAGTAGATGATTAACTTATGCATGCTTAGTAGTGATAAGAGAACGTGCTCTAATAAGGTGCTATCCAAGCATGCTAGGGTGCTAACCAAATGACTTCAGCGTGCTTGAAAAATATGTTCGAGTCCCCAAGGCTGCATGTTTCCTAGTTGTTCAACAGCCACAACAAATACAGGGATTGCCACGAGACATGCAGCCGTGGGGATTGAAACCTAGTATTCGAGCATGCTGAAGTCACTCGGTTAGCACCTTATTCGAGCACGTTCTCTCATCACTAGTGCTTAGCTATCCTGAGGATGTTAGTTCGTAAGGAATTCAGGAGACATAGCTGTCTGTTGATTAAGCATTTGCCGGACCCGTTTTGTAAGGTGTACGCTACTAAACACAGCCTGGCAACATTTTGCAGTCGAGAGTAGTGTTGAGCGATACTTCCCGATATCAAGAAGTATCAGATCGGATTGGATCGGACCGATACCCAAAAAGTATCGAGTATCGCCGATTCCGATACCCGAAACCAATGCAAGTCAATGGGACAGAAATATCGGAATTAAAATAAACCCTTTCTTTCCTTGTAAACACTAGATAAACACACATAGAATACATATATATATATATATATATATATATATATATATACATGTCATTATGACAAAATATATATATACATATATTTATAGTTCATACACTTCTACATAGTAAAATAGCCACTGATTCAATTGCCGGCTTTTGTGAAGTTACAGAACCACCCGACATGAAATGACACATGGTTTACATACAGTTAACCATGTCATTTCATGTAGTTTGATATATGGTTTTCACTAACAATTACATGAGTGTATGTGTGCAAAATTTCACACATCTAGGGGTTAATTCACTATTTTCTCAACCAACAGACAAAGCCAGCGAGTGGGGGCAGATAATAATAGCCCAGAGAGGGACCATTATTTTTGGCCCCCCCCTGGCTACTAAGATCTGCCCCCAGACACCCCAGGAAAGGCAAATCTATAATAAGATTCGCCCTTTTTGGCACTTTGCCGGTCTATTCCCATTGCCCTGTTGCAGTGGCGAATGGGTTAATAATGAGTTAAAGCCACCTTGCTATTGAAATGTGACTTTAAGCCAGGTTAATAATTGAGAGTTGTCAATTTGACAACTCTCAATTATTAATCCTATTGAAGGAAATAAAAAAACACACACATGAAGAGTAAATAATTTTAATGTAATAAACACACATTTTTTTGACCATCGTTTATTTAACTGGTAATCCTTGCGAAGCCATTGGTCTCCTGTAATAAAGAAAAAAAAATAAAACAACTGTCACGCTGTCTAATGATATGTATACAATGTCAGTACACTATTAATACAGGAACAACACTCTATACAACAACTAGTATAGCAACATCAGCATGAAAGTATAGAATAGATTTACCTCACACGATATCTGCTGAACTCAGGGTTAATCTTGAGGACTTGATGAGCTGAAACAGGAAAGAGGTGGACCGGGATCTAACCTGACCCTAAACTGGGGTCCTAACTAATCCCTCACCTTGGAGGTACTGATAATGGTTCAAGGTCCAAGTCACCAACCTAACCCTGTCTCCTATCAGACCCTAAACCCTGTAATCAGTCCTAAGAAGGATCCTGACTACCACCAAAGGGATATGGGCTGATCTTAGCTAAATACACAGATTAGACATATAAGACAGACAGGATAACACTCGCTTGCATACAAACTCAAACACCAAAGGAAAATAAATGGTCTGGGAAATAAACTCTAACCAAGTTGAGCTTAGAACAACTAAGGAGCTCACAACTAAAGTCTATACAGATTCATTCCTATCTGTGGTCTGCATGAAGGTTTCACTGGCAACTCCCCAAGCAGACAACCAGGAATTTAAAGGAAACCAATCAACAAATAATCAATTGCAGCCGGGAGAAACTGCACCCAGTCCCAGAACCGAGCACAGACAGAATTAACTCCCTAGCTGCCAAACACAAAGAAACAGCAGCTCAGCTGTGAGAAGTCAAAATGTGCAACCGCGACGATCTTCGTGGCAATGCACACATGACAGTACCCCCCCTTCTACGAGGGGCCTCCGGACCCTCAGGGCCAGGCCTGCCCGGGTGAGTTCTGTGGAAGGTCCGAACCAAACGATCTGCGTTAACATCAGACGCAGGGACCCACGTCCTCTCCTCTGGACCATACCCCTTCCAATGCACCAAGTACTGAAGGGACCGGCGATTCAGACGTGAGTCAATGATCTTTGATACTTGAAATTCCAAGTTACCATTGACCAACACAGGAGGAGGAGGTAGAGGTGACGGTATGACTGGTGCCACATACCTTTTAAGTAATGACTTGTGGAACACATTATGAATTTTAAACGTAGGAGGGAGGTCCAGACGAAATGCCACAGGATTAATTATGGAACTGATCCTGTACGGCCCGATGAATCTGGGACCCAGTTTCCAGGAGGGCACTTTAAGTTTTATATTCCTGGTAGACAACCATACCAGATCGTTCACATTCAGATCTGGACCAGAAACTCTCCTCCTATCAGCCATACGTTTGTAACGGTTCCCCATCGCACTCAGATTATTCAATACACCTCTCCACACAGAAGCAAGTGACGACGAGAAACGCTCCTCCTCAGGAACCCCAGAAGGGCCCCCCCCATTGAAAGTACAAAACTGGGGATGAAAACCATATGCCCCAAAAAACGGGGACTTACCAGTGGACTCGCTCCGCCTGTTGTTAAGAGCGAACTCTGCCAGAGGCAAGAAAGAAGACCAGTCCTCTTGGTTCTCTGAAACAAAACACCGGAGATATGTCTCTAAGCTCTGATTCAGACGCTCTGTCTGACCATTGGTCTGCGGATGAAAAGCCGAGGAAAATGACAATTGCATCCCCCGACGTAAACAAAATGCCCTCCAAAATTTGGACACAAACTGAGACCCCCTATCTGACACCACATCAGAAGGCAACCCATGAAGTCTAACGATCTCCCTAATGAACACCTGCGCCAGAGTTTTAGCATTAGGGAGTGCAGGAAGAGCAACGAAATGTGCCATCTTACTGAACCTGTCAACAACCACCAGTATGACAGTATTCCCTGACGACGGAGGAAGGTGGGTAATGAAGTCCATAGATAAATGAGTCCATGGACGCTCCGGAAGTTTCAAGGGTAAAAGGGTCCCAGACGGACGGGTATGAGGGGTTTTAGAGCGAGCACACACCCCACATGACGCGACAAAAGTTATAACATCTTTATTAGCATTAGGCCACCAAAACCGGCGAGAAAGGAGATCTAAAGTAGCCTTACTCCCTGGATGTCCTGCTAGAGCAGGATTATGATGTGCCTCAATAACCTTTTGTCTCAACAGATTTGGGACAAACAGTCTCCCTGGAGGTCCTGCAGGGGCGTCCCCCTGAGCCTCTAACACCTCCTCCTCAAGCTCAGAAAATACAGCCGACACTACCACCCCCTCCTGAAGGATAGGACTCGGGTCATCCTTTTTTCCCGGCCCCTGGGAAACTGCGAGACAAGGCATCAGCCTTTACATTCTTAGACCCCGGGCGATAAGTGACGACAAAATTAAACCTGGTAAAAAACAACGACCATCGAGCTTGTCTGGAATTCAGACGCTTAGCGGATTCCAAATACAACAGGTTCTTGTGATCAGTAATAACGGTAACCGGGTGGACTGCCCCCTCCAAAAAGTGACGCCATTCTTCAAAAGCTAACTTAATGGCCAAAAGTTCCCTATTGCCGATATCATAATTCCTTTCGGCGGACGACAATTTCTTAGAAAAGAAAGCGCACGGATGCCATTTACCAGGGGACGGACCCTGGGACAATATAGCACCCACCCCTACGTCAGACGCATCCACCTCCACAATGAACGCTGAGATGCATCTGGTTGGATGAGAACGGGTGCCGAAGCAAAACATTTCTTCAAAAGGAAAAGGCTTGGCAAGCTTTGTCCGACCATTTAGAAAAATCTGTCCCTTTTCTTGTCATGTCAGTGAGAGGTTTGACGACAGATGAGAAATTACAAATAAATTTCCGGTAGTAGTTAGCAAACCCCAAAAAACGCTGCAGAGCCTTAAGATCCCCTGGCTGATCCCATTCAAGCACTGCTCTCACCTTTTCAGGGTCCATACGGAAACCGGAGGCTGACACCAAAAAACCCAAAAACTGAAGTTCCTGTACGGCAAATACACACTTCTCCAGTTTGGCGTATAGTTTATTGTCTCGCAAGATCTGCAACACCTGTCTCACATGCTCCTGATGAGACACAAGATCTGGCGAGTAAATTAAAATGTCGTCCAAATATACAACCACAAACAGCCCCACAAGGTGACGAAAAATGTCATTAACAAAATGTTGGAATACTGCTGGTGCAGTAGTCAGACCAAAAGGCATGACAAGGTTCTCATAATGTCCCTCCGGCGTGTTAAACGCCGTTTTCCACTCATCCCCCTCTTTTATCCTAATCAGATTATACGCCCCCCTGAGATCCAATTTAGAGAACCATTTGGCGCCAACAATTTGATTGAAGAGATCAGGAATAAGAGGGAGTGGATACGGATCTCGAACAGTAATCCGATTAAGTTCGCGGAAATCCAAGCAAGGGCGTAGGCCTCCATCTTTCTTCTTCACAAAGAAGAACCCCGCAGCTACTGGGGAAGATGAAGGTCTAATATGCCCTTTGGCCAGACTTTCAGAAATATAATCTTTCATAGCCTGCCTCTCAGGACCAGAAAGATTATACAACCTAGCTTTAGGCAACTTAGCATCAGGAAGGAGATTAATAGAGCAGTCATACACGCGATGAGGAGGCAACTCCTGACACCCCTCCTCAGAGAAAACATCCCCAAAATCCTCCAAAAAAGGAGGCAATGTACTAGGCACGACCGCACTGATGACTGTGTTCATGCAGTTGCTTTTGCAAAACTCACCCCATTGGCTTATTTCTCTGGACTGCCAATTAATCACAGGGTTATGTTTAATCAACCAAGGAAGTCCCAACACAATGGGAGTAGGTAGACCCTCCAACACATAACAAGATAATTGTTCCCTATGTATTGCCCCTACCCGAAGGTCAATGTTATGAACCTCATGAACAAAGCTACCTTGGCCGAGAGGCCTGGCGTCAATGGAGAATATAGGGATCGGTTTGACCAATACACTCAGATGCATACCTTGAGCCTGAGCAAACTGAGCGTCAACCAGATTAGCCCCGGAACCACTATCAAGAAGAACAGACAATCTCTCCACTCTCGTACCAACTACCACCTCCACTGGTACAAGGAACTGAGAAGAACTGGCGGATGAAATACATACTCCCAGGTTGTCGTCCAACACACAACCTGGGATTAACAGTTTTCCGGCGACTTTTGGCTCAACAAGGCACGGGATGGACATTCTCCAACAAAATGTCCCTCTTTCCCGCAGAAAAAACATCTTCTAGTCCTGCGGCGTACCGCCAATCCCCTCCTACGAAATGATGTCCCTCCCAACTGCATAGGCTCATCCGAACAGACAAGGGGAACCTCAACATAAGGGACTTTAGTGGTAGGTGGAGAAACAACAGGGAGTGGGGTTACCTCACCCCTCTCCCGAAGCCGTCTATCAGTACGGATAGCTAAGGCCATAGCAGCCTCCAGAGAAGGAGGAGACTCATACTGAGCCAAAACGTCTTTTAATTTATCAGAAAGCCCATGACAAAACTGACTCCTAAGAGCTGGGTCATTCCACTGAGTATCTGTGGCCCATCTACGAAACTCAGAAGCAAATTCCTCTGCCGGACGATCTCCCTGCTGTATCTTACGTAATTTTGTCTCAGCAAGAGAGACCCGATCTGGGTCATCATATACCAATCCCAGGGCAGTAAAAAATTGATCTACAGACAGTAGAGCCGGGGATCCCGGAGGAAGGGAAAATGCCCAGGATTGAGGGTCCCCTTGCAGAAGTGAGATAACAATTCCCACTCTCTGCTCCTCACTCCCTGATGATCGAGGCCGAAGCCGAAAATACAATTTACATGCCTCCCGGAAGGTGAAAAATTTGTCTCGCCCACCAGTGAACCTGTCCGGGAGAGCAACCTTAGGTTCAACTCTGGTTTGCTCCAGGGGAGACAAAACTTTGGACTTAATGTCCGTCAGCTCCATGGATAATCCCTGCAACTGCAGAGCCAGCTGGGCTACTGGATCCATGGTAACTGGAGATAATTTTTATGGCCAGTGAAAATGTCACGCTGTCTAATGATATGTATACAATGTCAGTAAACTATTAATACAGGAACAACACTCTATAAAACAACTAGTATAGCAACATCAGCATGAAAGTATAGAATAGATTTACCTGACACGATATCTGCTGAACTCAGGGTTAATCTTGAGGACTTGATGAGCTGAAACAGGAAAGAGGTGGACCGGGATCTAACCTGACCCTAAACTGGGGTCCTAACTAATCCCTCACCTTGGAGGTACTGATAATGGTTCAGAGGTCCAAGTCACCAACCTAACCCTGTCTCCTATCAGACCCTGAACCCTGTAATCAGTCCTAAGAAGGATCCTGACTACCACCAAAGGGATATGGGCTGATCTTAGCTAAATACACAGATTAGACATATAAGACAGACAGGATAACACTCGCTTGCATACAAACTCAAACACCAAAGGAAAATAAATGGTCTGGGAAATAAACTCTAACCAAGTTGAGCTTTGAACAACTAAGGAGCTCACAACTAAAGTCTATACAGATTCATTCCTATCTGTGGTCTGCATGAAGGTTTCACTGGCAACTCCCCAAGCAGACAACCAGGAATTTAAAGGAAACCAATCAACAAATAATCAATTGCAGCCGGGAGAAACTGCACCCAGTCCCAGAACCGAGCACAGACAGAATTAACTCCCTAGCTGCCAAACACAAAGAAACAGCAGCTCAGCTGTGAGAAGTCAAAATGTGCAACCGCGACGATCTTCGTGGCAATGCACACATGACAACAACATTATTCTTACCTATCCACCGCTCTGTCAGGTCCCACGCTGTAATCCTTCACAAAGGGTTAACTGCCTTACAGCCAAGCAGTGCAGATAATGCTGCCTGCTCAGCTGTAAGCTCCCGAATGAATGAGTTCCTCTCCCGGCGACAGGAGAGGAAGTGATTAGTGTGGAAAGCTTCATTGATTGCTTCCCACTTTCACTTCAGGTCAGCCGGGATTCCCTCTGACGTCACTGATGCTGTGCAGTGTCCCAGGCTGACCTGAAGTGAAAGTGGGAAGCAATCAATTAAGCTTCACACACTAATCACTTCCTCTCCTGTCAGCCGGGAGAGGAGCTCATTCATTTGGGGGTTTACTGCCAGGCTGGCAGCATTAGCTGCGGTCCCTGCAGTAAACATTAACCCTTTGAGAAGGATTACATCAGGTGACCTGACTGAACACCAGATAGGTAAGAATAATGTTGTTTTATTATTTTATTTTTATTACAGGTGAACAAGGGCTTCGAATGGATTTACCTGGAAAATAAAATATGGTCAAAAACTGTTTCATTATTTCATTAAAATGATTTTTAATTAAAGTATGTGTGTTTTATTTTTATTTCATACAATAGGATTAATAATTGATAGTTGTCTAATTGACAGCTCTCAATTATTAACCTGGCTTAAAGTCACCTTCCAATAGCAGGGTGGCTTTAACCCATTATTAACTCATTATCAACCCACCGCTACAGGGCAATGGGAATAGACGGGCTAAGGGCCAGAAAGGGTGAATCTTATTATAGATTTGCCTTTTCTAGGGTGTCTGGGGGCAGATGTTAGTAGCCAGGGGGGGGCAAAAATAATGGTCCCTCTCTGGGCTATTATTATCTGCCCCCACTCACTGGCTTTGTCTGTCTGGTTAAGAAAATAGTGCGGGAGCCCACGCATTTTTTTTCAATGAATTTACACCTTTAATTAACCGCTACATGTGTGAAATTTTGCACACAAACACTCATGTAATTGTTAGTGAAAACCATATATCAAACTACATGAAATGACATGGTTAACTGTATGTAAACCATGTGTCATTTCATGTTGGGTCTGTAATTTCACAAAAGCCGGCAATTGAATAAGCAGCTATTATACTATGTAGAAGTGTATGTACTATAATATATATATATATATATATATATACATGTCACAATGACATTTTATATATATATATATATATATATTATATATATATATATTATATATATATATATATATATATATGAGGTGTAAAATTGTTGAAAAAAAATGTGTGGGCTTCCGCGCTATTTTCTCAACCAGACAAACAAAGCCAGCGAGTTAGGGCAGATAATAATAGCCTAGGGAGGGTGCATTTATTTAGTGTCCCCCGGCTACTAACATCTGCCCCCAGACACCCCAGAAAAGGCAAATCTATAATTAGATTCGCCCTTTCTGGCACTTAGCCCGTCTATTCCCATTGCCCTGTAGCGGTGGCGAATGGGTTAATAATGGTTTAATGCCACCTTGCTATTGAAAGGTGACTTTAAGCCAGGTTAATAATTGAGAGCTGTCAATTAGACAACTATCAATTATTAATCTTATTGTATGAAATAAAAATAAAAACACACACTTTAGTTAAAAATCATTTTAATGAAATAATGAAACAGTTTTTCACCATCTTTTATTTTCCAGGTAAATCCATTCGAAGCCCTTGTTCACCTGTAATAAAAATAAAATAATAAAGCAACATTATACTTACCTATCCGGTGTTCAGTCAGGTCCCCCGATGTAATCCTTCTGAAAGGGTTAATGTTTAGTGCAGGGACCGCAGCTAATGCTGCCAGTCTCGCAGTAAACCCCCAAATGAATGAGCTCCTCTCCCGGATGACAGGAGAGGAAGTGATTGGCTGGGAAGCGTAATTGATTGCTTCCCAGGCTAATCAGTTCAGGTCAGCCGGGGACACCGCACAGCATCAGTGATGTCAGAGGGAATCCTGGCTGACCTGAACTGAACTGATTAACAAAAATAGGGGATCCCCTCGAAAAAAAAAATGGCGTGGGGTCCCCCTATTTTTGTTTACCAGCCAGATGAAGCAGACTACTGAGGCCTGGTATTTAACACTAGAAGTCCCAGAAATTTCAAGCTCCCCCCTGAAGTCCCGAAAGAGGGTCAAATGACCCTTAGTCCAAACTGACATCTAGACAGATCCGGCGGAAAAACGAATACGTTTCATCAGTTTTCCACAATGACGGTGCGACAGTAATGGCCTTAATTACAGAACAAAAGACGGTGATTATAGGATGTTAGCTAAAATCCTTTAGGTCATTCGACCCGTCTCTGGGTTCCAAAGGTAGAAATGTTAAATGACCCCTCTCTGGGACTTCTAGTGTTAAGGCTGTTAAGGATCCAAGATCCATGAACCTTGCAAGCCTGATAATACCAGGCCACAGCAGTCTGCTTATCTTGGTTGGTTAACAAAAATAGGGGATCCCCTCGAAAAAAAAAATGGCGTGGGGGTCCCCCTATTTTTGTTAACCAGCCAAGTAAAAAGCAGACTGCTGTGGCCTGGTATTAAAAGACTGTCAAGGCCCATGGATTTTGGCCCTCAACAGCCTAAAAATACCAGGCTGCAGCAGCCCCACAATTTGCGCATCCAAAGATGCGCCAATTGTGGCACTTTACCCGGCTCTTCTCACTTGCCCTGTAGCGGTGGCAAGTGGGGTAATAAGGGGTTAATGTCACCTTTGATTGAACGGTGACAATAAGCCCGGTTAATAAAGGAGAGGCGTCAATAAGACACCGATCCATTATTAATCATAAAGGTTGTAAATGTTTAAATAAATACACAGCCAGAATAAAGTCTTTTAATGAAATAAGACACAACACAGTTTTCATTATTTTTTTATTGCACGCTCATCCTGCGACGCCATCGATCTCCTGTAAAAAAACAAAAATAACAAACCAACACAAATACTCCCTGTCCGACGTAGTCCAAGATAACGAGTGTCCCACGACGAGTCCAGCTCTGCTATATATGGATGCCAGGCTCAGCCTGACATCCAGACACAGCAGAGCAGCTTACCGGAGAGATTCCCGGCGGTGACGTCATCCGGACTTCTTTACGGCCAGCTGTCGCGAGAGTACAGCTGGCCGAGATTACCCAGTACCCAGCAGCACGTGCAGTTATCGCGAGAAGCTGCACGTTACCGCCAGGAAGAGTGTAATGGCCGGCCATCCACAACGTGACCACTGGGGATCTTCTGCCAGGTAAGTGCTGAGTCCTGACTCCTGACAGACCCGACCACACTGACAGTGACACTTTCGGGAAGTTCCTGTCACGTACTTCCTTCTGTGACACAGGAACTCCCCATATACTTTACTGCCAATGTCCGATTCCGGTATCCGATATGAAAAAAGTATCGGATCTCAGAATCGGAATTTCAATACAGCGAATATCGGCCGATACCCGATATTTGCAGCATCGGAATGCTCAACACTAGTCGAGAGTTTTTTCTAGCAGGATGATAGTTTCAGATCTTCTTTTATGTTTGACAGCTGATGTACTCAAATATATTATTGTTGTTAAATGAGGACATCTGAAAACTGTATACAGCTTATCGGCTATCAAATCTAATCAAAATCACTACAAACCAAAATCGAACATTATCACTGAGAAATCCTTTAACAATAACGCTCGGCTCTTATCTCCTAAGATGTTTTGTAACATGTGCAGGGAGAATTAAAAGCAGCTGCAGTAGTTTCATTCACTGCCATATGTTCAGTCATGCATACAGAACAAGCAGACAGATGCAGAGCAGAACATTAAAATAGGTCACCACTTATGTACTATTAGACCTTACCGACTCTATGAGAAAAAAAACATCAAAAAATTCAAAATGTTGCTTAAATCGAAAATGTAAATTTAAGGGAATCTGTTGAATTATTTGTCATATATCATTATCCCTGACCCTGACAAAGACTAAACCTAACCTGGTGATACCTTTCCTTTAAATTCTGATCGTGACAAATCAGCTTGATTCATTTTGTGAAGGTCAATAAAGCACATCACATAATGCCAAAAAGCTGTCACTTACATTTACCTTTAAAGGGGTAATTTTCTGAAGGTCAATATAGCATATCACTTAGGGCTAAAAAGCTGTTACCTACATTTAGCTGAAGTGGTTTTCTGGGTTCAGCATACTTTTCTGCAGTCTCTGTATGTGACTGCAGATTGTTGGATCCTGACATTGTGCTAATGGATACTGTCAGTGTTTCCCTCTATTTCCAGCTCTAGCAATCGTCAAATATTCACAGGTATGCAATTTTCATGCTTTCAGTTATGTGCCAGCTATCTTCTCATAAGCATTTCTCAAAAGAACATTTACTGAAGCAGATGAGAAGCTAGTTGGCACATAGCCAAAAAAAGCATGCAAATACTTTGTGACCAGCAGAATTCATATGACCGCTGTAGGGGTGGAACACCAATCCACGGGGTTCTTTTATTTCACACATAGGGATTAGTGTTTATTTTCACTGATTGTACAGAAAACAAAACCTTGTCTAGGCACTAACTAAACAATACAGATCCTGACCACTCAAGGACAGCTGAGCTAGTCCCAGAACATGCAGTCATGCAAAATAGTTATCGTCCATAGAAACCACTGATCCTTGTAGTTTGGTGCACACAGCTTATGCAGTCTCTTCACAGAGAAATTCTGACTGGTCTCTCTCCAGCTCCAACACAACCCACTCTGCTCAGCTTCCCCAGCTGACTGATCAGTAAACACATGGCCTGTTCTAGTCATAGCTAGCTAGGTGCACCTAATCAGAACCTGTAGTGCTAGGTTTTAACCCTGTCTTACCTAGCTTGCTACATTGCACACTAGGGTCAGACTGGCTATTGATCAATTCTGGCAAATGGCAGATGGTTTCTCCATGTGGCTCATTTGTCTGCAAAACTGTTACTGTTACACAGTTAGGATTCAGCGGGCTCCGCTACTACTTATTGAAAGTTTATTCAAGGGTTTAATAATCTATATGATGACATTATTCTGTCAATATGTGGTGGTATTATGTAGTCATGGTATAGTAGTATTATTGGTCATATTTGTTTTGAAGTAACATGTCATTGGTTTACTGCAACAGAAAGGAGCCAGAAGACCTTAGCGTCTGATTTCTCCTGCTTCTCCACTGATTAGAAGCACTTCACCTTCATAGTAATGGTGTAAATTTCTTTTAGCAGTGCAGGGGTTAGTCTGCTCAGTTGAGAGCTCCTGGATGCTTTCCTGCATTAAGGCTGTCAACTGTGCACTGTTAGCCACTCCCATCTACTATATAAACTGATACCTGGCTTGCCAGAGCTAGCTTATGCTGCATGGCTGGAGGTTGTTTGTGGCTATTGTTGGAGAAGGCGTTTGGTGGATTTATCTGTGACTGTTGCTAGGGTATTGTGTGTGATAATTCCCTTTATTCTCCTACCTTGGTTTAACTCCATCCTCCACTCCCTGGTGTTTATCTCTGTTGTTTATGTGTGTATATTTGTATGATTGGTATTTTGCTTTATCCTGTTCGTATTACCTTGTTAGACTGGTTGGTGTATTACGGTACACTACCACTCCACTCTTCCCAGGGTGGGGAAAGGTTACAGACTGAAGGTGGATTCAGGAACTAAGGCAAGGTACGTGGCCTCTGTATCTTCACCATGAGATGTAATCTGGGGAAAAGGTGAGCTAGGGTACCCCTAGTGCTAGGTACAGGGAAGGAGCCCCTGGTTCTGGGACACCCAACAACAGAATAAAGTTTGATTTTCTCCAGGCAGAGTAATATAGAACTCCATCTCGTGAAGGGGGGAAACATGGACCTGGGAGATTTAAAAATGGCAGGGCTGAATTTCAGTCCCATTCCTGCTTTCCAACCTTCTATACTGGGGTCAGAAAACCACTTTTTCAGTGAGCATCTACAGGGTCTATAAGACATGCTTATTGGGTTCTAGGAAGATATTTCCAGTATTATCTAAAGCAGTAGAACTCAAACAGTGAGGTGAGGTACCCTGCAGATAAGGTGTACTGTGCTTTTTAGGTGCCACAGATTTAGAAGTTCTGCCTTGATGGCCAAGGAATAACATTGTTATCCCAGCAGAATTAATCCATGACAAATTGCTTTATTTTTTAAGACATTTTTTGCACAGAAAAAAAAGTTACACATACAATAGATGAGAACAAACATGTAACTTCCATCTTTAGGATAAATGGCAAGGGTCAGGATAGGTAGGTGTTGTAAAACTTGCAATTGGTAACATGGCTGGTTCTGGAATATGATTGTTCCTATTGCACTTGGTATCAGAATGGATATGATGCTATCCATATAACATTCACCCAGGTGCGGACATATCATTGATGCAACCTGTGCGGTTAGGTGGCCCATTTCTTCCCCAAAACCAGGTGCAATTTTGCATTTTAACACCTTTACTCCCATGAGTTGTTTGCACGTTAATGACCAGGCCAATTTTTACAATTCTGACCACTGTCTCTTTATGAGGTTATAACTCTGGAACGCTTCAACGGATCTTCGCGATTCTGAGTAAGTTTTCTCATAACATATTGTACTTCATGGGAGTGGTAAAATTTATTCGATATAACTTGCATTTATTTATGAAAAAAATGGAAATATGGCAAAAATTTTGAAAATTTTGCAATTTTCAAACTTTGAATTTTTATTCCTTTAAAACAGAGAAATATGCCATGCAAAATAGTTAATAAATAACATTTCTCACTTGTCTACCTTACATCAGCACAATTTTGGAACCAAAATCTTTCTTGTTAGGAAGTTATAAGGGTTAAAAATTGACCAGCGATTTCTCATTTTTACAACAAAATTTACAAAACCATTTTTTTGGGACCACCTCACATTTGAAGACACTTTGAGGGGTCTATATGGCAGAAAATACCCAAAAGTGAAACCATTCTAAAAACTGTACCCCTCAATGTACACAAAACCACATTCAAGAAGTTTATTAACCCTTCAGGTGCTCCACAGGAGCTGAAGCAACTTGGAAGGAAAAAATGAACATTTAACTTTTCAATCACAACAATGATCTTTTACAAACAATTTTTTTATTTTCACAAGGGTAAAAGGAGAAAATGGATAGATAAAGTTGTGCAATTTCTCCTGATTACACAGAAGCTCCATATGTGGGGGAAAACCACTGTTTGGGCGCACGGCAGGGCTCAGAAGGGAAGGAGCACCATTTGACTTTTTCAAACCAAAATTGGCTGGACTTGAGATTGGACACCATGTCGCGTTTAGAGAGCCACTGATGTGCCTAAACAGTGGAAATCCCCACAAGTGACCCATTTTGGAAACTATACCCCATAAGGAACTTATCTAGATCTGTGGTGAGCACTTTGAACCCCCAAGTGCTTCACAGAAGTTTATAATGCCTGGGCATGAAAATAAAAAATCCTATTTTTTTCCCACAAAAATCATATTTTAGTCACCATTTTTTTTTTCCCAAAGGTATCAGGAAAAATTGGACCCAAAAGTTATTGCCCAATTTGTCCTGAGTACGCTGATACCACATATGTGAGGGGGAAACACTGTTTGGGTGCACGGCAGAGCTTGGAAGGGATGGAGGACCATTTGACTTTTTAAAATCAAAATTGGCTGTAATTGAGATTGCATGCCATGTCGCGTTTGGAGATCCTCTGATGTGTCTAAACAGTGGAAACCCCCCCAAGTGACACCATTTTGGAAACTAGACTCCGTAAGGAACTTATCTAGATCTGTGGTGAGCACTTTGAACCCCCATAGGCTTCACAGAAGTTTATAACATAGAGCCATAAAATAAAAAAATCATATTTTTTCCACAAAAATGATCTTTTCACCCCCAATTTTTATTTTCCCAAGGGTAAGAAGACCCCAAAAGTTGTTGTACAATTTGTCTTGAGTACACTGATACCCCATATGTGGGAGAAAACTACTGTGTGGGCACACGTCGGTGCTCGGAAGGGAAGTAGTGACGTTTTTGAAATGCAGACTTTAATGGAATGATCGGCGGGCGTCATGTCGCGTTTGGAGAGCCCCTGATGTGCCTAAACAGAAGAAATCCCCCCAAGTGCCCCATTTTGGAAACTATACCCCAAAGGAACTTATTCAGATGTGTTGTGAGCACTTTGAACCCCCACGTGCTTCGCAGAAGTTTATAAAGCCCGGGCGTGAAAATAAAAAAAATCATATTTTTTCCACAAACATGATCTTTTAGACCCCAATTTTTTATTTTTCCAAGGGTAACAAGAGAAATTGGACCCCATAAGTTGTTGTACAATTTGTCCTGAGTACGCTGATACCCTATATGTGGGAAAAAACTACTGTATGGGCACACGTTGGGGCAGGGGCGGACACTGAGAGCTTAGGGCCCCTGTGCAAGAAATGTGTCTGGGCCCTTCCTTTCATGGCAGCAAAGCTATATATATTATATATATATATATTATATATATATATATATATATATATAGCCACAGGCACATACGTGTACAGTACAGACCAAAAGTTTGGACACACCTGCTCATTCAAAGATTTTTCTGTATTTTCATGACTATGAAAATTCTACATTCACACTGAAGGCATCAAAACTATGAATTAACACATGTGGAATTATATACTTAACAAAAAATTGTGAAACAACTGAAAATATGTCTTATATTCTAGGTTCTTCAAAGTAGCCACCTTTTGCTTTGATGACTGCTTTGCACACTCTTGGCATTCTCTTGATGAGCTTCATGAGGTAGTCACTGGAAATGGTTTTCACTTCACAGGTGTGCCCTGTCTGGTTTAATAAGTGTGATTTCTTGCCTTACAAATGGGGTTGGGACCATCAGTTGTGTTGTGCAGAAGTCTGGTGGATACACAGCTGATAGTCCTACTGAATAGTAGAAAACAATGGAGCAAGCAAGCATGGGCCATCAGGAAAATGTAATATCAAATAGAGAGTAACCTTAGGCAAATCATTTTCAATGCAGGAAAAATATTTATTAATGAATCCAAGGATGTCACAGAAAAGTAACACTGACTTTCGGCACTGGGGCCTTTATCAAGGTTATATTTCTAAATAAAAGAAAACAGGGGGAACAATAATTATAAAAGGGGAGTAATAAAGGAAAAACAAAAATATAAATGGTGTGCATTCCATGAAATATAATATACAAAGCATAAATGAATAAATAAATAAACAGCATATTTCCAAACTGAACACAGGGAGAAATGGAGAGAGGTTCTTTAAAGTATATGGCCAAACTATTTACAACGGTCTAAGCTGGTGCCAGATCCAAGATCAGCTCAAAACGATTCAAATAATATATACATATAATATATATATTATATACACATGGAGTTAGCTTATAACAATAGCACATGGAGTTACCATAGACGATTGGAATGCAGGTTAATCACTGTGAAAGATAGATAGATACCTGTGCGCTTCCAGGAACAATATATAAGTGCTGTGGGGGGAGAGAAAAGAACATATCCAGTGAATATCCGTGGAGTATTAGACCAGTCCCAAGTCGGTAGAACCAGGAGTGAGAGATAAACATACCTGAGAGGAGAAGTCAGGGAACTAGCCGCTGAGAGGAATGTGTGTGGAGAGCGCTCACACATGGCTACTATTTATGCAGAGCGGCACTTAGAAAGAGACAGGAAGTAGGTGGAACGTAAAGAGACGCAAGCGCATGCGCAGAGCGTTCTTTAGGACGGAAGTGGGGCAGAAACAGTATCTGAAGGGGAGGAGATATAGGGGCGCATGCGCAGTGCTAAAAGGACGGAAGTAAGGCATAGAGACAATGCCAAAAGGTAGTAAAAGCGAGATTAACAAGATCAGAAGAAATAAAGTGCTATGAATACTCATACATGTTTATTGTATGTTTCTCTCTATATAGATCACTTTAATTAATTATTTATACCATTTTTGTCTTTATATAAACTAATTATGTTTCCTTCTTTTGTCCATATAGACGTGAAGATGGCTTGCAGGTATTCACTTTCGGTGTTTCTTATGTTTCACATATCATGTCGTGTCCTTTCTTATTGATATATGGGTACTCTTACATCAAGTATATATGTCTCTCAATAAGGATGCATACATACGAGTGCATCTGTTTTTGTACAATAGTGTGGGCTACATCTATTCTCTTTATCTCTCTTTATCTGCCTCTTTTATTCCCCCTCCCACATACCTCCTTTATTGGTTTCCCATCTTTTTAACTTTTTCTCCCTCTACGGTTTTATTTTTCTCCATTAACCTTCTCCAATTTTTTTTCCCTTTATACCTTCCTCCCCCTTATGTTAAAATATTGGCACATCTTTTTATTCAATATTCCCCACGTTTCTTTGTTTTATGCCCTTTTAGGGGTTACTTCCCTTCATAGCACTTTATTTCTTCTGATCTTGTTAATCTCGCTTTTACTACCTTTTGGCATTGTCTCTATGCCTTACTTCCATCCTTTTAGCACTGCGCATGCGCCCCTATATCTCCTCCCCTTCAGATACTGTTTCTGCCCCACTTTCCCAATTCCTAAAAGCAACTGCGTCTGCGCATTGCCAGCTTTGGCATTCTCTTATATCGTTCCACCTGACCTTCCTGGTCTCTTTCTAATCTGTCCTGCGTTCTGCATAAATAGTAGCCATGTGTGAGCGCTCTCCACACACATTCCTCTCAGCGGCTAGTTCCCTGACTTCTCCTTCTCTCAGGTATGTTTATCTCTCACTCCTGGTTCTACCGACTTGGGACTAGTCTAATACTCCACGGATATTCACTGGATATGTTCTTTTCTCTCCCCCCACAGCACTTTATATATTGTTCCTGGAAGCGCACAGGTATCTACCTATCTTTCACAGTAATTAACCTGCATTCCAATCGTCTATGGTAACTCCATGTGCTATTGTTATAAGCTAACTCCATGTGTATATATATATATATATATATATATATGTATATATTATTTGAATCGTTTTGAGCTGATTTTGGATCTGGCACCAGCTTAGACCGTTGTAAATAGTTTGGCCATATACTTTAAAGAACCTCTCTCCATTTCTCCCTGTGTTCAGTTTGGAAATATGCTGTTTATTTATATTCATTTTATGCTTTGTATATTATATTTCATGGAAAGCACACCATTTATATTTTTGTTTTTCCTTTATTACTCCCCTTTTATAATTATTGTTCCCCTGTTTTCTTTTATTTAGAAATATAACCTTGATAAAGGCCCCAGTGCTGAAACGTCAGTGTTACTTTTCTGTGCACCTTGGATTCATTAATAAATATTTTTCCTGCATTGAAATGATTTGCCTCAGGTTACTCTCTATTTGAGTCCTACTGAATAGTCTGTTAGAATGTGTATTATGGCAAGAAAAAAGCAGCTAAGTAAAGAAAAACGAGTGGCCATCATTACTTTAAGAAATGAAGGTCAGTCAGTCTGAAAAATTGGGAAAAAGCCACCTTTGACCAATAAAAGATGGTCAAAAACTGTGTTTATTTCATTAAAATGATTTTTAATTAAAGTGTGTGTGTTTTATTTTTATTTCATATAATAGGATTAATAATTGAGAGTTGTCTAATTGACAACTCTCAATTATTAACCTGGCTTAAAGTCACCTTCCAATAGACAGAGCAGAATTATCTCTTCATGGTACAGAAAGAGAAGAAATTCGAAGAGCACCTGAAGAAACAGAGGAATGGAAGCATGTGACCCGGAGAAGCAGGAGGATCGTGAGGCAGTCAGCACCCATACTGCTCAGGAACCAGTACCAGGCTCTCACACAGGAGAATGATGAAGAAATACCTCAGGATAAGACTTTGCCCACAAAGAGCAACCTTGTAAGCCCTAAGAGTCCTCCTGAATGGAGAAAGAAAAATGTTGTGAAGAAGAAACGGAGAGTTGTTGTCATGGGGGATTCCCTGTTGAGAGGAACAGAGGCCGCTATCTGCAGACCGGATATAACCTCAAGAGAAATGTGCTGTCTTCCAGGTGCAAAAATTAAAGATGTGTCTGACAGGATATCAGGACTCTTCAGACCTAAAGATGACTACCCATTCCTGCTAATACATGTGGGGACAAATGACACCACAAGAAGTGACCTGGAAACCATCTGCAGTGACTTTGAAAACTTAGGCAAGAAAGTGAAAGAACTGGGTGCGCAGGTGGTCTTCTCTTCCATCCTCCCAGTGGATGTCCATGGAACAAGGAGGTGGAATAAAATTCTGTAGGTGAACAACTGGCTACGTCGATGGTACCGTCAGCAAGGATTTGGATTTCTGGATTACGGAGTGAATTACCTATACGATGGACTACTTGCTAGAGATGGGGTGCACCTTACGAAGACTGGAAAACATGTATTTGGAAGTCGCCTTGCTACACTCATCAGGAGAGCTTTAAACTAGAACAATGTGGGAAGGGAAGCAAAAGGCCAGAAAAATCCATACACCTGACAAATGCTATTAAGAACTTGGCTATTAGAAGTGGAAAGGAAGAACGAAGACAAAAAAATCTAAATAATAAAAATATTGGAGGAAGAGAAACCAATCACAAACTAAAATGTTTTATATACAAATGCACAAAGCATGGGCAACAAACAAGGAGAATTGGAACTACTAACGCAGGAGAAGAAGTATGATGTCATTGGAATCACTGAGACTTGGTGGGACGATACACATGATTGGAATACAAGGCTAGAAGGATACAACTTATTTGCAAGAAACAGACTTGATAAACGAGGAGGAGGTGTGGCATTGTATGTTAGAAAAGCGTATATCTGCACAGAGATTGACGCTTCAGAGACTGGGAGTTCTGTGGAAACTGTTTGGGTAAGAATACAAGGACAAAACAATGGAAAGGACACCATTGTAGGCATTTACTACAGGCCACATATGCAAGCTGAAGATATGGATGAACTCTTTATGCATCAAATGGCCAAGTTCTCCAAAAAATATGACATAGTGGTCATGGGAGATTTCAACTATCCAGACATTTGTTGGGAATCTCTCTCAGACAAAACTAACAGGTCCAGAAAATTCTTATCCTCTCTTGCTGACAACTTTATCTTCCAAAAGTTAGGGGAGAAAACAAGGGATCTGCTACCTTGGATCTAATCCTTATAAACAGGGAGGAAATGGTTGAGGAGGTAAGAGTGGCTGGGACCCTAGGAGGTAGCAACCATGCTATCTTAGAATTTTGGATAACTAGAGGAGGAAGACCTGTGAAGACTCAGACTTCAAGGTTAGATTTCAGAAAGGCAGATTTTAAGGGACTCAGAAAGAGAATTGGAGGGATCCAATGGCTGGATATCCTTAAGGACAAAAATGTCCAGGAAGGATGGGAAATCTTGAAAAATGAGATTCTCAAAGCACAATCATTAACAATTCCGAAAAGAGGGAAGAATAGGAAGCATTTAACGAAACCAGGATGGATGAACACAGAACTTAAACACATGCTAAAAAGGAAGAAAGAAATGTATATCAAATGGAAAGAGGGAGGCATATCTAAAGAAGAATATAATGATGTCTGCAGAACCTGCAGGGCCAGAATCAGATTAGCTGAAGCTGAAAATGAATTAAGGCTTGCAAGAGATGTCAAAATCAATAAAAAAGGATTTTGGGGATATGTCAAAAGTAAAAGAAAAGTCAAAGATGCTATAGGATTTTTACAGGATGAAAATTATGAAATGGTAAGTAAGGATGTTGAAAAGGCCGAACTTTTAAATTCCTATTTTGCATCTATTTTCTCTCAGAAAGGAAATGTAACATCAACTGATCTTCACTGTCCTATTAAAGGAATAGAAGAATCCAGGATATCTATAAACAGAAAAATAATGAGGAAACACTTAGCTAACATAAATGAATTCAAGTCTCCAGGTCCAGATGAATTACACCCCAGAGTACTGAAGGAGATAGCAGAAGAAATTTTTGAACCACTCTCCATAATCTTTGAAAATTCTTGGAGAACAGGAGAAGTCCCAGAAGACTGGAGAAGAGCAAATGTTGTTCCTGTCTTCAAAAAGGGGAAGAAGGTGGACCCATGGAACTATAGACCGGTGAGTCTGACATCTATACCAGGAAAGATCTTTGAACAAATTATTAAACAACATGTATGTAAGTACATGGACAAGAATGAAGTGATTAACCAGAGTCAGCATGGGTTTGTAACTAATAAGTCATGTCAGACTAATTTAATTTCCTTCTATGACAGAATCACTGACTGGGTGGATCAGGGAAATGCTGTAGATATATTATATCTTGACTTCAGCAAAGCATTTGACAAAGTATCTCACACAATCCTTATTGAAAAAATGACTAAGTATGGAATGGACAAGGCAACTGTTAGGTGGATTCATAACTGGCTTAGTGATAGGATCCAAAGAGTGGTAGTAAATGGCTGCACATCGAGTTGGAAGAATGTATCAAGTGGAGTACCACAGGGCTCTGTCTTGGGCCCTGTATTGTTCAACATCTTTATCAATGATTTAGATGAAGGAATTGAGGGTAAACTGATTAAATTTGCTGATGACACAAAGCTAGGAGGGATAGCTAACACTAGAGAAGAGAGAGAGAGGATTCAAAAAGATATAAATAAACTGGAGAAGGTGGCAGCAACCAACAGAATGGTTTTTAAGAGGAAAAATGCAAAGTACTTAATCTGGGAAATAAAAATGAAAAAAGCGTATACAGAATGGGAGGAATAAGGCTAAGCAACAGCACATGTGAAAAAGACTTGGGTATACTAATAGATCACAGACTGAACATGAGTCAACAGTGTGATGCAGCAGCAAAAAAGGCAAATACAATTCTGGGATGTATTAACAGAAGCATACAGTCTAGATCACGTGAAGTCATTATTGCCCTCTATTCCTCTTTGGTCAGACCTCATCTGGAATACTGTGTCCAGTTTTGGGCACCACATTTTAAAAAAGACATCAACAAACTGGAGCAAGTTCAGAGAAGAGCGACCAGAATGGTGTTTCGGTCTGCAAACCATGTCCTATGAGGAACGGTTACAGGATTTGGGAATGTTTAGCTTGCAAAAAAGAAGACTGAGAGGTGACTTAATAGATGTATACAAATATCTCAAGGGCTGTCACATTGTAGAAGGATTATCTTTATTCTCATTTGCACACGGAAAGACTAGAAGCAATGGGATGAAACTGAATGGGAGGAGACACAGATAAGATATTAGAAAAAACTTTTTGACAGTTAGAGTGATCAATGAGTGGAACAGGCTGCCTCGAGAGGTGGTGAGTTCTCCTTCAATGGAAGTCTTCAAAACAGAGGCTGGACAGACATCTGTCTGGGATGATTTAGTGAATCCTGCTTTGAGCAGGGGGTTGAACCAGATGACCCAGGAGGTCCCTTCCAACTCTACCATTCTATGATTCTATGAATAGCAAGGTGGCTTTAACCCATTTTTAACCTATTAGCCACCGCTACAGGGCAATGAGAATAGACGGGATAAGTGCCAGAAAGGGTGCATCTAATTATAGCTTTGCCTTTTCTGGGGTGGCTGAGGGCAGATGTTAGAAGCCAGGGGGGGTGGGGCACAAAATAAATGCACCCTCCCTAGGCTATTATTATCTGCCCCCACTCGCTGGCTTTCCCTGTCTGGTGGAGAAAATACAGCGGGAGCCCACGCATTTTTTTTCAACGAATTTACACCTTTAATTAACCCCTACATGTATGAAATTTTGCACACATACACTCATGTGATTGTTAGTGAAAACCATATATCAAACTACATGAAATGATATGGTTAACTGTATGTAAACCATGTGTCATTTCATGTCGGGTCTGTAATTTCACAAAAGCCGGCAACTGAATTAGCGGCTATTATACTATGTAGAAGTGTATGAACTATAAATATATATATTTATATATGTGTCACAATTACATGTATATATACAGTACAGACCAAAAGTTTGGACACACCTTCTCATTCAACGATTTTTCTGTATTTTCATGACTGAGAAAATTGTAGAATCACACTGAAGGCATCAAAACTATTAATTAGCACATGTGGAATTATACATTACACTTTACAAAAAAGTGTGAAACAACTGAAAATACGTCTTATATTCTAGGTTCTTCAAAGTAGCCTCCTTTTGCTTTGATTACTGCTTTGCACGCAGAAAAGGTGAACGGATGGACTCTACATGCCTGGTTCCCACCGTGAAGCATGGAGGAGGTGGTGTGATGTGTGGGGGTGCTTTGCTGGTGACACTGTTGGGGATTTATTCAAAATTGAAGGCATACTGAACCAGCATGGCTACCACATCATCTTGCAGCAGCATGCTATTCCATCCGGTTTGCGTTTAGTTGGACCATCATTTATTTTTCAACAGGGCAATGACCCCAAACACACCTCCAGGCTGTGTAAGGGCTATTTGACCAAGAAGGAGAGTGTTGGGGTGCTATGCCAGATGAACTGGCCTCCACAGTCACCAGACCTGAACCCAATCGAGATGGTTTGGGGTGAGCTGGACTGCTCACCGCTTCAATTTTGAATAATCCCCAACAGTGTCACCAGCAAAGCACCCCCACACCATCACACCACCTTCTCTATGCTTCACGGTGGGAACTAGGCATGTAAAGTCCATCCGTTCACCTTTTCTGCATGCAAAGCAGTAATCAAAGCAAAAGGTGGCTACTTTGAAGAACCTAGAATATAAGACATATTTTCAGTTGTTTCACACTTTTTTGTAAAGTGTAATGTATAATTCCACATGTGTTAATTCATAGTTTTGATGCCTTCAGTGTGATTCTACAATTTTCATAGTCATGAAAATACAGAAGAATCTTTGATTGAGAAGGTGTGTCCAAACTTTTGGTCTGTACTGTATATATATGTATTTTTTGTGAGCTGTCAGTGTGATTTTACAGTAGCCGGGGATGAATTGCTGGCTTTTCAAAGGACACCGGTGTATATAAATCGGACAGCACTCGCATGGTGCGAGTGCTGTCCGATTATTTCTCGCACTCATCGACTTGTATTGGCGAGTCTCATCCGAGAATAGCAGCAAATCGCAGCATGCAGCGATTTTTTTTCTCAGTCCGATTTCGGCTGAGAAAAAAAATCACAAATGAGATGTCACCTATTAAATAACATTGGTCCAAGTGCAATCCGATTTTTAATCGGATTGCACTCGTCCGTTTTTCTCTCCAGTGAGTATGTACCCTTAAGAGAGACTTTGTGCAGCAGGCCTTCATGGTAAAATAGCTGCTAGGAAACCACTGCTAAGGACAGGTAACAAGCAGAAGAGACTTGTTTGGGCTAAAGAATACAAGGAATGGACATTAGACCAGTGGAAATCTGTGCTTTGGTCTGATGAGTCCAAATTTGAGATCTTTGGTTCCAACCACCGTGTCTTTGTGCGACGCAGAAAAGATGAACGGATGAACTCTACATGCCTGGTTCCCACCGTGAAGCATGGAGGAGGAGGTGTGATGGTGTGGGGTGTTTTGCTGATGACACTGTTGGGGATTTATTCAAAATTGAAGGCATACTGAACCAGCATGGCTACCACAGCATCTTGCAGCGGCATGCTATGACATCCGGTTTGTGTTTAGTTGGACCATCATTTATTTTTCAACAGCACAATGACCCCAAACACCTCCAGGCTGTGTAAGGGCTATTTGACCAAGAAGGAGAGTGATGGGGTGCTACGCCAGATGGCCTGGCCTCCACAGTCACGAGACCTGAACCCAGTCGAGATGGTTTGGGGTGAGCTGGACCACAGAGTGAAGGCAAAAGGGCCAACAAGTGCTAAGCATCTCTAGGAACTCCTTCAAGACTGTTGGAAGACCATTTCCAGTGACTACCTCTTGAAGCTCATCAAGAGAATGCCAAGAGTGTGCAAAGCAGTAATCAAAGCAAAAGGTGGCTACTTTGAAGAACCTAGAATATAAGACATATTTTCAGTTGTTTCACACTTTTTTGTTAAGTATATAATTCCACATGTGTTAATTCATAGTTTTGATGCCTTCAGTGTGAATGTAGAATTTTCATAGTCATGAAAATACAGAAAAATCTTTGAATGAGAAGGTGTGTCTAAACTTTTGGTCTGTACTGTATATATATTACATTGTCTCCTTTATTATGTATATTGCCATCCCCTATTATACAGTGCCCAGTCTTGTTATGTGCAGCAACGTCCCTTACATAATGGATTATAAAGAGCCCTGTTTTTTATTACATACCCTTCTGTCATGTTAGCTGTATAATGCAATGATGGCTGATGGAGCATGGGAAAGCTTCTTTCTAGTGGAGGAGCTGATGGACTGGTAGTCTGGTCACCGGCTCCTCCATCAGCAGTCATTTTATATCTAAAAAGAGAGGGGACTATGTAATAAAAGAGGGCACTGTTATAACAAAATTAACAAGAATACACTATGTAAGAAACAGCACTGTACATAACACCAGAGGGGGCTATATAATAAGGGACGGCACCATATACAGTCATGGCCAAAAGTTTTTGAGAATGACACAAATATTATATTTTCACATAATCTGCTGCCCTCTGGTTTTTATGTGTGTTTGACAGATGTTTTTATCACAGACAGAAATATAATAATTGCAAACATATGAGTAACAAAACTTATATTGACAGTTAGAATGAGTTAATGCAGCAAGTCAATATTTGCAGTGTTGACCCTTCTTCTTCAGGACCTCTGCAATTCTCCCTGGCATGCTCTCAATCAACTTCTGGACCAAATCCTGACTGATAGCAGTCCATTCTTGCACAATCAATGCTTTCATTTTGTCAGAATTTTTAGGTTTTTGTTTGTCCACCCGTCTCTTGATGATTGACCACAAGTTCTCAATGGGATTAAGAACTGGGGAGTTTCCAGGCCATGGACCCAAAATCTCTATGTTTTGTTCCCTGAGCCATTTAGTTATCACCTTTGCTTTATGGCAAGGTGCTCCATCATGCTGGAAAAGGCATTGTTGATCGCCAAACTGCTCTTGGAGGGTTGGAGAAGTTGCTCTTGGAGGACATTCTGGTACCATTCTTTATTCATGGCTGTGTTTTTAGGCAAGACTGTGAGAGAGCCGATTCCCTTGGCTGAGAAGCAACCCCACACATGAATGGTTTCAGGATGCTTAACAGTGGGCATGAGACAAGACTGGTGGTAGCCCTCACCTTGTCTTCTCCGAATGAGGCATTTTCCTGATGTCCCAAACAATCGAAAAGGGGATTCATCAGAGAAAATAACTTTACCCCAGTCCTCAGCAGTCCACTGCCTGTACCTTTTGCAGAATATCAGTCTGTCCATGATGTTTTTTTCTGGAGAGAAGTGGCTTCTTTGCTGCCCTCCTTGAGACCAGGCCTTGCTCAAGAGTCTCCGCCTCACAGTGCGTGCAGATGCACTCACATCTGCCTGCTGCCATTCCTGAGCAAGCTCTGCAGCTGCTGGTAGCCCGATCCCGCAGCTGAAACACTTTTAAGAGACGGTCCTGGCGCTTGCTGGTCTTTCTTGGGCGCCCTGGAGCCTTTTTGGCAACAATGGAACCTCTCTCCTTGAAGTTCTTGATGATGCAATAGATTGTTGACTGAGGTGCAATCTTTCTAGCTGCGATACTCTTCCCTGTTAGGCCATTTTTGTGCATTGCAATGATGACTGCACGTGTTTCTTTAGAGATAACCAAGGTTAACAGAAGAGAAACAATGATGCCAAGCACCAGCCTACTTTTAAAGTGTCCAGTGGTGTCATTCTTACTTAATCATGACAGATTGATCTCCAGCCATGTCCTCATCAACACCCACACCTGTGTTAATGGAGCAATCACTAAAAAGAGGTTAGCTGGTCCTTTTAAGGCAGGGCTGCAATGATGTTGAAATGTGTTTTGGGGGATAAAGTTCATTTTCTAGCCAAATATTGACTTTGCAAGTAATTGCTGTTAAGCTGATCACTCTTTATAACATTCTGGAGTATATGCAAATTGCCATTAGAAAAAGTGAAGCAGTAGACTTTGTAAAAATTAATATTTGTGTCATTCTAAAAACTTTTGTCCATGACTGTATAACTAGAGAGGATGGTACGTAATAAGGGACGATGTTATATATAATAAATGATGAAACTATGTAGCTAAGGATGGTCTTATACAGAATTAGTGAGTACACTATATGCTAAGGGACTGTGTTAGACATAAGAAGTGAGTAAACTATATACTAAGGGACTGTTAGACATAATAAGCGATAATGTCTTCCTCCACCTCCTCCTGTTCCTAATTCCATTATAAGTCTCCCTATCTCCCTTCCCAATCTCCCCACACCCCTAATTGTCCTCCTCCCCCACATCCCATTATTGTCCTCTCACTCACCCCATCATTGCCCTCTTTATCACCTCCATCATTGCCTTCTCCCCCACCACTATCATTGCTTTCTCCCCTGTCATCCCATCATTGCCCATTCCACCACCTCCATCAATTCCTCCTCCCCACTACCTCATCATTGTCTCTCCCCCCACCACTCCCATCATTGCCCATTCCACCACCTTTATCATTGCATTCTCCCCCACCACCTCCATCATCATTGCTTTTTCCCCACCACCCCATCATTGCCCTTTCCACCACCTCCATCATTGCCTTCTCCTACACCACCCCATCATTGCCTCCTTCCCCATCACTCCCATCATTGTCTTTTCCAGTACCACCATCATTGCCCTTTCCACCACTTCCATCATTTCCTCCTCCCCCACCATCCCCATCATTGCCGTCTGCCCATCACTCCCCTCATTGCCTTCTTCATCACTCCATCATTGCCTTCTCCCTATCACCCCCATCATGGCCTTCTCCCCATCACCCCCATCATGGCCTTCTCCCCATCAGGCCCCTCCCCATTATCCCCATCACCTCCATCATTGCCCTCTCCCCATCACCCCCATCACTGCCCTCTCCCCATCACCCCATCATTGCCCCATCACCATCACCCCCATCATTGCCTTCTCCCCATCACCTCCATCAATTCCTTCTCCCCATCACCTCCATCAATGCCTTCTCCCCATCACCTCCATCAATGCCTTCTCCCCATCACCACCATCATTGCCTTCTCCCCATCACCTCCATCATGGCCTTCTCTCCATCACCTCCATTATGGCATTCTCCCCATCACCTCCATCATTGCCTTCTCCCCATCACCTCCATCATGGCCTTCTCCCCATCATAGCTCTCTCCTCCACCTACACACACATACAAATTCACCTGCCTGCACATTCCCCCGCAGCGCTACACATGTACACACACACACCACCGCTCATCTCTACACACACAACACCAACACACATACATACACAGCACCTCTCACCTGTCCAGCGTCCGCACCGCAGGCACTCCCGCAGCATCACCGGCGCCATGATTTCTCTCTCTGCAACCGCCGGACGCTGAATGATGACGTCAACCAGCGGCGCTGCTGTCAGTGTGACAGGAAGCGTGGGCGCCGGGCAAGGAGGATCCCTGCAGCTCTGCTCCTGCTATTTTCTCTTGTAGGCAGCGGAGCTGCAGGGATCGCTTCCTGCCCCTAGCACATGAGGGCAATCTGGACAGGGGCCCCCGGAGCCTTGGGTCCAGATACACAGGCCAGATTGCCCTCATTATTAGCTGCCCTGCAGGGGCCACTGGAGCCTCTGGGCCCTGGTGCAGCCACACCAGTTGAACAAGCGGTATGTCCGCTCATGCGTCGGAGGTCGGAAGGGAAACGTTTTGAATTGCAGACTTTGATGGAATGGTCTGCGGGCATCATGTCGCATTTGGAGAGCCCTTGATGTGCCTAAACAGTGAAAACCCCCACAAATGACACCATTTTGGAAACTAGACCCCCAAGGAACTTATCTAGATGTGTTGGAAGAACTCGTTTATAACGTAGAGCCATAAAAATAAAAAATCATATTTTTTTCTACAAAAATGATATTTTCGCCCCCAATTTTTTTTTTCCAAGGATAACAGAAGAAATTGGACCCCAAGAGTTATTGTGCAATTTGTCCTGAGTACCCTGATACCCCATATGTGGGGGTAAACCACTGTTTTGGTGCATGGTAGAGCTCAGAAGGGAACGAACACCGTTGACTTTTTCAACACAGAATTGGCTGGAATTGAGATCAGACACCATGTCACATTTGTAGAGCCCCTGATGTGCCTAAACAGTGGAAACCCCCCAATTCTAACTCCAACCCTAACCCCAAAACACCCCTAAACCTAATCCCAGCCCTAACCATAACCCTAACCACAAACCTAACCCTAAGACACCCCTAACCCTCATCCCAACTTTAACCCTAATCCCAACTCTAATGCTAATCCCAAACCAAACCCTAATCCCAAACCCAACCCTAATCCCAAGGCTAACCCTAATCCTAACTTTAGCCCCAACCCTAACTCTAACTTTAGCCCCAACACTAACCCCAACCCTAACCCTAACTTTAGCCCCAACCCTAACTTTAGCTCCAACCGTAACCCTAAGTTTAGTCCCAACTCTAACCCTAACTTTAACCCCAACCCTTACCCTAAATTTAGCCACAACCCTAACCCTAATGGGAAAATGGAAATAACTACTTTTTTTAGTTTTATTACTTTTCCCTAACTAAGGGAGTGATAAATGGGGGTTTGATTTACTATATATAGCGACTTTTTATGTTTGGCAGCTGTCACACGCTAAAAGATGCTTTTTATTGCAAAAAATAGTTTTTGCATCACCATATTTTGAGAGCTATAATTTTTCCATATTTGGCCCACAGAGTCATGTGAGGTCTTATTTTTTTGTGGGACGAGTTGACGTTTTTATTGTTACCATTTTTGGGCACATGACATTTTTTGATCGCTTTTTATTACAATTTTTGGGAGGCAGAAAGAACATAACCAGCAATTCATGAATTTCTTTTGTGGGGGGCGTTTGCACTGTTCCACGTGTGATAAAATTGGTAAGGCAGCTTTATTCGGCAGGTCAGTACAATTACAGCGATACCTCATTTATGTCATTTTTTTATGTTTTGGCGCTTTTATGTAATAAAAACAATTTTATATAAAAAAGGAAATTAGACCTACCGGTAATTCTTTTTCCAGGTAGTCCCTCAGGACAGCACAATGGAGGATGTCCTCCCTTGACCTATAGCGGGACAGGATCACAGAGAGGTTAAAAGGCCCCACCCACCTCCACCCTCCAGTGTTTTTTCAAAGTACCACCGAAGGATGGCAGGAAATGGTCTAAACGCGCCCTTACAAACGCGTATGTAAGAAACCATTGAACAGCTTCTTCTTTATCTCTAGCCTTGGCAACTCGACGGACCATCCACCAAAGATTGATCCCTTGCAATCCTAAAGAGAAACATAAGGGAGGGAATTAAGGGTGCTGTCCTGAGGGACTACCTGGAAAAAGAATTACCGGTAGGTCTAATTTCCTTTTCCCCTTACGTCCCTCAGGACAGCACAATGGAGAATACCAAAGAAACATCCCAGGGTGGGAACAGAAGCTCAAGGACCAAAGTCCCAGGTAAGAACCAGGTTAGATATAAAAATGATCTGAAAGATCAAAAGAAATATAGATATCTAAAGAAATTCGTAAAGATAATCACAGTAGTGAGTGTCCGATATATGTTTATAATGGCCAATTCCAGTATGAATGTGGTAAACCAGATATGCCGCAGAGACGGAGAGTGAAACACAGCCGTTGTACCCCAATACCACTAATGAACCGCAGAAAATTACAGTTATTGTGATAGATATAGACACCGCAGCCACAGAATAGCCTTAAAAATCTTATTGCCCAGCCAAAAATATTGTGATAGTTACAATCACCACACGATGAGGACTGTACAGACCAGTAATCGGCTGGATGTGCTTAACAACACGGGACTGTTCCTTCATTGGTCCTCCTGGGCTCAGATTAAACCTTGGTTAGAGACCGGCTTACCATACTACGAGGAGACCTGCAGGACAGAGACCCTGGACTGCTGAAAGATCAAGCCAAATAACAGTTAGTACATGGAAAATGGCAGAGCATTGGGATGTATGTACCCTACTCATTCTGGAGATCATGTCTACTCCGAAACCTTAGAAGTCTCAACCCCCAGTAAGGGTTGGATATTATTGTAACTAAGGAAATACTCCATCTGGCAGGTAATATCTCCTGCTAGTACCAACATTGGGCTTCTCAGTAGGAGTGTTAAAAGGAAGATATGGATCACCACTCTTGCTTTACTGATGTTAGACACAGGGAGTCTGGACTCTGGAAACGATGACAGTAAGCGGTGGGGGGGGGGATGTTGGTAAAAATCCTTTGACACAGGATATTTGACTGTCTCTATGTGAGTTATTAGCTACGACATTATATATACAGTATGTGCCAAATTATTTATATATTATATCGTAAAAGGCAACTTTCTTAGAGATGTTTATACACCCCGACTGCCCTGGTGGGAGGAACCATATTTTAAAACTAGAGGGAAGTAGTTTCCTTCCTCTCGAGATGGAGATTTTTTACTGTGAGTCAGAAGGACTATGAGGCCTTAACTGTAAGAGACCTGGATACAGATTCTCTTACATTAGGAGCCCTGACTGCTGTACAAGCAGTGGGTATGAGATCTTCTGCCACATGACAGTGCCGCCGATTTGCCATAAAGTACAAAGGCAATAATGCCGACCCTGGTAAACGTAATACAACGGATTTAGGGGTCAAGAATCTGTTTACCGGGTGTTGATCAAAGACACTAGTCCGACTGCCATATGTGGAGACGGGAAGGTTTCCTCCTCACTTCATGAGATTTCCTGCTTTCAGCACAGTAGTATGTCCACTTACAGGATGAGCCCCAAAAACGTCTGTCTCCCTTTAAAACCAACTATGGAAGAGACTTGCCTTTAATCCTCAAGGCAGTAACTCACTTGAGAGTTCTGTTCCAATCCTGAAGAAATGCTAAGTTACTAGGCCAATTCAGGCATAGCTGAACATCCGGCTAAGCCTAGTTGCAAAGAATGAAGCAACCGAAGCTGGACCTGGTTCTAAAATATAAGGACTCTATAACCAGAGTTGGCCCGAGACAAATGTGAAGTGGGGCCGACCATACACTGTGCGGCCACGCAATAAGGCACCAGTCGGAAGGTCTAAGCCAGAGGCACAAACCCACAATGTCCGATGTACTATGAAGCACTGAGGTAATATAACACACGAATGACACGTCTCGAGGCACTGAAGCATTATGATGCAATATGCACAGAAGCACTATGATGCAATATTATTACAGCGGCATCAATTCCATGGTGCTGTACATGAGAAGGGGCCACACACAAAGCCACAGACACAGTCCACAGCAAACAAATTCCCAATGACAGGGTGATACCGAAGGGAGAGAACCCAGTCCCCGCGGACCCACAACCTGATGCATATAATGCAGAAAGACTATGATGCAGTATGATGCAATAAAATGCACCCAGCCACTATGATGCAGTATAATTCATACAGACACTATGATGCAATACGATGCAGAAAGACACTATGATGTAATATGATGCAATATAATGTAGAAAGACACTATGATGCAATATGATGTATTATGATGAAATATAAAGCAATGTAATGCAGAAAGACACTATGAGGCATAGACACTATGATGCACCTTGATGCACAAAGACCCTATGATGTAATATAATGCAATATAATGCAGAAAGACACCCATGAAGAATGATGGACCTTGATGCAACCTGATGCATAGAGGCACTATAAAGCAACATGATGCAATCTGCTGCACAAAGGCACTATGAAACACCAAGATGCACCCTGATGCAAAATGATGTAATATGATGCATAGAAGTACTATGTAGAACTATATAATATAATGCATAGAGGTACTATGAAGTACTATGATGCCCAAAGGCACCCTGATGTAATATGACGCATAGAGACACTATGATACAAAGTGATGTACAGAGGCACTCAATATGATGCATAGAATCAATATGAAGTCTAGAGGCACTATGATGCAATACGATGCCCAGAAGCACTTAATATGATGCATAGAGACACTATGATGCAATACGATGCCCAGAAGCACTCAATATGATGCATAGGGGAACAATGATGGAATCTGATAAATGATGTAATATAACCCATAAAGGCACTATGAAGCATTCTGATGCAATATGGTGCACAGAGGCAATCAATATGATGCATAGAAGCACTATGATGCCGTACCACGCACAGAGGCACTCAATATGATGCATAGAGACAACATGATATATGATGTAATATGACACAAAGGCACTATGAAGCACTATGATGCAGTACAATGCACAGGGGCAATCAATATGATGAATAGAGACACCATGATGCAATACAATGCACAGGGGCACTCAATATGATGAATAGAGGCACTATGAAGCAGTACAATGCACAGAGGCACTCAATATGATGAATAGAGGCCCTATGATGCCGTACAATGGACAGAGGCATTCAATAAGATGCATTGAGGAACAATGATGAAATATGATATATGATGTAACATGACACAAAGGCACTATGAAGCGCTATGATGTCGCACTCTGATGCAATATGATGCACAGAGGCACTCAATATGATGCCCAGAGGCACTCAATATGATGAAAAGAGGCACTGTGATGCAGTACAATGCGCAGAGGCACTCAATATGATGAATAGAGGCACTATGAAGCAGTAGAATGCACAGGGCACTCAATATGATGAATAGAGGCACTATGATGCAGCACAATGCACAGAGGCACTCAATAAGATGCATTGAGGAACAATGATGTAATATGATATATGATGTAACATGACACAAAAGCACTATGAAGCGCTATGATGTCGCACTCTGATGCAATATGATGCACAGCGGCACTCAATATGATGCACAGAGGCCCTCAATATGATGAATAGAGGCACTATGATGCAGTACAATGCACAGAGGCACTCAATAAGATGCATTGAGGAACAATGATGCAATATGATATATAATGTAACATGACACAAAGGCACTATGAAGCGCTATGATGTCGCACTCTGATGCAATATGATGCACAGAAGCCCCTCAATATGATGCACAGAGGCACTCAATATGATGAATAGAGGCACTATGATGCAGTACAATGCACAGAGGCACTCAATAAGATGCATTGAGGAACAATGATGCAATATAATATATAATGTAACATGACACAAAGGCACTATGAAGCGCTATGATGTCGCACTCTGATGCAATATGATGCACAGAGGCACTCAATATGATGCACAGAGGCACTCAATATGATGCATAGAAGCACTATGCTGCAGTACAACTGCTATACCATGCTTGAAGGTGTCCAAACAAGAGACCAGGTCCCAGTTAGAGCCAAGAGAGCAAACTCTCAGAGTTCCAGATAAATCTCCAGCCTGAATAGTAGTTCTCATTTGTCAGATTGACCCCACCCGAAGGAGCTAATTAATGCCCCACAGCTGGAGGGCAGTGTTCATGGAGACGATGTGCTGCATTAACACTATGAGCCCTCCTATGGATGGAGTAGTTAAGTTGTAACTTAACTGAAGTCAAATCATGAGATGTAGCCTGGACATATGGCCTTATTATAGCTTAGAGGTCCAAGGCCTGACTGCATACATGTGAAACACACCTCAGCATATGAGGCTCTATGCTTCAGCTTCGGCACAAAGGCATGAGACTAGCATCAGTCCAGAGGCCTAGGCCATCAACACATTCCATGATGCACTCACCTGTGCTGGCTCCATACCTGCTAGAAAGACAGGGGGAGCTGGAAACGCCGAGAGCCCAGTATGGAGGGAAGCGGCGTCCCACCAGGAATGCTGCATTACTGCCAGTGATTTCCTCTCTTGTGCCCTCCGAGATCCAGGAAACCTGTCTGTTGCCTGTCTCGTTCTGCACCTCCGCGTTCAACCATGGAACGCACGCTGGCCTCAAGCTCCGGCGCCCTGACGTCACCAGAAGCGCCATGGCACCGCACAACTTCCAGTATCTTGCGCTGGAATGCCGGCCAGTGTCAGAGCCGAGAGCCTCCACTAAGGAGGAAGCGGCTCTACCCAGGAGCTTCATCCACTCACTGGTCATTGTGGCTGAGGTACTCCCCCTAGGAGAGTTTCAGCCCCGGTGCTACTTGACAGGGGGAAGGATTGGATCCAGCAGCACAATCCCCCTGGGTCTTGTAAAACGTCCACCTTCTATCTTCGCTCCACTCCTGGAGCAACCTCTCATACAACCGTCCCCTGTAGGGACAGGAAAAACACTGGAGGGTGGAGGTGGGTGGGGCCTTTTAACCTCTCTGTGATCCTGTCCCGCTATAGGTCAAGGGAGGACATCCTCCATTGTGCTGTCCTGAGGGACGTAAGGGGAAAATAATTATTTTTGCATCGCTTTATTCTGCGAGCTATAACTTTTTTATTTTTTGCGGGACAGCATGACGTTTTCAGCGGTACCATGTTTATTTATGTTCTTTTTTTGATCACGTGTTCTTCCACTTTTTGTTCGGCGGTATGATGATAATCATTGTTTTTTTGCTTTTTTTTAAGGGGTTCACTAAAAGGGTTTACTAGTGGGACAGTTTTATAGGGCAGGTCGTTACGGACGCAGTGATACTAAATATGTGTACTTTTATTTTTTTTTAATTTACATAATAATAATGTGTTTATTTGGGAGATACTTTTTTTTTTAATTTAGGGATTTGTTAAAAAATATTTTTACACTTGATAATTTTTTTTTTTTTTTCACTTTGTCCCAGGGTGGGACATCACTTTAAAGTGTCAGATTTGCAGAGCACTGTGTCAGATCAATGATCTGACAGGCAGTGCAGGAGGCTTGCCGGCACCTGCTCTGAGCAGGCACTGACAAGCCACCTCCCTGAAGGACCCCACAGCCATCTTGGATCCAGGGGCCTGCAGGGTGGAGGCTCTCGGAACAACGAGATCACATCACGTTGTTCTGAGGGTCTCAGCGATGCACGCAGGGAGCCCCCTCCCTGGCCGATGCTTTCTGTTACACCCAGTCCCTGTGCTGGCTCTGCATCCCGTTCTGGTCACTCATCTCCTGCTTGTCACGCTGTCCCTGTGCAGCAGCGAGCTGCCTGTCTGGGTCTCATGCTCTCTCTGCCTCTCAGCGTCCTGCTCTCTAGCTCTCCCTCATTTCCTGGCATCCTGTCAGCAGATCTTCAGGGAACGCTATTAGGATGCGAGCACGCACTCCTCTAATTTCTTAAAGGGACAGCGTGCATTTTTTGAATTTGGTAATTAACCAATGGCAGCGCACTGATTACTATTTCTCGTCTCTCCTCCATAGGGAGAGTGCCGGAGTATCTACCATTGCTACATCCGGTTCTGTCTCTAACCTGTCTGCGCTGCGTTAGCAGTCTCTGTACACTTGCTCATACTATTTGTCTCCACAGAGTATCAGTATCCTGTATCCTGCTACACCTGACAACCTCTGCAATCACCAGTGCAAGTGCCATCCCGTTCCACCAATAGCCATCCGAATCCGTGTACTGTGACAAGGTTACTGGAGCCAGCCTGCTATCATCTACCTGGAACCAGGACCTTCCTCACCTGTGTCCTCCTCTCTAAGGTCTCTGCCATTATATCTGTTATCCCTTTTTGTCCCGCTGGGATAGCTGACACGTGTCCGGGTCTAACAGGAGGTAGCACCTGTGTCCTCCGGGTATTCCACTCTGGTCCTGTTCGAGGGGCCTTACTACGGGTACCCGGGGCTCACTAGTTACACCCCCTTCGGAGACCCCGGACCGTGGTCCCGAGGTTCCACTTTAAAATTAAAAAATGAATGTGAACTTCACAATCTCTGCCTCCGCTTCCATTCGTTACAGATTGCTCCGGCCATGGAACCCGCTGGACCCTAGAGGGCTCCGACTGTGGAACTGTGGCAAGAGGTGACCCGTTTAAGAGATCAACAGGACAAGATCACAACTTATCTACGCAGCTTGTCTACCCGCATGGATTCCCTGCTGACCTCGTCTGCACCTGACTCATCTACCGGCACCCAGGTACCTGCCTTCACGGCAAGTAAAGGCCCTCGCCTGGTGGCTCCTACCCGCTTCCATGGTGATCCTACTCAGTGTCAGGGTTTTATCAATCAGTGCACTCTACACCTCGAAATCTTTGGGCATATGTTTACTTCAGACCGAGCCAAGGTGGGCTTCATTATGTCACATCTAGCAGGAGAAGCTCTCACCTGGCTAAACCCGCTATGGGAGAGAGGGGACCCGCTGGTTAATGATCTTTAATCTTTCCTAGAGGCTTTTCACAGGACCTTCGATGAACCTGGTCATACCACCTCGACCTCTTCAGCCTTGCTTAGCTTATGCCAAGGAACTCTCACAGTGGCTCATTATGCTGTTAGGTTCCGCACCCTCTCATCCGAGTTATCTTGGAACAATGAGGCCTTGGTGGCTAACTTTTGGGAAGGCCTATCTGGAGGAATCAAGGATGAGCTGGCGGGACAGGACAGGCCTACCACCTTGAAAGATCTAATATCCTTGGCAACCCGAATTGACCTGCGTTTTCAGGAGCATTCCATGGAGATCAAGTGAGACAAAGGCCCTATCTCACGGACTCTAGTTCTTTCAAAATGGTTACTTCGCCTTCCTCTCCTGAGGCCATGGAGGTCAACCGTGTAAGTTTGGCCACCCACCGTCAGGAGGTGCGTCGCAAAGAAGGAAGTTGTTTCTACTGTGGTAGTTCAGAGCATCTGATCCGTTCCTGTCCTAAGAAGTCGGGAAACTCCAGTCCCTAGGTTCGGTAGGAGAGGCCACCCTAGGTAGAGAACATTCCTCTACCTCATTGCAAATCTCGGTCTCCGTGTCCTGCGGAGCAATAACACTTTCTGAATTCTGTCTTTTGGATTCCGGAGCCGCCGGGAACTTTATCCAGCAGGCGCTCTTGGAACATTACCGCTTACCTGTCCAGCGTCTTTCTGATCCTTTGCGGGTGACCACCGTCAATGGCAAGCCACTGACTGAACCCGTCCACTTCCAGACCGAGCCTGTGGACCTCTGGGTAGGTCTAATGCATTCTGAAAGAATCCGTTTTTATGTGTATCCTGGTTTGTATCACCCCTTGCTTTTAGGTTTACCATGGCTCCAGATACATGAACCACTTCTTAATTGGAGAACAGGGGAGATTCTACGTTGGGGAAATTCATGTACGGACCGTTGCTTAACCCGTATTGAACCAGTTTCGTCCTCTGTCCAACCTGCTACCATCTATATATATGTATGTCTGTTTTGAAGATTATTTGGTTTTAAAATGATGTGTACAGTTTTGTTTTAAATTGCGATTTTAACATGAGCTTTTACAATAGAGAGAACTGCTGTATGTAACAACTCATGTTAAAATCGCATTGCACACGGATTGCATACGGATGCCATACGGATGTTCCATTGCAAAATCGCATGGAAATCGCATTAAGGCCCCGTCACACATAACGAGATCGCTAGCGAGATCGTTATTACGTCACGGTTTTGAGATCGCTGGAGAGCCATATCGTGATCGTTGGGGAGCTGTCAAACATGCAGAACTTCCCAACGATTTCGGCCGCCCCAGCGATCTAACTAACGATCTCGTTGGTCATTGGACGCTTTCACACAGCAGCTATTTCAATGATCCACACCTGATAGGGCTGTATCCAGGGTCGGATTAAGAACATGATGGGCCTGGAGCTGAAGGGGGGCAAGGGGTGGGCCAAACACGGCAATTCACAAAGGTCAAAATGTAACGTAAAAGATATAAACAAAGTAAATATATGATACATGCCTAATATAAATACAGTGGATATAGAAAGTCTGTTATGTTATGCTTGCAAATTCCTCAATTGTAGAATCAAGATTAAGCTCATTCAGCAATCTATTTTCAATACATAACTGAGAGAGGGCATTTAAACGCTCCCATTCTAGTATATGGTGCAGCATTGAATGTCCCATAGTAATATAGGCAACATTGAGAGGCCCATTCTAGTATATAACGCAGCATTGAATGTCCCATAGTAATATAGGGCAACATTGAGAGGCCCATTCTAGTATATAGCGCAGCATTGAATGGCCCATAGTATATATAGCGCAGCATTGAGAGGCCCATATAGCGCAGCATTGCATGGCCCATAGTATATATAGCGCAGCATTGAATGGCCCATAGTTGAGCAGCATTGAATGGCCCATAATATATATAATGCAGCATTGAGAGGCCCATATAGCGCAGCATTGAATGGCCCATAGTATATATAGCGCAGCATTGAATGGCCCATAGTTGCGCAGCATTGAATGGCCCATAATATATATAATGCAGCATTGAATGGCCCATAGTATATATAGCGCAGCATTGAATGGCCCATAGTTGCGCAGCATTGAATGGCCCATAATATATATAATGCAGCATTGAGAGGCCCATATAGCGCAGCATTGAATGGCCCATAGTATATAAAGCGCAGCATTGAATGGCCCATAGCATATATAATGCAGCATTGAATGGCCCATAGTATATATAATGCAGCATTGAATGGCCCATAGTTGCGCAGCATAGAATGGCCCATAGCATATATAATGCAGCATTGAATGGCCCATAGTATATATAGCGCAGCATTGAATGGCCCATAGTTGCGCAGCATTGAATGGCCCATAATATATATAATGCAGCATTGAGAGGCCCATATAGCGCAGCATTGAATGGCCCATAGTATATATAGCGCAGCATTGAATGGCCCATAGTATATATAGCGCAGCATTGAATGGCCCAAGTTGCGCAGCATTGAATGGCCCATAGTATATATAATGCAGCATTGAGAGGCCCATATAGTGCAGCATTGCATGGCCCATAGTATATATAGCGCAGCATTGAATGGCCCATAGTTGCGCAGCATTGAATGGCCCATAGTATATATAATGCAGCATTGAGAGGCCCATATAGCGCAGCATTGCATGGCCCATAGTATATATAGCGCAGCATTGCATGGCCCATAGTATATATAGCGCAGCATTGAATGGCCCATAGTATATATAATGCAGCATTGAGAGGCCCATATAGCGCAGCATTGCATGGCCCATAGTATATATAGCGCAGCATTGAATGGCCCATAGTATATATAATGCAGCATTGAGAGGCCCATATAGCGCAGCATTGCATGGCCCATAGTATATATAGGGCAGCATTGAGAGGCCCATTCTAGTATATAGCGCAGCATTGCATGGCCCATAGTATATATAGCGCAGCATTGAATGGCCCATAGTTGCGCAGCATTGCATGGCCCATAGTAATATAGGGCAGCATTGAGAGGCCCATTCTAGTATATAGCGCAGCATTGCATGGCCCATAGTATATATAGCGCAGCATTGAATGGCCCATAGTATATATAATGCAGCATTGAGAGGCCCATATAGCGCAGCATTGCATGGCCCATAGTATATATAGGGCAGCATTGAGAGGCCCATTCTAGTATATAGCGCAGCATTGCATGGCCCATAGTATATATAGCGCAGCATTGAATGGCCCATAGTATATATAATGCAGCATTGAGAGACCCATATAGCGCAGCATTGCATGGCCCATAGTATATATAGGGCAGCATTGAGAGGCCCATTCTAGTATATAGCGCAGCATTGAATGGCCCATAGTATATATAGCGCAGCATTGAATGGCCCATAGTATATATAATGCAGCATTGAGAGGCCCATATAGCGCAGCATTGAATGGCCCATAGTATATATAGGGCAGCATTGAGAGGCCCATTCTAGTATATAGCGCAGCATTGAATGGCCCATAGTATATATAGCGCAGCATTGAGAGGGCCTCTCAATGCTGCCCTATATTACTATGGGCCATTCAATGCTACTGATGGAATTTGTCAGAAACCACACACTTTACAACACAAACCTGTGCAGAGACTTCAGGATTCTCCATCTGCTTTCACTGTAATATGGCTGGGATTCTTGTAACAGCACACACACCTCTGCCTGCCTGTCTCTAACTCTCTCCTCCAGACAGGGACCGTCACTACAACACACTGAACACGGAGCAGGATGCCAATAGGCAAAGATGGAAGAAGACAGTGCATGTATGAGGACAAGTGAAAGGTGAGCTGTGACTGGCTGCTCTGTGGTCACATGTTCTGCCTTCATTTACATCCTGCTTTTTGTATTGGGTGAATGAGATAAAACTGTGCTGCGCCGTCCTCTCTACAGTCTTTTGCGGCAGCTTTCCTCTCTCCCCTCCGCACACGTCTCTCCTGGTCCTCGCCCCCCCTCCCCCACCAGGTGACGTCAGCAGCACAGGGGAAGGGGGAGAGAGAGAGCAGTGCGGATGGGCTATCTCTAAAAGGGGGCCCGGAGGCAGCTCCCTCGCCCCTACCCTTTAAACCGGCCCCGGCTGTACTGTGTCACCCAAACATCCGATTGGGGGACGCTACTGCGTTCTGTTGGGGGGGCAGGTTTTTGATAAAACCCGTTGTAGCAATTCCTTCCCTTTTTTCCTGTTTGCGTTTGGTTCGGTAGTAGCGTTTTTTCGCTGTGACTCGTATCCATTCATCTGGGCTTTGTTCCTGACAAGCGTTTGGTTTTGGATTTAGGTTTTTGGGTGTGACTCCACCAACCCGGAGAATTTGCTAAGATTGCAATCCAGCATGGGTCAGAAAAAAAAGGAGGAATCGCTATTTGTTGCTTTCTTTTTTTTGCCCGGGGGAAATGAGAACGCTGTTTGCGACCACCAATCGGGGGGAGGGGCGCAGAAAATCCAATTTATGCACTCCTAGTGTCTCGTTCTGAATCGCTAACGAGGGGGTTGGTTATGTGTCAATACGCGAGCAACCCCGCCCCGGGGGAGCGCAAAAGACCAGGGGAAAGGTCCCGGGGGAAAG
>JARQOD010000004.1:167225723-167273818 GCA_033576555.1 Oophaga sylvatica | reverse complement strand
GCGTCTTTTACGTGACAGCGCCAATCAAAAAACCCGCATAAATAGAAATCAAACCCCCCTTTTAAATCACCCCCTTAGTTGGGGAAAAAAAATATAATTAAAAAATGTTTTTTATTCCTTTTTCCCTTAGGTTAGGGTTGGGGTTGCAGCTAAAGTTAGGGTTGGGTTGGCACAAAAGTTGGATTAGGGTTGGGGTTGGGATTAGGGGTGTGTAGGGTTAGGTTTGGGGTTAGGTTGGGGACTAGGTTGGGGGGTGGTTGGGGTTAGGGTTTGGAGTTAGAATTGGGGGTTTTTCCGCTGTTTGGGGCACATCGGGGGGCCTCCAAATGTGACAGGGCGTCTGATCTCATTCCACCAATTCGCGTTGAAAAAGTCAAACGGTGCCCCTTTCACTTTGAGCTCCCCCTGCGTCCAAACTAGTTTACCCCACTAGGGGGATCGGGTACTCGGGACCCCAAAGTTTTTGTCAATTTGTCCATTTCTTCGTTCCCCCTTTGGGGGAAAAAAAAAAAACTGGGGGCGAAAATATCTTTTTTTGTACAAAAAAAAAATTTTTTTTTTTTAAAAACGGCTGTACATTATAAACTTCTGTGAAGCACTTGGGGCTTCAAGCGCTACCACACACCAGAAAGTTCCTTGTGGGGTCTTTTTCCAAAAGGGGGTCACTTTTTGGGGGTTTTTCCCACTTTTTGGGCGCACTGTCACGTGTATAGCAGATATATATATGTGATGTAGAAATCAAATCAAAAGGGCAAAAACATATAACATGCCTGATAATAAAACTACTTTTACCTGCCCAGAATGTCCAGAGGGCAAAACGAATCCGTTAAAGCTGTCCCGTAAGGGTGCCCGGGCAAACTGCCCCAAAACGGGGGGTCCAACAAACCCCTAAACCCGGGGAGGACTGTTAAAGGTACGAGGTCCGGGCCCCAGCTAAACCCTTCCTATCAATCCCTGCCAACGTATTCTAGTCCTAAGAAGGACCCTGAATACCACCAAAGGGAATGACCAGGTAACGGTTAATGAACAGAAAGACATACAAGAAAGATAAGAAATAAAGTAAATAAAGTCTTACATACAACACTCACACACAGTAGGAACACCTTAGGTCTCAGAGATAAACTATAAGCTGTAAGAGTAAAACAACTAAGGAGCTCTTAGCTTAAGTATTCCCAGAACCGATCCAGTCTGCTAAACTATATGAATGCTTTCACCGGCATCCAACACCCAGACTGGCAGGAATATAAAGGAAACTAATTAGAACATAATCCAAAGCAGCCGGGCGAGGCTGGACCTAGTCTTAGCAAAGAGCTAGGTAAAATTAACTCTCTCATAACCAAACACAAAGAAACAGCAGCTCAGCTGTGAGAAGTCAGAATGTGCAATCGCGACGATCTTCGTGGCGATGCACCCATGACAGTACCCCCCCTTCTACGAGGGGCCTCCGGACCCTCATGACCAGGTCTGTCCGGGTAAATTGTGTGAAAGGTCCGAACCAATCGATCTGCGTTATCATCAGACGCAGGGACCCACGTCCTCTCCTCAGGACCATACCCCCTACAATGAACTTCCACGTTATCATTGACTACCACTGAAGGAGGAGGTAGAGGTGACGGTATGACTGGTGCCACATACTTTTTAAGTAATGACTTGTGAAACACATTATGAATTTTAAACGTAGGAGGGAGGTCCAGACGAAATGCCACAGGATTAATTATGGAACTGATCCTGTATGGCCCGATGAATCTGGGACCCAACCTCCAGGAGGGAACTTTAAGTTTTATATTCCTGGTAGACAACCACACCAAATCGTTCACCCTCAGATCTAGACCAGAAACTCTCCTCCTATCAGCCATCCGTTTGTAAGGGTTCTCCGTAACCTTCAGTCTTAAGCGATCTGGAACTATCAGTCTCCCTGGAAGTCCCACAGGGGCGTCCCCCTGAGCCCCCAATACCTCCCCCTCAAGCTCAGAGCATACAGCTGACACTACAACTCCCTCCTGAGGAATAGGAACCGGATCATCCGTCTTCCCGACCCCTGGGAAAGTACGAGATAAGGCATCAGGAAGCAACTTTATTGAGAAGTCATATGTGCGATGAGGAGGTAACTCTTTACACCCCTCCTCTGAGAACTTCTCCCAAAAGTCCTCCAGAAAAGGAGGCAAAGTCCTAGGCACAACCGCACCGATGACCGTGCTCATGCAGTTATTCTTGCAAAATTCACCCCACTGGCTTATCTTTCTGGATTGCCAATCAATCACTGGGTTATGTTTAGCCAACCAAGGAAGTCCCAACACAATAGGAGCAGGCAGACCCTCCAACACATAACAAGACAATTGCTCTTTATGTATTGCCCCTACTCGAAGATCTATGTTATGAACAGCTTGTACCAAGCTACCTTGACCAAGAGGTCTAGAATCAATAGAGAGTATAGGGACCGGTTTGGCCAATACACTCAGTTGCATACCATGCACCTGGGCAAACCGAGTGTCCACCAGATTAGCCCCGGACCCACTATCAAGAAAAACAGAAATCCTCTCAGTTCTAGTACCAATCACCACCTCCGCAGGCACGAGAAACTGAGAGGGATTTGGGGACGAAATACACACTCCCAGGTTAACTCCTTGGTTCAAAGAGGTCCGGGATGGACACCCCCCAACAAAATGTCCCTCTCTCCCGCAAAAGAAACACCTTCTAGTCTTGCGGCGCACCGCTGATTCCCTCCTACAAAATGATGTCCCTCCCAACTGCATGGGTTCCTCAGAACAGACCAGGGGAACCTCAGTATAAGGAACTTTAGTAGTAGGTGGAGTCATCACGGGGGGCGGAGTTACCTCGCGTCTTCCCCGAAGACGTCTATCAATGCGAATAGCGAGGGCCATAGCAGCCTCCAGTGATGGAGGAGAATCATACTGAGCCAACAATCTCTTTAATTTGTCAGACAACCCTTGACAAAACTGGCTCCTAAGAGCGGGGTCATTCCACTGAGTATCTGTTGCCCATCTACGGAACTCAGAAGAATATTCCTCCGCTGGACGATTTCCTTGCCGTATTTTACGTAACCTTGTTTCAGCAAGGGAGACTCGATCCGGATCATCATATACCAGACCCAGGGCAGTAAAAAATCGATCCACTGACTGGAGATCTGGGGAGCCTGGAGGAATAGAGAACGCCCAAGATTGAGGATCCCCTTGTAAGAGCGAGATAACAATTCCCACCCTCTGCTCTTCACTCCCAGATGACCGAGGCCGCAGCCGAAAGTACAATTTACATGCCTCCCGGAAAGTAAAAAATTTGTCCCGCCCACCAGTGAACCTGTCCGGGAGAGCAACCTTAGGTTCAGATCTGGTTTGCTCCGGGGGGGACAAAACCTTGGACTTAATGTCTGCCAACTCCATGGACAATCCCTGCAACTGCCGGGCCAGCTGGGCTACTGGATCCATGACAGCTGGGGAGAATCTTTAGTATGGGCCGGTGAAAATGTCACGCTGTATAGCAGATATATATATGTGATGTCAGTAATCTATATCAAAAGGGCAACATACTATATAACATGCGCATAGATATATGATAACATACATTTTACCTGACAGAATGTCCAGAGGGTCAAAACGGAATCCGTTATACGCTGTCTCCGGCTAGAGGGTGACCGGGGTCTAAGCTGACCCTAAACTGGGGTCCTAACTAATCCCTCAACCTGGAGGTACTGTTAAAGGTACAGAGGTCCAGGCCACCAGCGTAAACCCTGTCTCCTATCAATCCCTGCCAACTGTATTCTAGTCCTAAGAAGGACCCTGAATACCACCAAAGGGAATGACCAGGTAACGGTTAATGAACAGAAAGACATACAAGAAAGATAAGAAATAAAGTAAATAAAGTCTTACATACAACACTCACACACAGTAGGAACACCTTAGGTCTCAGAGATAAACTATAAGCTGTAAGAGTAAAAACAACTAAGGAGCTCTTAGCTTAAGTATTCCCAGAACCGATCCAGTCTGCTAAACTATATGAATGCTTTCACCGGCATCCAACACCCAGACTGGCAGGAATATAAAGGAAACTAATTAGAACATAATCCAAAGCAGCCGGGCGAGGCTGGACCTAGTCTTAGCAAAGAGCTAGGTAAAATTAACTCTCTCATAACCAAACACAAAGAAACAGCAGCTCAGCTGTGAGAAGTCAGAATGTGCAATCGCGACGATCTTCGTGGCGATGCACCCATGACAGCATCAGGGGCTCTCCAAATGCGACATGACGCCCCCAGACCATTCCATCAAAGTCTGCAATCCAAAACGTCACTACTTCCCTTCCGAGCCCCAACGTGTACCCATACAGTAGTTTTCTCCCACATATTGGGTATCAGCGTACTCAGGACAAATTGGGCAACAACTTTTGGGGTCCAATTTCTCCTGTTACCCTTGTAAAAATAAAATATTGGGGCGAAAAAATCATTTTTGCAAAAAAAAAAAAAGATTTTTTATTTTTACGGCTGTGCGTTTAAACTTCTGTGAAGCACTTCGGGGTTCAAAGTGCTCACCACACATTCTAGATAAGTTCCTTGTGGGGTCTATTTTCCAAAATGGGGTCACTTGTGGGGGTTTCCACTGTTTAGGCGCATCAGGGGCTCTCCAAATACGACATGACGCACCCAGACCATTCCATCAAAGTCTGCAATCCAAAACATCACTACTTCCCTTCCGAGCCCTGACGTGCGCCCATACAGTAGTTTTCTCCCACATATTGGGTATTAGCGTACTCAGGACAATTGGACAACAAATTTTGGGGTCCAATTTCTCCTGTTACCCTTGTGAAAATAAAATATTGGGGGCGAAAAAATCATTTTTGTAAACAAAAAAAAGATTTTTTATTTTTACGGCTGTGCGTTATAAACTTCTGTGAAGCACTTCGGGGTTCAAAGTGCTCACCACACATCTAGATAAGTTCCTTGTGGGGTCTATTTGCCAAAATGGGGTCACTTGTGGGGGGTTTCCACTGTTTAGGTGCATCAGGGGCTCTCCAAATGTGACATGACACCCCAGACCATTCCATCAAAGTCTGCAATCCAAAACGTCACTACTTCCCTTCCGAGCCCCGACGTGTGCCCATACAGTAGTTTTCGCCCACATATTGGGTATCAGTGTACTCAGGACAAATTGGACAACAACTTTTGGGTTCCAATTTCTTCTGTTACCCTTGTGAAAATAAAATATTGGGGGCGAAAAAATCATTTTTGTAAAAAAAAAAAAAGATTTTTTATTTTACGGCTGTACGTTATAAACTTTAGTGAAACACCTGGGGGTTCAAAGTTCTCACCACACATCTAGATAAGTTCCTTGAGGGGTCTTGTTTCCAAAATGGTGTCATTTATGGGGGTTTCCACTGTTTAGGCAGATCAGGAGCTCTCCAAACACGACATGGCGTCCAGCCAATTCTGCGTTGAAAAAGTCAGACGGCGCTCCTTCCCTTCCAAACTCTGCCATGCACCCAAACAGTGGTTTACCCCCACATATGGGGTATCAGCGCACTCAGGACAAATTGCACAATAACTTTTGAAGTCTTGTTACCCTTGGAAAAATAAAAATTGGGGTGAAAAGATCATTTTTGTGGAAAAAATATGATTTTTAAATTTTACGGCTCTACGTTATAAACTTGTGTGAAGCACTTGGGGGTTCAAATTGCTCATCAAATATCTAGATAAGTTCCTTAGGGGGTCTAGTTTCCCAAATGGGGTCATTTGTGGGGGGTTTCCACTGTTTAGGCACATCAGGGGCTCTCCAAATGCAACATGGCATCCAAACTCAATTCCAGCCAATTTTGGTTGGAAAAAGTCAAATGGTGCTCCTTCCATTCCGAGCTCTGCCGTGCGCCCAAACAGTGGTTCCCCCCCACATATGGGGTATCAGCGTACTCAGGACAAATTGTACAACAACTTATGTGGTCCAATTTCTCCTGTTACCCTTGGGAAAATAAAAAATTAGTGACTAAAAGATAATTTTTGTGGGAAAAAAATAGGATTTTTTATTTTCATGCCCGGGCATTATAAACTTGTGTGAAGCACTTGGGGGTTCAAAGTGCTCACCAAAGATCTAGATAAGTTCCTTAGGGGGTCTAGTTTCCAAAATGGGGTCACTTGTGGGGGGTTTCTACTGTTTAGGCTCATCTGGGGCACTGCAAACGGAACATGACCCCCATTAACGTCTGCATTCCAAAACGTTACTACTTCCTTTCCAAGCCCTGCCGTGCGCCCAAACAGTTTCCCCCCCACATATGGGGTATCAGCGTAATCAGGACAAATTGGACAACAACTTTTGGGGTCCAATTTCCTTGGGAAAATTCAAAAATTTGGGACTAAAAAATCATTTTTGTGGAAAATTGATTTTTTTTTTTTCACACCCAGGCTTTATAAACTTTTGTGAAACACTTGAGGGTTCAAAGTGCTCACAACAGATCTAGATAAGTACCTTAGGGGGTCTATTTTCCAAAATGGTGTCACTTGTGGGGGGTTTCCACTGTTTAGGCGCATCAGGGGCTCTCCAAACGCGACATGGCATCCAATCTAAATTCCAGCCAATTTTAGTTTGAAAAAGTCAAACGTCGCTCCTTCCCTTACGAGCTCTGCCGTGTGCCCAAACAGTGGTTTTCCCCCACATATGGGGTATTGGCGTACTCAGGAGAAATTGCATAACAACCTTATCTGTCCATTTTCTCCTTTTACCCTTGTGAAAATAAAAAAAAGTTTGTAAAAGATAATTTTTGTGGCTAAAAAGTAAAATATTCATTTTTTCCTTCCACGTTGCTTTAGTTACTGTGAAGCACCTGAAGGGTTAATAAACTTCTTGAATGTGGTTTTGAGTACCTTGAGGGGTGCAGTTTTTAGAATGGTGTCACTTTTGGGTATTTTCTGCCATATAGACCCCTCAAAGTGACTTCAAATGTGAGGTGGTCCCTAAAAAAAATGGCTTTGTAAATTTTGCTGTAAAAATGAGAAATCGCTGGTCAACTTTTAACCCTTATAACTTCCTAACAAAAAAAAAATTTTGGTTCCAAAATTGTGCTGATGTAAAGTAGACATGTGGGAAATGTTATTTCTTAACTATTTTGTGTGATATATTTCTCTGTTTTAAGGGAATAAAAATTCAAAGTTTGAAAATTGCAAAATTTTAAAAATTTTCGCCATATTTGCGTTTTTTTCAAAAATAAACGCAAGTTATATCGAAGAAATTTTACCACTAACATGAAGTACAATATGTCACGAGAAAACAATCTCAGAATCGCGAAGATCCGTTGAAGCGTTCCAGAGTTATAACCTCATAAAGAGACAGTGGTCAGAATTGTAAAAATTGGCCCGGTCATTAACGTGCAAACCACCCTTGGGGGTGAAGGGGTTAAAAAGTAAAAAAAAAAATATTATACTGTGTAAATTTATTTTTTTTAAAATTCCTAAATAAAGAAAAAAAAAGTAAATATTTTACCAATAAATACATATCTTTATGTAAATGAAAAAAAAACAATAAAAGTACATATATTTAGTATCGTCGCATTCATAATGACCCGACCTATAAAAATGTCCCACTATTTAACCCCTTCAGTAAACACTGTAAAAAGAAAAATAAAAAACAATGCTTTATCATCATACCGCTGAACAAAAAGTGGAATAACACGTAATCAAAAAGACGGATGTAAATAAACATGGTACCGCTGAAAACGTCATCTTGTCTCGCAAAAAACGAGCTGCAATACAATGTCATCAGTAGTGTTGAGCGATACTGCTCGATATCTAAAAATATCGGATCGGAATGGTATCGCCGATATCACTAAATATCGTCGATATCCGATTCCGATACCGGAAGCCCAATGTAAGTCTATGGGAACAAAATATCGCAACTAAAAAAAAACATTCTTGCCTTGTTGGTTAATTGTACATGAAGGAAAACAACAAAGACTAATGTAGAATGTATTGGGGGAGGTTGAGGAGACAATAAAGGCATACATGTTTAACCCAATGCATTGGAATAGCATTAATATATTTTTTTTTGGAAATACGTTTGGATTGACTAACAAATTGACAATGTTGTTAACCTTTTTTCTATTTTGTCAAATATGTATGTTTCACAACTTCCATGCTCTTCACCTTTTTAACTTTTGCCAGTGCCACACTTTCTCCTTCATAATCTTCAGCAGCATCATCTTTCTCATCAAATTATTCTTTATCTTCACCTTCTTAATCTTCTTCTTAAATCTTCTTGTTTTTTTTTACATTACTCATATTGTTATTATTAAACTAATTAATCTTCTTCATATTCAAATTCTTCATCTTCTTCCTCTTCATCTTCTTCATCATATTCTTATTTGTGACAGAGATTCTGTACTTGTAATCTGTAAAAGTATGAATTGTTCATCCTTCCGTTCTTGCTGTCACAAAAGATTTATATTACAACAGTATTTGTCCGTGTTCAGTTTAGCCTGCAGCAGCAGCAGCAGGCATTTTCCAGGGGCACCACGAGGAGGAACGGACTCATCCCCATACACTGCTTAGTCTTCTTCTGCTTAGAATTTAGAGCATATATTTTGCTCTTCATTTTGGTCTTATACTTCATGTTCTTCTGCTTTTTGATATTTTGCTTATTGTTCTTCTGTCTCTTGTTCTGTATCTTGTAGTTTGTCTTAACCTTCTTTGTCCTGTTGGTGATCTTCTTCTGGGTAATCTTTTATTTTTTCTTTGTGATGGTGTTCAGGCTGGTTGGCTTCATGCTCGTCGTCCTTGTTGTCGTCATCTTCTTCTGGGTGGTCTTTAAGGTCGTCTAATTTCCGAGAAACAGCTGACGTTACTGGAACCCTGACGGGTATCAGATGGAGCAAGAGACAATGGAAGTAACGAGGACCAGCTGACTGTGCTGGAACCCGGATGGGTAGCAGAAGGAAAAGAGGCAATGTCACAACCGAGTACCAGCTGACGTTACTGTGACACGGTTACTAAGCAGGAGGTACCTGTGCTCCAAAGCACTACCAAGGACCAGCAGACGTTGCTGGAACTCGGATACGGAGATGGAGGCACCTAGGCCAAAGGCACTGGGGAGAACCACTTGACGGTACTGGACCCCGGACGGGTAGCAGAAGGAAAAGAGGCAATGTCACAACCGAGTACCAGCTGACGTTACTGTGACACGGTTACTAAGCAGGAGGTACCTGTGCTCCAAAGCACTACCAAGGACCAGCAGACGTTGCTGGAACTCGGATACGGAGATGGAGGCACCTAGGCCAAAGGCACTGGGGAGAACCACTTGACGGTACTGGACCCCGGACGGTTAGCAGAAGGAAAAGAGGCAATGTCACAACCGAGTACCAGCTGACGTTACTGTGACACGGTTACTAAGCAGGAGGTACCTGTGCTCCAAAGCACTACCAAGGACCAGCAGACGTTGCTGGAACTCGGATACGGAGATGGAGGCACCTAGGCCAAAGGCACTGGGGAGAACCACTTGACGGTACTGGACCCCGGACGGGTAGAAGAACGCACCCATGAAAATGTAAGTTGACAGGACGCAAGCCGTCCGCAGTTACCGAATCACACAGTCCTACAGTGGGTGCTTATCCTATTGTCACAATGGAAACCGCCTTTATTTACATACCCCACAGCACACATAGGAATCACCTAAACTGCAGGCACCATAGAGTCGGCTAACCCGAATGCAACACGACAGCACAACTTATTGGAGGATAATTGACGTTCACACTGCCAGGAAACAGCTGTCGTGCTGTAACCAGGCTGGCCAGGAGTCAGTACCCCTGCCAATTACTTACGAGCAACAAATGGCGGTGTTGTAGCCCAGGGAGTAGAGTTCAGGTGGTAGAAAGATGAACATAACAGGAGACATGGAAAACGTTGCCAAACAGTTATTTAATCTGAAAACGGACAGGCAAATTTAGGTGAGATCCATGCCTTGTTCATTTTCAGAAAAGTAAGCCGGTCTACATTCTCTGAGGATAGTCGCATGCGACGGTCTGTTACTACACCACCTGCAGCACTAAAGACACGCTCAGATAATACACTGGCAGCAGGGCAAGCCAGCACCTCCAATGCATACTGGCTAAGCTCTGGCCATGTATCCAACTTAGAGACCCAAAATTTGAAAGGGGAAGAGGCATCTGGGAGTACACTTAGAGGGAAAGCCAAGTAGTCTGTCACCATCTTACGGAAACGTTTCTTCCTGGTGACTGGAGCCGTCTCGGATGGTGTAGACCTTGCTGGCGCTGTCACAAAACTTTGCCACATTTGTAACATACAGTTCTTGCCCTGTGCAGAGGCGCTGCTTCTGATCCCTTTGTTGTAGAGGTGTCTACACTGCCTCGATGCACAGAGCTGCTTTGTAAAGCAGTAGCAGCAGCAGCAGCAGCTCTCTCGGCTGGAATGTACAACAGTATGGATTGCACCAGTGTGTCTTGGTACTCCTGCATTTTACGGTCCCGGTTCACCGGTGTGATGAGGGTTTGTAAGTTGTCCCGGTAGCGAGGGTCTAGGAGGGTGTACACCCAATAATCTGACGTGCTGAGAATGTGGGCGATGCGGCGGTCGTTTCTCAGGCACTGAAGCATGAAATCAACCATGTGCTGCAGACTCCCAACTGGCCAACAAAGGCTGTCCTCTGGAAGAGGCGTCATCTCTGCCTCCTCTGCATCACCCTCCCCTCGCTCTACATACTGACTAGAGCGTTGTGTACCTCCCTCTGTAGGGATTTCTTCCTCCTCCATTGACTCCTCCTCCTCCTCATCCTCCTCACAAAGTGAGCCCTGCCCAGCCCTTTGTGAGGAACCACGTTGCGCTGACTGTCCTGAAGGTAATTGAATTTGTGACTCCTCATCCTCCACCTCTTCCAAAACCTCTTCCTTTAGTGCTTTCAGTGATTTCTGAAGCAGGCAGATAAGGGGGACAGTCATGCTGACTAGTGCATCATCTGCACTCGCCATCCGCGTTGAGACATCAAACGCACGCAAAACGTCGCAGATGTCCTTCATAGAGGCCCACTCAGTAGTGGTGAAGTGTGAACGGCGCAAATTGCGAGTTGATTGCGCCTTTTGCAGCTGATACTCCATTACTGCTGGCTGCTGCTCACACAACCGCTCCAACATATGTAACGTGGAATTCCACCTGGTGGGTACGTCACATATGATGCGATGTTCAGGAAGGCGAAATCTGACTTGCAGAGCTGCAATGCGCGATCTGGCCATGCTGGAACGTCGCAAGTGAGCGCACTCTAGGCGGACCTTGTGCAGCAGTGCATCAAGATCCGGATAGTCCCTCAAAAAACTCTGCACGACCAAGTTGAGCACATGTGCCAGACATGGTATGTGAGTGATGTTGCCAAGGCCCAGAGCTGCCACCAGATTTCGGCCATTGTCACACACTACCAAGCCTGGCTGGAGATTAGCTGACAAAAACCACACGTCGCTCTCCTGCTTGATGGTATCCCAGAGCTCCTGCGCTGTGTGGCTTCGATTACCCATGGGAATTAATTTCAGGACGGCCTGTTGACGTTTGGCCACGGCTGTGCTCATATCGGTCGCAACAGGTAAGCGTTCACGGGTCCATGTGGAGGTATACCGTGACGGCTCGTGCAGCGATAATTCTGAGGAACTGGAGTAGGAGGAGGAATCAATGTGTACAGACTGGATTCCTGCAATCCTTGGAGTTGGCAGAACACGTACAGCGCCACTGGCAAGATCTGTACCCGGCTCCACAACATTGACCCAATGGGCAGTGAGGGAAAGGTATCGTCCCTGGCCATGGGTACTGGTCCACGCATCGGTGGTCAGGTGGACCCTGCTACTGACGGCGTTTAGTAGCGCATGTTTAATGTTTCCCTCGACATGTTTTTGCAGAGCAGGGACAGCTTGCCTGCTGAAATAAAATCGGCTTGGCACATTATATTGTGGGACTGCCAATGCCATAAAGTTCCTGAAACTGTCAGTCTCCACCAGCCTGAATGACAGCATTTCAAGGGACAGGAGTTTTGCAAGGCCAGCATTCAGAGCCTGTGCTTGTGGATGGTTTGCCGAGTATGGCCGTCTTTTATCCCATGCCTGTGTTACCGATGGCTGTTTTTTGTTCTGGGAGTGTGACGATGACTGTGAACTTGCTGCAGTGGGTGGAATAACAGTTTGTCTATGGACAACAGTGACCGAGGTTCTTCCATGGAGATCCTGTGAGGAAGCCGAAACAGGTGTGTGAGAGCTGGAGGTAGAGGCTCGAACATGACCTATAGATGTAGGTGCTGCTGTAGGTTGGCCTACATCTCCAGTGTGTCTTTGGAACTCAGCTACGTGCTTTGTCCGTACATGTTTCCACATATTTGTGGTATTCAGGTTCCTGATATTTTTACCTCTTTTAACTTTTTGCTTACACAGCTTGCATTGAACATAGCAAATATCATGTACAAGTCTGTCAAAAAAGGACCACGCAGTGCAAGTCATGGGAGCGCCAATTTTGACAGTTCTAAGAGAACTGCTCCCAACAGGTGCCAAACTGGAGGCTACAGGCAAGCGAGTCTGCAGCCTACCTCTCCCTCCTCTTTGTACCGTTGGGACAATCCCTTCCTCAGAGCTGCTCCCACCACTTTCCTGTTGCTCACGCCATGTTGGGTCTCGGACTTCATCATCTCCACTACCCTCTTCCAACACCTGCTGCTGTTGGATGGTCTGGGCAGCACCATGCTCCACAAAACCTGGCACCTGAGTCTCATCATCATCATAAGACGCGTTCTGCGGTGTGCTGTCCATCGGCACTGGCTCACCCGCCTCTTCAGATTGAGAGAGACACAGCTGTTGCGCATCACTGCATACTCCCTCTTCTTCAAATTGCAGAATGCTGCTTGCCTGTGCCCGTGTTTGCGAGCCAACAGATTCTGAGAACAGAAGCAGAGACTCAGCTGGCTCCTGTACAGAACTCTATGACTGCCTGGGCAATTTGACAGGCGGTGAACAGACAGATGGTTGCTCAACAGTGTTGTGTTCCTGAGAGGAGGTGGAAGGAATTGAAGTCGATGCATTGGCTGCCATCCAACCAACAACGGCTTCAATTTGTTCTTCCAGCAGCAGGGGGGCACGCCGAGCTCCTACCAAAGTGCGCTTAAAGGAACGCTCACGGGGAAAACTGGTGGATGCTGTGTCACTGAGGGCGGCAGCAGACACAGAATCCCCACGTCCTCTCCCTGCTGAAACTCCACGGCCACGACCACGTGCCTTACTCACTGACTTCTTCATCTTGGTAGATTGATAAAGAAAGTCAGAAAAGTTATAAGGCCTAAGTGTGGTTATTACGCAGAGACTGAAGTGAACACTGAAACACAACTGTTCACAATCTGTGAAAGGCTACTCCTTTGTCTACTTCTATAGTGTTTGCAACCAATGTATTGTATACGGATGGAAGCGCGTCACACTAATAGATTATATTTTAAATGGAATGGAGCAGAACCAATTGGAGATAAATGAAAAGGATGAGGCACTGAGACACGCTCAGCAGAGTACAAGCAGCAGTGCTTGAACAAGTAACTGGAGCGTGATGTGCACTCAAAAAATAAAAAACACAGACTGAAGTGAACACTGAAACACAACTGTTCACAATCTGTGAAAGGCTACTCCTTTGTCTACTTCTATAGTGTTTGCAACCAATGTATTGGATACGGATGGAAGCGCGTCACACTAATAGTTAAATTGCATGGACCTGCAAGAATTACACTGAAGGGAAAAAAAAAGAGTCTGTGAGTGACATGTGCAGATGCCTACAGACAGCGTTGCATGCAGAGCAAACTGCAGCGTCACCTGCACTCACACACACCTTGCAGAGCTGTTAAAACAACACTGCAGGCAAAAGGAAGCTTTACACAGCGGTTGGTGCTAGCCTGCCTACAGAACAGTACACTAAATCGCAATCTCTAACTGTCCCTCAGAGTCAGCACAGCAGCGTTCTGTCCCTTACTGAATTCACAGCACAGTGACGCTAAAATGGCGGTGGCGCCTTTTATAGTGCATTCTGACATCATTTCAGCATCCAATCACAGCCATGCCATTAGTTAACATGACCGCAGCAGTACAGGATGTGCCCACACTTCTTAGGATTCCTCATTGGCTGACTAAAATCACATTGCCTCGCAAAGAATTATGGGAACTTCCGATTCCGGTATTCGATAAGACGAAAATATCGAAACGAAGTATCGAAAGACCGATAGAGCTAATATCGGCCGATACCCGATATTTGCAGTATCGTATCGCTCAACACTAGTCATCAGCAAAAAAATAAAAAAGTTACAGCTCTCAGAACAAAGCGATGCAAAAATAATTATTTTTTATATAAAATTGTTTTTATTGTATAAAAGCGCCAAAACATAAAAAAAATAAATGAGGTATCACTGTAATCGTACTAACTCAAAGAGTAAAACTGCTTTATCAATTTTACCATATTTGGAACGGTATAAACACCCCACCCAAAAAAAATTCATGAATTGCTGGGTTTTGTTCATTTTGCCTCCAAAAAATAGTAATATAATTCAATAAAAAAAGTCATGCGCCCGAAAATGGTACCAATAAAAACGACAACTCGTCCAGCAAAAAATAAGACCTCACATAACTCTGTGGGACAAAATATGCAAAAATTATAGCTCTCAAAATGTGGTGATGCAAAAACTATTTTTTGCAATAAAAAGCATATTTTAGCGTGTGACAGCTGTCAAACATAAAAACCCACTATAAAAACCCACTATAAATAGTAAATTAAACCCCCCTTTATCACCCCCTTAGTTAGGGAAAAATAATAAAATAAAAAAATGTATTTATTTCCATTTTCCAATTAGGGTTAGGGTTGGGGCTAAAGTTAGGGTTAGGGTTGGGGTTAAAATTAGATTTAGGTTTGGGGCTAAAGTTAGGGTTAATTTTAGGGTTAGGGCTAAAGTTATGTTTAGGGTTGTGGCTAAAGTTAGGGTTAGGGTTTGGATTAGTGTTAGAGTTAGGGTTTGGATTAGGGTTAGGGTTGGGATTAGGGTTAGGGGTGTGTTAGAGTTAAGTTTGTGGTTAGGGTTATAGTTAGGGCTGGGATTAGGGTTAGGGGTGTGTTGGGGCTACAATTGGAGTTAGAATTCTTGGGTTTCCACTGTTTAGGCACATCAGGGGTTCTGCAAATGCAACATGGCGTCCTATCTCAATTCCAGCTAATTTTGCGTTGAAAAAGTCAAACGGTGCTCCTTCCCTTCCGAGCTCTGCTGTGCACCCAAACAGTGATTTATCCCCACATATAGGGTATCGGCGTACTCAGGACAAATTGAGCAACCATTGTTGAGGTCCAATTTCTCCTGTTACCCTTGTGAAATCAAAATATTGGGGGCGAAAAAATCATTTTTGTGAAAAAAATATGATCTTTTATTTTTATGGCTCTATGTTATAAACTTCTGTGAAGCACTTGGTGGTTCAAAGTGCTCACCACACATCTAGAGTTCCTTAGGGGGTGTAGTTTCCAAAATGGGGTCACTTCTGGGGGGTTTCCACTGTTAAGGCAGATTAGGGGCTCGCCAAATACGACATGGCGTCCAATCACAATTCCAGCCAATTTTAGTTTGAAAAAGTCAAACGGCGCTCCTTCCCTTCCGAGCTCTGCCATGCGCCCAAACAGTGGTTCCCCCCACATATGGGGTATCAGCATACTCAGGACAAATTTTACAACAACTTTTGGGGTCCAATTTCTCCTGTTACCCTTGGTAAAATAAAAAAATTGGATCTGAAGTACATTTTTTCTGAAAAAAGTTAAATGTTCATTTTCTGTTAAACATTCCAAAAATTCTTGTGAAGCACCTGAAGGTTTAATAAACTTCTTAAATGTGGTTTTGAGCACCTTGAGGGGTGCAGTTTTTAGAATGGTGCCACTTTGGGGTATTTTCTGCCTTATAGACCCCTCAAAGTGACTTCAAATGTGATGTGGTCCCTAAAAAAAATGGTGTTGTATAAATGAGAAATCGCTGGTCAACTTTTAACCCTTATAACTTTCTAACAAAAAAAAAATTTGTTTCCAAAATTGTGCTGATGTAAAGTAAACATGTGGAAAATGTTACTTATTAGGTATTTTGTGTGACATATCTGTGTAATTTAAGGGCATGAAAATTCAAAGTTGGAAAATTGTGAAATTTTTTAAATTTTTGTCACAAATAAATGCAAATTATATCAAAGAAATTTGACCGCTATCATGAAGTACAATATGTCACGAGAAAACAATGTCAGGAGAATTATTTGGTGTTTTTTATAATTAGGGTGCCTGCCAAATGATGGACATTTTATTTGAAACCAAACTGCCCCCCATTAGGCCTCTTTCACACATCAGTTTTTTGACGTCAGGCGCGATCCGGCGTGTTGTAAAAAAAATGGATTCGGTATCAGATGCGTTTTTTTGTCATTGACTTTCATTAGCACCGGATCGCGCCTCATGTCGTTGCGTTGCATCCGTTTTTGTCCGGATCAGGCGGAAATGTTCATTCCGGCAGCCAGACAAAACGGTCACTGCAACGTTTTTTTTTTTTTTTAGTGGACCCGCCTGATAGTGCCTGAAGCGGCGCATCAGGCGGCCGGAAACAATAGAAGTCTATGGTGCCGGACCAGTCATTTGTCAAATCCGTCAAAAGACTGATCCAGATTCTGGAAACCAAGGTCTGTCTCTCTCTCTCTCCTCCGTGCCAGACATGCGTACCTGCATTTTCCGGGTTGAAAAGTTCAGGTCGGATCCGGCAACAAAACTGATCCGTTAAGGTATTCGACGGATTATGCCTGAAACAAAAAACCTGATGTGTGAAAGTAGCCTTATAGTTAAGTCATATTGGTTTCCATGACCGTCCTTATGTCTGACATATAAAATATAGGACGTCAGGGATGAATGTCGCTATTTATCCCTTGTATTGTGTAAATCGTCCACAAACAATGATTCCATATCTAACTTTGAAAACACACTCCCTGTTGAGTCTCAACCCTAAAGTTTATCACTTTTTTTTTATTTTTGCTGTGAGAAAGAAGGGACACTTTAGGGGTCCTTTTACCTTAGTCTCTGACCCATTCCTTTACTTGGGTGCTGAGGGTTTATTGGGGTGGGAGGCAGAGTTGCCATCAGCTTCATGTGCCTAGGACACCAAAATATCTTGTCCCGGCCCTGCCTAACATCTGGTCACAGCCAACAAGCCTAAAGGTGGTAATATATGGTTATATAACAACTTCACAGATATATTTATTATTTTTCACATTTCTCAAATTCTATTTCTGTCTATATCACAAGTTTTCTGCATGCCTGGGGCATCTGAATGTTGCAAAATGTGGAAAACTAACACTTTTTTATTTCACTAGAATTGCTACAATATGAAGAAAGCATGTAGCTGCATATATCTTCTTGGGTGTATATAGATCATCATAATGCTCTGATTGTAGGTGCACATGTGTTTATAAGACCGCCAAATACCAGCTAATATAATTTATGTTTGTACTGGTATTTCATGCTAATGTGTTTTAATGGAAAACAGGCTAGATGAGTATTAACTACAGCTGAAGATGCTGAATATTCATCTAAAATTTATGGATTTTCACAGTTTTTACAGCTTCCTTACAGAAAATGATTTATTGGAGAAGATATAATGAAACGTCAAACAGTGCCATCTGTTGGTCACCTCTGTGGTAACAGGCTGTTGTAACTCAGAAGGCTTGTCACATTGATTAGACTATAAATTATTTGAGATTCATACATAAATCTCTCTACTTGTAAAAGAAGCTCTGTTTTATGTATTGATGAATCTGATTTACGTACATTCACCCTTTCAGTAGAAAGCTAATCTGACCCATCAGTATTCAATACTTGACTAAAGTGTCCTCCTAGGAAGAAAACAGTCACATTTTATTCTCCTGTATGTTGTGCCAAGCCTGATAACGTAATAGTATAATATAGTATAGGTGTAACTTCTGACTATACATATTTGTATAATATATACAACATTTAAGAAGAATCAGGTAAATGGTCAGATCAACCCTTAGTTTTCTTAAAGAGGTTCTTCAGCCTAGTAAAAAGTGGTTTTCTGGGGTTTCCATGTGAACATATTGAATTTACTAATATACTTTTGCTTTCTCAAAGCTCCACTTATGGACTGATTTCATTTTCGGACTAAACAGCCTCACTCCCTCTTCGGCCTGGCACAGGAGAGAACTTCCACCCCCTCCATGTTTTGCCATGTGACCATGCTGTGTGTGACGGGATTTTCTTTCTATAGAAAAGCCAGCCCTCTTCCCCATAATGACTGATTCGGAGGCCAGAGAAGGGGGCTGGCTTAGCTAAACTGAAAGGGGAGCCTTGCAGCGCTGTAGTCCTGAGTTCGAATCCCACCAAGGACAACATCTGCAAGGAGTTTGTATGTTCTCCCCGTGTTTGTGTGGGTTTCCTCCGGGTTCTCCGGTTTCCTCCCACACTCCAAAAACATACTGATAGGGAATCTAGATTGTGAGCCTCATCGGGGACAGCGACAAAATGTGTGCAAACTGTAAAGCGCTGCGGAATATGTTAACGCTATATAAAAATAAAGATTATTATTATTATACAGACAACAACCTTTATCAAATGATTGGTAACTTGCAGACCCCTGAAGGAACCACATATTAGGTGTTATTCAATTCCCCTTCCGACCTCTGAAATTAGAGTTCACCACTACAAAGGAGAGCAAACAGCGTCTATTTAAACTCACTGTAATGAATGTCTCTCAGCAACACGTGTGAATTCCATTTTTTTCCAAAGATTCAGATGGAAGCCATCAAAACATCGCTGAGTACAGTGTGTAACAAACCTTAGTAAGTTCAATTAATTTAAGTTTGGAGCACATTCAGACCTCTTATTATCTCTTATCTTATTATTATTTGACTGGGCAACCCCTTTAAATGCTATATTTTGGGTTCAATACAGTGACTTGTGGAAGTATTCACCCTCCTTGGCTTTTTACCTATTTTGTTATGTTAAAACCTGTTTTTAAATATTTTTGTAATCCAATTTGTGTGTGATGCATGAGCACTAGTCTAAGTTGGTGAAGTGAAGTGAGAAATAAAGGCATAAATTAAGTTTATGAGGTCAAATAATTTAAAATTGGCATGTCCATATGTATTCACCTTTTGCTATGAAGCCCCTAAAAATTTTGATGGAATCAATTACCTTCATAAGTCACATGATTGGCGAAAGGTAGTCCACCTGTGTGAAATCTAAGTGTACAGTCATGGCCAAAAGTTTTGAGAATGACACAAATATTAATTTTTACAAAGTCTACTGCTTCACTTTTTCTAATGGCAATTTGCATATACTCCAGAATGTTATAAAGAGTGATCAGCTTCACAGCAATTACTTGCAAAGTCAATATTTGGCTAGAAAATGAACTTTATCCCCAAAACACATTTCAACATCATTGCAGCCCTGCCTTAAAAGGGCCAGCTAACCTCTTTTCAGTGATTGCTCCATTAACACAGGTGTGGGTGTTGATGAGGACATGGCTGGAGATCAATCTGTCATGATTAAGTAACAATGACACCACTGGACACTTTAAAAGGAGGCTGATGCTTGGCATCATTGTTTCTCTTCTGTTAACCATGGTTATCTCTAAAGAAACACGTGCAGTCATCATTGCAATGCACAAAAATGGCCTAACAGGGAAGAGTATCGCAGCTAGAAAGATTGCACCTCAGTCAATAATCTATCACATCATCAAGAATTCAAGGAGAGAGGTTCCATTGTTGCCAAAAAGGCTCCAGGGCGCCCAAGAAAGACCAGCAAGCGCCAGGACCGTCTCTTAAAAGTGTTTCAGCTGCGGGATCGGGCTACCAGCAGTGCAGAGCTTGTTCAGGAATGGCAGCAGGCAGGTGTGAGTGCATCTGCACGCACTGTGAGGCGGAGACTCTTGGAGCAAGGTCTGGTCTCAAGGAGGGCAGCAAAGAAGCCACTTCTCTCCAGAAAAAACATCATCATGGACAGACTGATATTCTGCAAAAGGTACAGGCAGTGGACTGCTGAGGACTGGGGTAAAGTTATTTTCTCTGATGAATCCCCTTTTCGATTGTTTGGGACATCAGGAAAACGCCTCATTCGGAGAAGACAAGGTGAGCGCTACCACCAGTCTTGTCTCATGCCAACTGTTAAGCATCCTGAAACCATTCATGTGTGGGGTTGCTTCTCAGCCAAGGGAATCGGCTCTCTCACAGTCTTGCCTAAAAACACAGCCATGAATAAAGAATGGTACCAGAATGTCCTCCAAGAGCAACTTCTCCCAACCCTCCAAGAGCAGTTTGGCGATCAACAATGCCTTTTCCAGCATGATGGAGCACCTTGCCATAAAGCAAAGGTGATAACTAAATGGCTCAGGGAACAAAACATAGAGATTTTGGGTCCATGGCCTGGAAACTCCCCAGATCTTAATCCCATTGAGAACTTGTGGTCAATCATCAAGAGACGGGTGGACAAACAAAAACCTAAAAATTCTGACAAAATGAAAGCATTGATTGTGCAAGAATGGACTGCTATCAGTCAGGATTTGGTCCAGAAGTTGATTGAGAGCATGCCAGGGAGAATTGCAGAGGTCCTGAAGAAGAAGGGTCAACACTGCAAATATTGACTTGCTGCATTAACTCATTCTAACTGTCAATATAAGCTTTTGTTACTCATATGTTTGCAATTATTATATTTCTGTCTGTGATAAAAACATCTGTCAAACATACATAAAAACCAGAGGGCAGCAGATCATGTGAAAATATAATATTTGTGTCATTCTCAAAACTTTTGGCCATGACTGTAATGTAGTTTGTCAGTATATACATGTAGAAAGCACAGGAATGTGGGATGTTGTGAACGTTTAGGAGACGACTTCAGAGCTGAAGCTCCCTTTGGTGGTGCTGAGGGTATTGAACCTATGTTGAATACCAAGAGTCCTACACCCGAGATAACGAGTGGGTGTCAGGTGGAACTGACTGGCCTGATATAAGTGAGCTAATCTCCCATGATCCTCGCCGGTGATCAATTGTGCTTCCTGGTTTAGTTTGGAATTCAGCTTGCTTTCCTGCTGTCTCCTGCTTGAGTTCAGATAAGTCTCTTTCAGTTTTTTTTTACTGTGGTTTGAATTCCTTGCTTTTTGCTGCATTGCTTTTTATCTTCAGCCGGGTCCCCTATGGGGGGCTTTGGCTGGTCTCTGTTCGTTTTTTGTATTTGTTTGTTTGCTCTGTTCTTGTGATATTTTTCTGCTGGGTAGCTATGTGTCCACATCAGAGATCTGATATAGGTGGTCGAGACCGTGTGATCTCAGTGTTTTTGGATTCAGAAGTGTTGGAGTTTTTCCTAGGGTTTTTCTGGGTTGCAGAAAGTATTCTCTCCTGTGCTGTCCTATCTAGACAGTTTTGGGCCCCAGCGTTTGCTCAATCATTTTCTGTCTTGTCTAACCGCCATTATATGTTTGGGGCTTCCTACTCTTTTGGGGTCTACTCCGGGCAGTTAGCTTTCCTCTTTCCATCTTCAGGATAGCTATCTCTACGACTGTGCCGAGTCGTCTAGGACCACCATAGGTACGCTCCATGGCTGCTTCTAGTTGTGCGGTTAGTTTAGGGGTCTGCAACCTATTAGTTTCCAACCACTCTGGTGTTAGGCTGCCAATGCGGTTTTTTGCTCCTGCCTCCTCAGCTACCATAACATAACAGTCGGATGCAGAGATCGACGGGAGACAGAGGAAGGGTTAATAGGTTTATTTACAGGGGAATACTCCACGCAGGGAGATAAAGAGTTAAACAGTATAAATGGCAAAAATGCAGTACAACGGTTCAAATAACGACACTTCGGTAGCACGCGTATCAGGAAGTCCTAACACTGCAGCTCCGACTGAGAACTGTAGTCGTTGGTCGGGTCTTCTGGTGGCAGTGGTCGGTCTCTGGTACCTTCCACTGCCCCTTGTCCATATACTGATGTGGCTAATAAAGGCACAAGCCACAGTCCTGTACGAGCCCAACTTGGCTTAACTGGTGTAGTCGGATAACAAGGGTCAGGACAACTATTCTGTGTCCAAGTCAGGGCACAAGTGTCAGTCCTGTGTGTGGTCTCTCTTGGGCAGTGCGTGTACGGTACTCACGGTCACGTAGTGTATGGCACCTGGTTCTATCTGGAGGTCACTGGACACACAGTGCACGTCCCGCTCTTCCGGGTCCCCGCTGTTGGCTGTGGGCTATCGGTGATCTGCTTAGCACTGATATTCCCAGCCGCAGCCTCTTCTCTGTGGATGCGATACCCGGCTTGGCTCTGCTTTGTGTGCATGGCTCTGCACGGCTCTGCTCAGCTTTGCTCTGCACATCTCTGCTCTGTATGGCTCTGCTCCGCTCAGAACGGCTCTCTCTGCAAAACTATGTCCCGGTCCTTTTGTTCCACTGCAGCACAGCCTGTTGCAGTGCAGGTTCTCTGTGTCAGGATGGGGAGCAGAGCACACTGCTCACCCGACTGCGCGCTGCTCTGCCCTGGCGCCAAACTCACCTCCTTAGTGCGCTTTCTCTTTTAGGCCCTGTGCACATGTTGCGGATTGTGCTGCCGATCAGCAGCAGTTTTGGCGCTGCGGAACCGCAGCAGAATCGGACGCCATGTACAGTACAATGTTAGTGAAGTAAAAAAAAAAAAGCTGTGCACATGATGCGGAATTTTCCGTGCGGATTTGCTGCGGTTTTAAAACCGCAGCATGTCAATTCTTTGTGCGGATTTGCAGCGGTTTTACACCTATTCCATAATAGGTGTAAAACCGCAAGGCAAATCCGCACAAAAAACGCAGTAAATCCGTGCTAAAACCGCAGGTAAAACGCAGGTCGTTTTACCTGCGGTTTGGCAAAATCCGTGTGGAAAAATCTGCAAGTAAATCCGCAGTGTGTGCACGGGTCCTTAGGCTTTCTTTGCTGTGCACCCTTTTCTGGCTCTCCACGCCCTCCTGGAACAGCAGGAAGCTCCGTCTCGCTCAGGCTTCCCCCAGACAGCAGGGGAAGGTCTGCTACACTCAAGCTTCCCCCCGGGAACAGAGGATGCAGCCTTTTTGGTTCCGTACCCTTCATGCAGGTACCCACGGTCCATTCTACCACCTTACATACACACCTTGTCTGATAGGCCACAGAGGCTGCAACACCATAAAGCAAGAGGCACAACTAATGAAACAACATTATGAGGACCAAGGAGATCTCCATGGTACCACAGCCAGCCTGTCAAGAGAGGGCAGCCCACCAAACTCTCAGCCCGGGCAAGGAGGGCATTAATCTGAGAGGCCAAAGGTAACCCTGAAGGATCTGCAAAGTTCTCAAGTACAGACTGGAGTATCTTATATGATGTTTTCCCTTTATCCTGTTATTGTAAAAATTCCACAAATAAAAAATTATTGAAATGAAAAAACATGGCATAAATATGCTCCTACACAACATGAAAAATAGCCTCACCAAATCTTGCTAGATGAACAAAGCACTAGCAGGATGCAGCAAGCTCCCATAGATAAAGGCTGGAGCAACACAGGTGCTTTCCACTAATGAGAACAGCAACCCTATCACAAAAATAGTGATGATGAAGGTGTTAACTGTCTAGTGGACAAAAGCACACAGATAGGCTTGCTTAGGACATAAGTCACACAGGAAAGTGCAATGCATAGTGTCTGGATAGCAGCCTATTTATAACGCCTATAATGGAAGGCAGGCTGTTCAGCACCATAGGTCCATCAAGTTGAACCTTTCTCCATCAATTGTACACTTTGTCACTAATTTAACTATAACCCATAATGTTAAGTGTATTGAGGAAATCATCCATCCCTTTTTTAAAAGTTTTTATAGTGTCTGCCATTACAACCTTCTGTGGTAGGGCATTCCACATTCTGACTGCTCTAACTGTAAAGAACCCTTTCCTATTTAGCTGTCAGAATCTCCTTTCTTCCACACGTAATAAGTGCCCCCTAGTCCTCAGTATGGAATTTGGAGGAGTAAGTCATGTGCCAGTGTTTTGTACTGGTCACACATATATTTATATATGTAAATGAGAGCCCCTCTGAGGCGTCTTTTTTCTAAGCTTAACAAGCCCAACTTTTCCAACCTTTCACCATATGAGAGGCCTTCCATCCCTTGTAATAATCTAGTTGCCCGTCTTTGAACTGATTCTAACTTTTGAATATCCTTTTTAAAATGTGCAGCCCAAAACTGGATCCCATATTATAGATGTGGCCTCACAAGAGATTTATAAAGTGGTAATAATACGTTGGGATCTTGGGATTTTATCTCTCTTTTTATACATCCTAATATCTTGTTTGCTTTTGCAGCACATTTAATTCTCCTATGTGGCGCCCCTGAGGGTCCAGTCACCACAGAGGTACTGCACCTCATCCAGAGGTGTGGTATCACACACTCAGGTAAGGAGGGAGCACTACCCAGGACTCTAACACTCGCACCCAACACACACCAGTTCAGTCAGGGCACCTAGGTGTATGGCCTCATCCCAGGCTGGGTAGGAAAGGGTGTTGGGGAGTGGGTGGGGAGGTAGGAAAAAGGGGAGGAGCTTAGAGTACAGTGGAGAGAGAAGAGTCTAGAAGGGGAGCTCAAGCTGAGAGGAGCTTGTCCCCAGATGAGAGTGTGAGAAAATTGACAGGGAGAGAAAGAAGGAAGCTCCCGGAGGACAGAAGGGTCCTTAGGGACACGGGAAGTGCCAAAGCCACCCGTGGGACCCGTATCCATTAGTGGAGGGACCAGTTCGCAGTGGGGGAGCCAGCCCTGAAGACTAGTGGAGGACTACAAGACTCAGCTAGCAATCCGGAGGCTGGGGTAGCTGTACGTACCTCGGCCACATCCACAATCATTCGCTGAAAAGACAGCCATATAGGAGCAAGGGGACTCAGAGGACGTCACCCAACAAGGTCCATGGCTGCTGGCTTGGGACACTGTTTGTTAAGGTGCTGGTAGGAGGGCAGAAACCAGTGCAATGAGACGGGAGGAGGGAGAAGGGAAACACACAGAAGGGAGTCCTGGAAAGTTGCATCCCAATCTACCTGGGAGTTTGCTGGGCCCCTCACCTGGAGGACACGGCAGTAAGCGGGCATCTGTGCACAAGTGAACTGTGAGTAAAGCATTGGAAACTGCACCCTGCTGTGTCAACTGAGTCATTCCTGCCTCACCTGTCCTGCACTGCACTCACCACAACAGCCACCATCATCACTTTTAACATCCTAACTGCCCTGGGACACAGCTCTACCTGTGGAGAGCTTAACCATCATTGCTGCCCTAACATCATCCCAGAGGATCTGCATTGCAGCGTCAGCTACCCCTTGCCGAATACCACAGGTGGCGTCACAAACTTTAATCCATTATATCACAAACTTTATTTTTCCCCTTTTAAACCCGTTTTTCAAGGGACACCCAGGCCTTGGACCAGGTCACTGCTGCCGTGACACTTCCCCTTTAATAAGCGGCCCGGTACCAGGTACCCCACGGCCCTGGCGGGCACTCCACCTACTCAGCTCCCTGCTTTCCTTGCAAATTCCTACCCCCCCCTAAATCCTCATTTACCCATACTGATCAATTGAATAGTTCAGTAACATGCTGGTTTTGGGTATAACATATTTATTGTTATAATGAATATATTGGTATTTCTAATTAATTGTTTTCCCTGGGATTTTTTTTTATATAAGTTTAATATGGAATGATATACCCCTTGCTCTACATCAAGCATGTTTGAGATAGAAATAGAAGTATGGTTACCCCATGATTGATACATTTTGGGAGTTCTTCAACAATTATAAGATTGAGAATCAATGTTACATGATTAGCACTGTTGTTTTGCAGTGCTGTAGTCCTTGGTTCAAATCCCAAATCTGCAAGGAGTTTGTATGTTCTCCCCATGTTTGCGTGGGTTTACGCTGGGTTCTCCAGTTTTCTGCCACACTGCAAAGACATACTTATAGGGAATCTAGATTGTGGTGACAGTGCGATAATGTCTGTAAAGTACTATCTAATTAATGGCAATATACAGGTGAGTAAAATAAATAAATGTTAATGCAAACTGAAAGTTATATGCTATTTGCTATGATTTACTGTTTGCATGAGGTCATGGTGCTAGAGTCCTTTTCTATCCATCTATTTGACAACCAGAATTTTTTTTAAAGAGAGTCTGTCAGCACAAAATAACTTGTCCAAGCCAAGTGCATGCTCTGATACACCCTTGGAATGGTCAAGCAGCGCTGAACTGTTTGGCCATGACAGGGGTAGCACAGGTCGCCTGTATCGGAGCAGTCATGCTTTGCTAACAGACTCCTTTTAGGGGACAAGTCACGTCACAGGATCAAGACAATTCTCCAAAGAATTGATGAAACCTATTGTTATGGAATTATTTCCCATATCTGTCCGAATTTCTAAATTGAATAGGTCTTTGATGTGATTCATTGCAGTTTAAATGGCAAATGAATACACTGGAGCATTCCGAAAAAAAAAAGAAATAATAGAAGTCTCAGAAGTATTTCTGTCAGTTCATAAAAAATGCTTTCTGCACTCGGTATGGAAATGTCAGCTGTCTAAATGCTCAGAGGCTGAAACCTTTCATATGCCATGTTTTATAACAGTTGTGCAACTCTGAGAAGGTCACTAGTAAGACATTACGAAGCCATCCGCACGGAAAGTCCACATCCCACACGTCACAGCAAGACGCAGGCACAGAGGGAGCGGGGATTCGGGTTGCATCCTGTTGAAACATATATTCCTAATAACATTATTATTTGCTGACATTCTTCTAAAGAACAAGTTGCTTGAAGATTATAGACACAGCACAGAACGGAAAACTGACAAATTGCACGGTGCGTTTAGTAATGATGAGGCAGAAAGAGTTGGGCGCCATTCCCATGTCCGTATATCCATTATTAACCTTCTGGCATTCCTGTGTGAAATGGAAGCAGAAGGGCTCGACTGGTTTCTATGGGGGTACATTCATTTATATTCTCTTTGCTTCCTGTTTATTTTTAGAGCAGAAGAAACATTCTGCCTCATGTGGCTGGAGTGTGTCAGCAGTTCCTGCAAGATGAAGGCATTGAAGCTATGGACTGGCCCGCCCGTTCCCCAGACCTGAATCTGATTGAGCACATCTGGGACAGCATGTCTCACTCCATCCACCAACGCTACTTTGCACCACAGACTGTCCAGGAGTTGATGGATTCTTTAGTCCAGGTCTGGGAGGAGATCCCTCAGGAGAACATCCACAACCTCATCAGGAGCATGCCCAGGCATTGTAGGGATGTAGGGAGGTCATACAGGCACGTGGAGGCCACACACAATACTGAGCATCATTTTGACTTGTTTCCACTTTAATTTTGTGTTGTTTTGATTTTCATTTCGACTTGTTTCCGCTTTCATTTTGAGGGTCTCTCCAAATCCAGGCCTCCATTGGTTCAAAAATTTGATTTCCATTGATGATTTTTGTGTGATTTTGTTGACAGCACATTCAACTTTGTATACACAAAGTATTCAATGAGAATATTTCATTCATTTAGATCTAGGATGTGTTATCTGAGTGTTCCCTTTATTTTTTTGAGCAGTGTATATGCAATAGGTAATTTTCTGATGATAGCTTTCATTTAATGGTGGCAGCTAAAGGAAAGGGGTGTAAAGTGTTAGTCTATTGGGTGGCGCTGGCAGTGACGGAACGGGTCTTATAAGGGTATTGCCTGGCTGCAGCCAGGAATAATTATAATTCCCTCACTGCAGCGGGCCCCATAGCCAGCACACATCCAAGTGACCTGCTGGCGACCAATTATCCTAGGTGCAGTTCCCTGACTGGCCTGAGGGTAAGGGGGGCGCCAGAGAGCTGCAAGTTCCTAAGTGGAAGTGGGATAATTAAAAATCCCTGCAGTTTACTGGGTCGGACGGCAGCAGCCGTCGTGTGTGTGCACGTTCCATCACATGTGGTGGCAGCGGTGGGATCACAAGCCGTGACCCCCGGGCTACCGTGTGGCGGACTGTGTGCCCGTTCATCACATATACTAACAATACCATAATTTACACTGCACCTTAGTTATGATTAATTTGTCCTTAAGTAGTTGATAAAGTTATGCATATTTATACTCTTCCAGTCCTTTGGGTAATAGTGCAGTGCCTTGAAAAAGTATTCATACCATGTGACCTTTTCCACATTTTTCTATATGAAACCCACAAACCTTAATGTATTTTTGAGGGATTTTATCCAACAAGTATTTGCTAACTGTAAATTAAATGAAACACAGTTTTCTGATTCTTTAAAAATATGCATCTGAAAATTGTGCCGTGCATTTGTATTCAGCCTCCTGCAGTCTGATACCCCTAAATAATATCCTGAGTGACCAATTGCCCCCAGAAGTTACATAATTAGTAAATTGAGTCCACCTGTGTGTAATTTATTCTCAGTATAACTACACCTGCTCTGTGACATTCTCAGAGGTTTGTTGAAGAACATCAATGATCAAACAGCATCAAAGTTGTGTAGCAGAACAAAGCAGGCCTAGGAGGTTTTAAAACAATAGCCCAAGCTCTGAACATCTCACAGAGCATTGTTCAATCCATTATCCAAAAATGGAAGGAGTATGGCACAACTGAAAACCTACCAAGACATGACTGTTCATCTAAAGTGACTTCCCAAGCAAGGAAAGCATTATCCGGAGAATCAGCCAAGAGACCCATGGTCATTCTGGAGGAGCTTCAGAGAGCTGCAGCACAGGTGGGAGAATCTGTCCACAGGACAGCTATAAGTCTTATACTACACAAATCTGGCCTTCATAGAAGAATGGCAAGAAGAAAGACATTTTTGAAAGCAAGCTATAAGAAGTCCTGTTTGTAGTTTGCAAAATGTCATGTAGAGAACACAGTTAGCATGTGGAAGATGGTCAGATGAGACCAAAGTAGAACTTTTTTTTGGCTAAAATGCAAAGTGCCATATGTGGGTGAAAACTAACACCACACATCACTCTGAAAACACCATTCCCACCATCAAACATGGTGATGGAACCATCATGCTGTTGGGATGCTTTTCTTTAGCAGGGACAGGGAAGCTGGTCAGAATTTATGGGAAAACATGTTAGGGGCTGCAAAGACTTGAGACTGGGGCGTAGGTTCACCTTCCAGCAGGACAGCAACCCTAAACATACTGGCAGAACTAGAATGGAATGGTTTAGATCAAAGCATATTCATGTGTGGTAATGGCCTTGTCACAGACCAGGGCTAAATCCCTTTAAGAATCTGTGACAAGATGTGAAAATTTCTGTTCACAAATATTCTCCACCCAATGTCACAAAAGCTAGTTTGCAGAGAAGAATGGGCAAAACTTTCAGCCTCTAGATGTGCAAAGCTGGTAGAGACATACTCCAAAGACTGCAGCAATAATTGCAGCAAAAGGTGGTCCTACAAAGTATTGACTCAGGGGAGTTGAATACAAATGCATGTCACAATTTTCAGATTTATATTTTTAAAATATGTAGAAAACAAAGTATCATTTCCTTTACATTTCACAAATACTTGCTACTTTGTGTTGATATAGCACATAAAATCCAAAAAAATACATTTAAATTTGTATAACGTGAAAAATGTGGAAAAGTTCACAGGTATGAACTTTTTCAGGGCACTGTAAAATTAGATCTATGTGTATTTTGAGCCGCACAATGTTTTCTTGTTCTGCAAGTTAATAGACAATTGACACAGTATTGTCCGCTAAAGAATACAAATATTTATTCTCCGATCAGTTAAGCGTCTGAAGTAAATATTGTGTAATAGGTAAAATATTGGTTACGTCACATATTTTCCTCCATAATTACGATAAGCTCGTGTAGGCTGTCATTTTTTTGTTAACACATTTTTCTTCTATTTAAATATTTTATAAATGTGATAAAAAATAATGATACTTATTCATAATAGCAATTGTGCAGACAAAATCCTGATTTGCAGTATTTCCTCTCTGTATTTGCACAGGTGTACTTCTTCAGGCTGAGTGGTGATGTTTGGCCCTCTTTCCTTGTGGTGGGACAGGTATATTCAGGGGCGGAACTATCGTGGAAGCAGGGGAAGCAGCTGCCACAGGGCCCGGGCTAGAAGGGGGCCCGTCCCTGCTGCAGCTGCTTCACCTACCACCACGGTAGTTCCGCAAGCTGCCATGAGCGTACCATACTCTGAGAGAGTTGCCAGGTGCAGTGTAGCAGGGGCACAGTCACACACACTGTGACACCACTCACCGCCCCTACCCCCGCACCTGTAGTCAGCAGCAGAGCATCGGATCCCTCCCCTCCAGCAGCGTCACAGCTCTCAGACTGTGGAGAGCCATGGACGGGCGGGGCTAAATGTCGGGGGTGGAGCCACAGACAAGCAGGGAGAAGGAGGCAAAAAGGAAAGAAAAACAAGAGTGGGAGAGAGAAAAGGTGAAAGAAGACAGAAAACACAAGAGAGAGGCAAGACACAGGTGAGAAGATGATATAGATAGATATATATAGATAGATATATAGCTATATATGAGCCGCACAACACCAGGGTTATGGGGTACTCGGCACTGAGCCCGTTAACTTCAATGGGGGAATAGGTCACGGGTAGCGCAGCTCGGTCCGTTGCCCTGGGCGCTCATTCAAAGGGGGATATTTACAGGGGATTGTAGTAATTGTTCGTGACGCCACCTGTGGTTTCTGATCAGGGTGACCAGCGCTGCAGGGTGAATCCTCTGAGGGGTAGTTATTTGGCAGCAAGGTGTTAAGTCTCCCACAGGCGAGACTGGATCCCTCAGGGTAAATGGCGGTGCAGGGGTGCAAGCAATAAGGCAGACACACACAAGTCAGTCTCTTTCCATACCTTTACTGGTGATGGTTGCAGGCATGTCCGGGAAGCTGCTCAGGGTGGAGGATGCACATCCAGGTAATCACTGAGAAGGCCCAAGGCCTCCTTACTTCTTAATGTGTGAGTTTCCAACCTGCATGAAGCTAAGTTTAACTCCTTCTCCTTGCTACACCCGGCTGATCTTGTGATGAGATCTTTTTGTGGACAGGACAGTGTCTCTATGGCGGTACCTGCCAGACCCCCGTCTTCCTAACCCCGGTTACGTATCAGCACTGAAGGGCCCCTCTGCGACCTAAAGTCCAGCAGGGATTCCGGTTTTCTCCCACTAGCCGTGAAGATTCTAGCAAGCTTCGGACCCGGTGTCCGGTTGTGCAGAGTGGAGGCAGCTATCGTTGCTATATCACCTCGGTCACTCTTTCCCTTTTGTCCACTCGCCTGTCATCCTACGCACACCTTAATATGAGCACAGGCAGCAGTAGATGTCAGCTTCTCGTTCAAGCTTCCTCAGCCCTCAGGCTAATCTGACAGGGGTTTCTCCCTCCCAGCTCGTCTGAGGTTGCTCCGTTCTGAGATGTCGTGTCTGCTCTCCTGAGGTAACACCAACGACTACTAACTTTCAGCTAGATTGTCTTTATCTCACTGCTGTCTCAAGGGCTCCCTCTGGTGGAACCAGGAAAAATGTCAAGTGTTGTGTGCTTATCAGGTATTTGTGAATTACCTTTCCGTGCATCCTCCAGGGAACATGTGGCACCAAGCGCAGCTGGGCTACACATCCCCCCTAGTTATATTCAGCACTCCCGGGCTGAAAAAAGGAAAAACAATTTTTATCATAACATCAACAACATAACTATAAACATAACTCATCCCTTGCGGGAGGTAAGGACACTTTAACGTTACATTGAGTACAAGTTGCAAAATAGAAAAATATCCAAATATTTTCACAGTGCAAATAAATACAATATTCTTGTGGAGGACCCGCACCAAACCTCCCACGGTGGTCCTGGGTGGGCTGCAGGACTTCTTTGCTGCAGACCTCACTCAAGGCCACACCATACGGGTTTTTCTTCTGAGGTAGAATGGCTTACGTAAAACCAAAATGGGGCACTGAGTGCCTACTATTTACAACACAGTTTTTGGACTGGCAAAGTCCTCAGCCACGCAGTCCTTTAAAAAGAAACACATTTCACCTATCACATTACCCAACTAGGGTATACTACTTCAGCATGTAAACATTATCGTCATATAACATTCTCAATAAAATGCAATTCTCTTCATAACTTTGTACAATTAAGTAAACCCTGTCTGGGTCATACTAGATTAATTTGCTAGACTACTCTTGGTACCCAACAGGTAACCTTCCTTTTGTCGTACGTACTGACCTACGTGGTGTGGTGTCAGGTATAGTAGCCTCTTGCCTATCTGTCCTGCGTGCTGGCAAACTGTAATACTGCCTTAACCTCTCTAGGGATCTGGCAAGCATACTTGCGGCTGGGCGATGCGGTTCTGTTTCGCCAGGGGATTCTTCTGGTAGTTCCAAGTCTTGAGGTTCCATTTCTTGAGACTCTACTTCTAGAGGTGCTACAGGAGCAGGTTCCTCTTGAACTATTTCTTCTGCTGCGGCAACTGGCTCAAATGGACGTTGAAGCGCTTCTTGTGGTTGGTAAAATTGAAGTACTGGAATAATCACAGCATCCCCGATACAAGGCCAATCTTCAGGAAAATCTCCTAAGTCCGTGTGTATGACTTCACCTGGTTTCTCTTTTTCCATAACAAGTTCTTCCTCGGGAAGTTTTAACATGTCTGGACACAGTTTTAGGTGGTCTCTTGATACAGTGGTGGTTGTCTTTCCTCCATCTTTGCTAATGGTACAGGTTTTCCTGTTGTCAAATTTGGAATTCTGCACGACATATGGCTCTTGTTCCCACTGATCATCCAATTTGTGCATTCTTCTTTTTCTTTTTAGCACAATTTCTCCAGGCATAAAAGGTTTAGCTGGCGCACCTTTGTTGTAGTTCTCCTCTTGCTTGTCCCTTACTTTATTGAGACTATCTTCCACGCAGGATTGTACTCTCCTGTACTGTTCCTGTCTGTTTGTGTCCCAATCTTCAGTAGTAACATCAGCTTCTGGTTCTACAACACCAAGTTCCAAATCCATGGGCAGCTTTCCTGGTCTTGCTCGCATAAGGTAGGCTGGAGTGCAGTTGGTGGAACTCACCGGTATGTGATTGTACAGATCTACTAGGTCAGGTAGTAGGTCTGGCCACCGATTCCTCTCCTCAAGTGGTACCGTCTTCAGCAGATCAATGACTATGTGATTCATCTTCTCACAGAGACCATTGGTTTGGGGGTGGTACGGTGTGGTTCTTATCTTCTTACACCCGTACAAGTGACAGAATTCCTTAAACAGTTCGGCTTCAAATGCAGGACCTTGACAGTTAACATTTGCTCTGGATATCCATGGGGTCTGCAGAAATACGCCTGAAACGTCTTTGCTGCTGTTTCAGCTGTCAGATCTTTGACAGGGGCGACCACCAGGAACCTGGAGTAGTGATCCACCATCGTCAGGGCATATGAGTATCCTGACCGACTGGGTGACAACTTTACATGGTCCAAGGCCACGATCTCCAAGGGACGAGTCGTCTTGATGGGTTGCAGGGGTGCTTTCTGGCTGCTGTAGTCTTTTCTTCGGAGGCTACAGGACGCACAGTTCTTGCACCATTTTTCGATGGAACTTCGCATTCCCACCCAGTAGAAACGACACTTCAGCAGGGTTTCCAGCTTCTTCCAGCCAAAATGCCCCGCTCGATCGTGGTAGGCTTCCAACACCATCTGGATGTCTGTTCTTGGCACTACTATCTGCCATACCATCTCATGGGTTCTGGGATTGACGTACCTTCGGCACAGCTTCTCTCGGTAGATAAACAGCCGGCTTCTCTCATTCCACAGCTGCTTTGCTTGTTGAGACGCATCCTTCTCCAAGGAGGAACCTTCCTGAGTTATCAGTTCCTTGACGTGGCTGACAACCGGGTCACTGTTCTGGTCTCCTTCCAGCTGTGGTGAGGTAAAGGGTTTAATGTCTTACCACGCTGCTTCCTGTAGGCTCGTTGTTCGTGGATCATCCCATTTCTGTGGAATGCAGGTAGCTCAATCTCTTCTAGGTCATCCGATTCCTCTGTCGGATTCATGCGGCATTCTGGACAAGGCGTCAGCGTTGGCGTTCTTACGGCCCGCCCTGTACTTGATGGTAAATTGATAGTTCGACAGCCGAGCCATCCAACGTTGCTCCATGGCTCCCAGCTTGGCTGTTTCAAGATGTGTCAAGGGGTTATTGTCTGTGTACGCAGTGAACTTGCTGGAGGCTAGGTAATGCTTGAATCTTTCTGTAATGGCCCAGACCAGCGCCTGGAACTCCAACTTGAAGCTGCTATAGTTCTCTGAGTTTCTCTCGGTCGGCCGGAGCTTCCTGTTTGCATATGCGATGACTTTTTCTTGGCCATTTTGCTTCTGACTAAGGACAGCTCCAATCCTTCATTGCTGGCATCAGTATACAGCAGGAACGGTTGGCTGTAGTCAGGATAGGCTAAGATCTCATCGCCTGTCAGGATCTCCTTCATCTCTTTGAACGCCTCAGCTTGTTCTTTTCCCCAGTGAAATGGAGGATTTCTGCTCTTGAGGGGTTGTCCTACCAGGAGGTCCTGCAGAGACGCTGCTTTCTTGGTGTAGTCTTTTACAAACCTCCTGTAGTAACCTGTCAGTCCCAGGAACTGGCGCACCTCCTTGAGATTCTTCGGTTCTGGCCATTTCTGGATGGCAGTGACCTTCTCGGGATCCGGCGCTACTCCTTCTGAGCTGACAATATGTCCCAAGCACTGTACCTTTTGTTTGAGCAGATGGCACTTTGAAGGCTTCAGTTTCATCCCATACTTGGACAGTGACTCGAATACCTCTGCCAGGTGCTTCAGATGATCCTCATACGTCTTGGAGTACGCAATTACGTCGTCCAGGTACAGCAACACTGTTTCAAAGTTGAGATGTCCCAGGCAACTCTCCATCACTCTCTGAAACGTTCCCGGGGCACTGCTGAGTCCAAACGGCATTCTGTCAAACTCCATTGGGGTGGTGAAAGCCATCTTCTCCCGATCCTCCTCAGCCACAGCTACTTGCCAGTACCCACTAGTGAGGTCGAGGGTGGAAAAGTAATTAGCAGTTTTTAAGGCAGCTAAGGATTCCTCAATGCGTGGTAAAGGGTATGCATCTTTATGTGTTATGCGATTTACTTGTCTGTAATCTACACACATTCTCATGCTTCCATACTTTTTCTTAACTAGGACTAGAGGTGCTGCCCAGGGACTACAACTATCCCTTATCACCCCTGCTTCCTTCATGTCACGCAACATTTCCTTAGCTTTCTGGTAGTGTGCTGGAGGTATAGGCCTGTACCGCTCTTTGATGGGAGGATGACTGCCTGTAGGGATATGATGCTGTACTCCCTTAATTATCCCAAAGTCAAGTGGGTGTTTGCTAAATACCCGTGTGTACTCCTGTACCACCCGTAGTACTCCCTGTTTCTGGTGGGCGGGAGTGGTGTCTGTCCCGACATGGAGCTGCTGACACCAATCCTCCACCTGGGTTGCTGGGTCATTATCATCCGCTGGTTGGCGGGAGGCTAAGGACTCTGTTGTGAGAATAGAGTTGTTATCTACGGTATGTAATTTAGCAACTGTGGCATAGCGTGGTAAATTCACTTCATCTTCTCCCCAGTTGAGAAGACGCACTGGTACTCTCCCATTTCGTACTTCTACTACCCCTCTAGCAGTCAAGAGTGTAGGTCTGTGCTCGGAACAATGGGGCTCTACTACTGCTTGGTAGTTCTGTCCTCTCAGACCTATTGCTGCTCTACACCAAATAAGCATTTCACTCATTGGGGGTATCACAATGGGGTTCGGGTCTGTCACCCGTACATTACCAATTTCACCATCTGTCAGCTTCGCTTGCTGCTAGCACATCAGGGCCCGGATCTCCCTCTGGATCACTCCCTTTTGCTTTGGCTTGGCAACTTCAGCGAGCTGTTCGAACAAAAACACAATTTCTCCCAGACAGTTACTAATAATGTTTGTACCTAAAACCACATTTAAGCCATTTTCCTCATTTACAGTCTTTACTACTAAGAGTCCCTGGTCCTTCAGCTCCACTCTGCCCACCTTTACGTCCACGTTTTTGGCTCCTAGTATATCAACAGGGAGACCATTAGAGGCATACACAGCAAAGTCAGGGCTCGGGGGCTGGAGACTGTCCATGGACCAAAACTTATTATAAAGGACATCAGGTATGATGGTCACCTGAGATCCAGTGTCCAGCAGGGCAGGGATTGCGATCCCGTCCAGGATTATGGACAGGTAGGGTCTCCTCCCACAAACCTGTGGTTCCAGTCTGAGGGGCCTGATGAGTCTATTCCTGGGTGTTGGCCCTCGGACCCAGGATCTGCTCGTTTAAATGACACTGTCGGGCTAGATGACCTTTTCCGTTGCAACGGTAGCAGATGATCTCTCGGCGAGGATGGTGCTGATCAGGGGTCGCTCCTGGGGGTGGCGTTGTCCTCCTCCGGTGGGGCAACATCCTTCTTTTCCTCCGGTTCATCCAAGGGACATCCTCTGGGCAGTCGGCTAGCAGGATCTTTCCTCCTTCTTCCTTCCGCAGTTGCAGGGCACTCATTACAGCGGCCAGGTTTTTAGTCAGCTGGCGCACTTCTGAGCGCAGACAGTCCAACTCAGTAGGGGGCGCCACCTGCGTTTTGGCTTCCGCCACCAGCGGGGAAAAGGTGGATGCTGCCGGCTTTAGAGTGGCTTCACCCGGGTGACACTGGGTAGCCACCTTAGACTTTTCTAGAGGTCGCAGTCCTTTTATAGCCATATCTTTTAAGGCATCAAAGGTAGCGTCAGGATGATCCAAGGACCACCAGTGCACAGTTCTGCTTTCAGCTTGGGACCTCAGTCCCCGTACAAATTGTTCCTTCAACATTTTGCTTTCATTAATGGCACTTATAGGGTTAACCTGTTTGAGAGCTCGCATGGTCCCCTGTAGTCGGCAGGCGTAGTCCCTAATACTGTCATCTGGTCTCTGAGAGCATTGGTAGAACCTCATCCGGAGATCTGTTTCAGTGCTGTCCTCAAAAATAGTCTGTAGCTTTAAGAAAATTGAAAGCACTGATTCCTGGTCTGCAGCTGTCCAAGTCTACTTCCCTTTCTGCAGCCCCAGTCAATTGTCCTAATACTACTGCAGCTCTTTGCTTCTCCGACATAGGGTACATGTCCATTATGCTGCATATTTTGCGTTTAAACCCGGGCAGGGTATCCGGCTTACCGCTATACTGAGGGAGCCACTTTGCTCCAGGCAGCTATGGGAGCGTCAGCGGTACTATCGGGGCCACCGGACCTGGTGAGGGGCCAGCGATTCCATCCTGCGCTGCAGCGCCGGCGGGTAAGTCATTGGAGCTGTCGCCCTCGGCCGCGCTGTCAACTTGTGGCTGCGACATGTCTGTGCCCCCCTAGTTGAGTGTGGCCTACCTTCTCCTGAAGGCTGCAGCTCTGCCAGGCACAGCGTGGGAAAGGACCTGCGTCGCCGGCACTCTGAAGCTCTCCACAGGACCTGCCGCCGCGTCAGCGTTGGGGGCGTGTCCGGGACTCCGCGCGCTTTCTGCAGGTACGCACCTTCTCTTTGCGCTGTAGCGCTGTACTTTGGCGGGCAATGGCGGACAATTGGCGCCAAAAATCACAAAACAGCAACACAGTCTCCAGCACAAAAACAGTCCAATTAGGCACACAGGACTCACATATAGCGAGCTTCTTATCCTGTTCGTGACGCCAAAAATGAGCCGCACAACACCAGGGTTATGGGGTACTCGGCACCGAGCCCGTTAACTTCAATGGGGGAATAGGTCATGGGTAGCGCAGCTCGGTCCGTTGCCCTGGGCGCTCATTCAAAGGGGGATATTTACAGGGGATTGTAGTAATTGTTCGTGACGCCACCTGTGGTTTCTGATCAGGGTGACCAGCGCTGCAGGGTGAATCCTCTGAGGGGTAGTTATTTGGCAGCAAGGTGTTAAGTCTCCCACAGGTGAGACTGGATCCCTCAGGGTAAATGGCGGTGCAGGGGTGCAAGCAATAAGGCAGACACACACAAGTCAGTCTCTTTCCATACCTTTACTGGTGATGGTTGCAGGCATGTCCCGGGAAGCTGCTCAGGGTGGAGGATGCATATCCAGGTAATCACTGAGTAGGCCCAAGGCCTCCTTACTTCTTAATGTGTGAGTTTCCAACCTGCATGAAGCTAAGTTTAACTCCTTCTCCTTGCTACGCCCGGCTGATCTTGTGATGAGATCTTTTTGTGGACAGGACAGTGTCTCTATGGCGGTACCTGCCAGACCCCCGTCTTCCTAACCCCGGTTACGTATCAGCACTGAAGGGCCCTCTGCGATCTAAAGTCCAGCAGGGATTCCGGTTTTCTCCCACTAGCCGTGAAGATTCTAGCAAGCTTCGGACCCGGTGTCCGGTTGTGCAGAGTGGAGGCAGCTATCGTTGCTATATCACCTCGGTCACTCTTTCCCTTTTGTCCACTCGCCTGTTGTCCTACACACACCTTAATATGAGCACAGGCAGCAGTAGATGTCAGCTTCTCGTTCAATCTTCCTCAGCCCTCAGGCTAATCTGACAGGGGTTTCTCCCTCCCAGCTCGTCTGAGGTTGCTCCGTTCTGAGATGTCGTGTCTGCTCTCCTGAGGTAACACCAACGACTACTAACTTTCAGCTAGATTGTCTTTATCTCACTGCTGTCTCAAGGGCTCCCTCTGGTGGAACCAGGAAAAATGTCAAGTGTTGTGTGCTTATCAGGTATTTGTGAATTACCTTTCCGTGCATCCTCCAGGGAACATGTGGCACCAAGCGCAGCTGGGCTACACATATATACTGTATATATATATGCTATATATACTGTCAGTCGCCAGCGAGTGCGCGCTTCAGCTGCATGGAGGGAGTTTCACCGCAGGAGCGTGGCCAGGTAAGAAGAACTTGTTTTTTTTTATTGAGAGCGGCGATCCTGGGGGCCCGGAGCAGACTGTGAGACATGGGGGCAGAATGCTGGACACGGGGGGGCAGAATGCTGGACATGGGGGGGCAGAATGCTGGACATGGGGGGGCAGAATGCTGGACACGGGGGGGCATAATGCTGGACATTGGGACAGAATGCTGGACACGGGGGGGCAGAATGCTGGACACGGGGGGGCAGAATGCTGGACATTGGGACAGAATGCTGGACACGGGGGGGCAGAATGCTGGACACGGGGGGACAGAATGCTGGACACGGGGGGACAGAATTCTGGACACGTGGAGAATGCTGGACACGGGGGGCAGAATGCTGGACACGGGGGCAGAATGCTGGACACGGGGGGGCAGAATGCTGGACATTGGGACAGAATGCTGGACACGGGGGGGCAGAATGCTGGACATTGGGACAGAATGCTGGACTCGAGGGGGCAGAATGCTGGACACGGGGGGCAGAATGCTGGACACGGGGGGCATAATTCTGGACACGGGGGCAGAATGCTGGACATGGGGAGAATGCTGGACACGGGGGGCAGAATGCTGGACACGGGGGGGCAGAATGCTGGACACGGGGGGCAGAATGCTGGACACGGGGGGGCAGAATGCTGGACACGGGGGGGCAGAATGCTGGACACGGGGGGCAGAATGCTGGACACGGGGGGCAGAATGCTGGACATTGGGACAGAATGCTGGACACGGGGGGACAGAATGCTGGACACGGGGGGACAGTATGCTGGACACGGGGCAGAATGCTGGACATTGGGACAGAATGCTGGACACGGGAGGCAGAATGCTGGACACAGGGGGGGCAGAATGCTGGACCTGGGGGCAGAATGCTGGACATTGGGACAGAATGCTGGACACGGGGGCAGAATGCTGGACACGGGGGGCAGAATGCTGGACACGGGGGGAAGAATGCTGGACACGGGGGTCAGAATGCTGGACACAGGGGCAGAATGCTGGACATGGGGGCAGAGTGCTGGACTTTGGGGCAGAATGCTGGACACGGGGGGCAGAATGCTGGACACGGAGGACAGAATGCTGGACACGGGGGCAAAATGCTGGACATGGGGGCAGAGTGCTGGACTTTGGGGCAGAATGCTGGACACGTGGGGCAGAATGCTGGACACGGGGGGCAGAATGCTGGACACGGGGGGCAGACTGCTGGACACGGAGGGCTGAATGCTGGACACTGGGGGCAGAATGCTGGCCCCGGGGGCCAGAATGCTGGACACAGTGGCAGAATGCTGGACACGATGGCAGAATGCTGGACACGGGAGGCAGAATGCTGGACACGGGAGGCAGAATGCTGGACACGGGGGGCAGAATGCTAGACACAGGGGGCAGAATGCTGGACATGGGGGCAGAATGCTGGACACGGGGCAGAATGCCGGACACGGGGCAGAATGCGAGACACAGGGGGCAGAATGGAGATACGGGGCATGACTGGAGACACGGGGCATGACTGGAGACACTGGGGGCATGACTGGAGACACTGGGGGCAGGATTTGAGACACTGGGGGCAGGATTGGAGACAGATGGGGCAGGATGGATATGATGGAGACAGATGGGGCAGGATGGGGGGATCATATGGGGCAGAAAAAGCGGAGTTGCGCCAATATGTGCACTGATGAGGATGAAATGATATGGATTGGCAAGGCTGCAGTGGTGGGCAGTGCAGGCTGTATGTCTCTGTGTGGGCAGTTTTATTGCTGATATATTGTTTTTGTAGCGCTGTATATATATTGGTATTTTACTAATAGCAATTTGGAATCCCTAGGAAATAATGATATCAAGAAAGAGAAAAATTGCTTCACTTGTGACAAATATGGAACCGAACATTGACCATCTCATTAGCCAAAAGCAGGCCCATAGTTCCCATTGAAATACCAGTAAGTTTGTTGATTTTTAACTTTACTTGTTCTTTGTTTTAAGTATTTTATTTGTTCCTGTTTTGTTTTTTTTTTACTTCAAAATAAGAGTGTAGTAAATGGTGTATACAGGGTCATACACATCGTGTGCGGTATATAGAGTGTATATACACTGCTGTATTATACTTTTCATATACAGGTTATAATGCCTCTTATTCTTTGTATAGAGGTTAGTGTGCCATGTGTAATATATGGTATATACAGCGTAGTGTCGCATACACTGCTGTATTATACAATATACAACAGTTCTAATGCTCTATACTAATATGCAGGATAATGTACAGTGTATATGATGTAACCTGTATAAAATGCGACATTGGCTTGCCCCCCCCCCTAGTTTTGATCCTGGGTACGCCCATGCAAGCTGCCTGTGGTGTGAGTCTGATATGGGGCCCGCCGCCACCTCCGGCGCCGCTATGAGAGGAGGTGGGTCGGGCCCCGAGCAGTCCGGCACTTCCGCGTCATGTGACGTGGGGGCGTGCAAGCGCTCTCACGTCACATGCAAGGCTGGCGTGGTGGACGTCGGAGCGTGGAGGACGGAGCGGCGCGGAGCAGAAGAGCTGGAGGACGCAGTCACCTGAGGATTGGCAGATTGGTAAGTATGCTTGCTGAGTCTGACTCTCTTTTACAGGGACGCGGCAGCCGCAGCTTCTCGTCCCGGCACTTGAGGAGAAGGGGGAGAGCGGAGCGGGGAGGTGTGAGTGTATCAGGGGCCTCAGGCCCAGGACACAGCGAGCCACATTAGAGGCCCCAGGAAGCAGCAGGCCCCTAATGGGGCCCTAGGAAACAGCAGGCCCCATTAGGGGCCTAGGTCCAAAGGAAGCAGCAGGCCCCATTAGGGGCCTAGGTCCAAAGAAAACTGCAGGCCCCATCAGGGGCCTAGGGCCCCAGGAAGCTTCTGAATAAGGTAATTATGTTGCATTATTCTTGTGAAGAAGAAATTTGTAATCTAGCCCATAAATTGCTTTCAAAATTGATGATTTATTCAGTAGAACAAAAGTACGGTATACAGAACAATCTTAGATTATTCTGTATACCTGTCATGTGTGCATCGCCACGAAGATCGTCGCGGTTGCACATTCTGACTTCTCACAGCTGAGTTGCTGTTTCTTTGTGTTTGGCAGTTAGGGAGTTAATTCTGTCTGTGCTCAGTTCTGGGACTGGGTGCAGTTTTCTCCCGGCTGCAATTAATTATTTGTTGATTGGTTTCCTTTAAATCTCTGGTTGTCTGTGTTGGGAGTTGCCAGTGAAATTCTTCATGCAGACCACAGATAGGATTGTATCTGTATAGACTTAAGTTAAAGAGCTCCTTAGTTGTTTTAAGCTCACCTTGCTTAGAGTTTAATATCCCAGATCATTTATGTTCCTTCTGTGTTTGAGTGTGTATGCAAGTCTGTGTTTTCTCCAGTCTGTCTTATATGTCTAATCTGTGTATTTAGCAGAGATCAGCCCATATCCCTTTGGTGGTAATCAGTATCCTTCTTAGGACTGATTACAGGGTTCAGGGACTGATAGGAGACAGGGTTAGGCTGGAGACTTGGACCTCTGAACCATTATCAGTACCTCCAAGGTGAGGGATTAGTTAGGATCCCAGTTTAGGGTCAGGTTAGACCCCCGGTCCTCCTCTTTCCTGTGACAGTGTATCAAGTCCTCAAGATTAACCCTGAGTTCAACGGATATCGTGTCAGGTAAATCTATTCTATATTTACATGCTGATGTTGCTAATCTATATGTTGTATAGAGTGTTGTTCTTTTAAGAATAGTTTACTGACATCGTACACATATCATAAGACCGCGTGACATTTTCACTGGCCCATAAAATTATTCCCAGTTGCCATGGATCCAGTAGCCCAGCTGGCTCTGCAGTTGCAGGGATTATCCATGGAGCTGACGGACATTAAGTCCAAAGTTTTGTCTCCCTCGGAGCAAACCAGATTTGAACCTAAAGTAGCTCTCCCGGACAGGTTCACTGGTGGGCGAGACAAATTTTTTACCTTCAGGGAAGCATGTAAATTGTATTTTCGGCTTCGGCCTCGATCATCAGGGAGTGAAGAGCAGAGAGTGGGAATTGTTATCTCGCTCCTACAAGGGGACCCTCAATCCTGGGCCTTCTCCCTTCCTCCGGGATCCCCGGCTCTACAGTCAGTAGATCGATTTTTTACTGCCCTGGGTTTGGTATATGATGACCCAGATCGGGTCTCTCTTGCTGAGACAAAATTATGTAAGATACAGCAGGGAGATCGTCCGGCGGAGGAATTTGCTTCTGAGTTCCGTAGATGGGCCACAGATACTCAGTGGAATGACCCAGCTCTTAGGAGCCAGTTTTGTCATGGGCTTTCTGACAAATTAAAGGACGTTTTGGCTCAGTATGATTCTCCTCCATCACTGGAGGCTGCTATGGCCCTAGCTATCCGTACTGATAGACGGCTCCGGGAGAGGTGCGAGGTAACTCCGCCCCCTGTTGTTACTCCACCTACTACTAAAGTCCCTTATGTTGAGGTTCCCCTTGTCTGTTCGGAGGAGCCTATGCAGTTGGGAGGGACATCATTTCGTAGGAGGGGATTGGCGGTACGCCGCAGGACTAGAAGGTGTTTCTTCTGCGGGAAAGAGGGATATTTTGTTGGGGGATGTCCATCCCGTGCCTTGTTGAGCAAAAAGTCGCCGGAAAACTGTTAATCACAGGTTGTGTGGTGGACGACAACCTGGGAGTATGTATTTCGTCCGCTAGTTCTTCTCAGTTCCTTGTACCAGTGGAGGTGGTGGTTGGTACGAGAGTGGAGAGATTTTCTGTTCTTCTTGATAGTGGGTCCGGGGCTAATCTGGTTGACGCTCAGTTTGCTCAGGCTCAAGGTATGCATCTGAGTGTATTGGTCAAACCGATCCCTATATTCTCCATTGACGCCAGGCCTCTCGGCCAAGGTAGCTTTGTTCATGAGGTTCATAACATTGACCTTCGGGTAGGGGCAATACATAGGGAACTATTATCTTGTTATGTGTTGGAGGGTCTACCTACTCCTATTGTGTTGGGACTTCCTTGGTTGGTTAAACATAACCCTGTGATTAATTGGCAGTCCAGAGATATAAGCCAATGGGGGGAGTTTTGCAAAAGTAACTGCATGAACACAGTCATCAGTGCGGTCGTGCCTAGTACTTTGCCTCCTTTTTTGGAGGACTTTGGGGATGTGTTCTCTGAGGAGGGGTGTCAGGAGTTGCCTCCTCATCGCGTGTATGACTGCTCTATTAATTTACTTCCTGATGCTAAGTTACCTAAAGCTAGGTTATATAACCTTTCTGGTCCTGAGAGGCAGGCTATGAAAGATTATATTTCGGAAAGTCTGGCCAAAGGGCATATTAGACCTTCATCTTCCCCAGTGGCCGCGGGGTTCTTCTTTGTGAAGAAAAAAGATGGAGGCCTACGCCCTTGCTTGGATTTCCGCGAACTTAATCGGATTACTGTTCGAGATCCGTATCCACTCCCTCTGATTCCTGATCTCTTCAATCAAATTGTTGGCGCCAAATGGTTCTCTAAATTGGATCTCAGGGGGGCGTATAATCTGATTAGGATAAAAGAGGGGGATGAGTGGAAAACGGCGTTTAACACGCCGGAGGGACATTATGAGAACCTTGTCATGCCTTTTGGTCTGACTACTGCACCAGCAGTATTCCAACATTTTGTTAATGACATTTTTCGTCATCTGGTGGGGCTGTTTGTGGTCGTATATTTGGATGACATTTTAATTTACTCACCAGATCTTGTGTCTCACCAGGAGCATGTGAGACAGGTGTTGCAGATCTTGCGAGACAATAAACTATACGCCAAACTGGAAAAGTGTGTATTCGCCGTACAGGAACTTCAGTTTTTGGGTTTCTTGGTGTCAGCCTCCGGTTTCCGTATGGACCCTGAAAAGGTGAGAGCAGTGCTTGAATGGGATCAGCCAGAGGATCTTAAGGCTCTGCAGCGTTTTCTGGGGTTTGCTAACTACTACCGGAAATTTATTTGTAATTTCTCATCTGTTGTCAAACCTCTCACTGACATGACAAGAAAAGGGACGGATTTTTCTAAATGGTCGGACAAAGCTTGCCAAGCTTTTTCCTCTTTGAAAAAATGTTTTGCTTCGGCACCCGTTCTCATCCAACCAGATGCATCACAGCCGTTCGTTGTGGAGGTGGACGCGTCTGACGTAGGGGTGGGTGCAATATTGTCCCAGGGTCCGTCCCCTGGTAAATGGCATCCGTGCGCTTTCTTTTCTAAAAAATTGTCGTCCGCCGAAAGGAATTATGATATCGGCAATAGGGAACTTTTGGCCATTAAGTTGGCTTTTGAAGAATGGCGTCACTTTTTGGAGGGGGCAGTCCACCCGGTCACCGTCATTACTGATCACAAGAACCTGTTGTATTTGGAATCCGCTAAGCGTCTGAATTCCAGACAAGCTCGATGGTCGTTGTTTTTACCAGGTTTAATTTTGTTGTCACTTATCGCCCTGGATCTAAGAATGTTAAGGCGGATGCCTTGTCTCGCAGTTTCCCAGGGGCCGGGAAAATGGATGACCCGATTCCCATCCTTCAGGAGGGGGTGGTAGTGTCGGCTGTATGTTCTGAGCTTGAGGAGGAGGTGTTAGAGGCTCAGGGGACGCCCCTGCAGGACCTCCAGGGAGACTGTTTGTCCCAAATCAGTTGAGACAAAAGGTTATTGAGGCACATCATAATTCTGCTTTAGCAGGACATCCAGGGAGTAAGGCTACTTAGATCTCCTTTCTCGCCGGTTTTGGTGGCCTAACGTTAATAAAGATGTTTTAACTTTTGTCGCGTCCTGTGGGGTTTGTGCTCGCTCTAAGACCCCTCATACCCGTCCGTCTGGGACCCTCTTACCCTTGAAACTTCCGGAGCGTCCATGGACTCATTTGTCTATGGACTTCATCACGGACCTTCCTCAGTCGTCAGGGAAGACTGTCATACTGGTGGTTGTTGACAGGTTCAGTAAGATGGCACATTTCATTGCTCTTCCTGCCCTCCCTAATGCTAAAACTCTGGCGCAGGTGTTCATTGGGGAGATTGTGAGACTTCATGGGTTGCCTTCTGATGTGGTGTCAGATAGGGGGTCTCAGTTTGTGTCCAAGTTTTGGAGGGCATTTTGTTTACGTCGGGGGATGCAATTGTCATTTTCCTCGGCTTTTCATCCGCAGACCAATGGTCAGACAGAGCGTCTGAATCAAAGCCTAGAGACTTATCTTCGGTGTTTTGTCTCAGAGAACCAGGAGGACTGGTCTTCTTTCTTGCCTCTGGCAGAGTTCGCTCTTAACAACAGGCGGAGCGAGTCCACTGGTAAGTCCCCGTTTTTTGGGGCATATGGTTTTCATCCCCAGTTTTGTACATTCAATGGGGGGGGCCCTTCTGGGGTTCCTGAGGAGGAGCGTTTCTCGTCGTCACTTGCTTCAGTGTGGAGAGGTGTATTGAATAATCTGAGTGCTATGGGGAACCGTTATAAACGTATGGCTGATAGGAGGAGAGTTTCTGGTCCAGATCTTAATGTGAACGATCTGGTATGGTTGTCTACCAGGAATATAAAACTTAAAGTTCCCTCCTGGAAGCTGGGCCCCAGATTCATCGGGCCGTACAGGATCAGTTCCATAATTAATCCTGTGGCATTTCGTCTGGACCTCCCTCCTACGTTTAAAATTCATAATGTGTTCCACAAGTCATTACTTAAGAGGTACGTGGCACCAGTCATACCATCACCTCTACCTCCTCCTCCAGTGGTGGTCAATGGTAACTTGGAGTTTCAAGTGTCAAAGATCATTGACTCACGTCTGAATCGCCGGTCCCTTCAGTACTTGGTGCATTGGAAGGGGTATGGTCCAGAGGAGAGGACGTGGGTTCCTGCGTCTGACATTAACGCAGATCGTTTGGTGCGGACCTTCCACAGAACTCACCCGGGCAAACCTGGCCCTGAGGGTCCGGAGGCCCCTCGTAGAAGGGGGGGTACTGTCATGTGTGCATCGCCACGAAGATCGTCGCGGTTGCACATTCTGACTTCTCACAGCTGAGTTGCTGTTTCTTTGTGTTTGGCAGTTAGGGAGTTAATTCTGTCTGTGCTCAGTTCTGGGACTGGGTGCAGTTTTCTCCCGGCTGCAATTAATTATTTGTTGATTGGTTTCCTTTAAATCTCTGGTTGTCTGTGTTGGGAGTTGCCAGTGAAATTCTTCATGCAGACCACAGATAGGATTGTATCTGTATAGACTTAAGTTAAAGAGCTCCTTAGTTGTTTTAAGCTCACCTTGCTTAGAGTTTAATATCCCAGATCATTTATGTTCCTTCTGTGTTTGAGTGTGTATGCAAGTCTGTGTTTTCTCCAGTCTGTCTTATTTGTCTAATCTGTGTATTTAGCAGAGATCAGCCCATATCCCTTTGGTGGTAATCAGTATCCTTCTTAGGACTGATTACAGGGTTCAGGGACTGATAGGAGACAGGGTTAGGCTGGAGACTTGGACCTCTGAACCATTATCAGTACCTCCAAGGTGAGGGATTAGTTAGGACCCCAGTTTAGGGTCAGGTTAGACCCCCGGTCCTCCTCTTTCCTGTGACAGTGTATCAAGTCCTCAAGATTAACCCTGAGTTCAACGGATATCGTGTCAGGTAAATCTATTCTATATTTACATGCTGATGTTGCTAATCTATATGTTGTATAGAGTGTTGTTCTTTTAAGAATAGTTTACTGACATCGTACACATATCATAAGACCGCGTGACAATACCGGACTGTTGTTCTACTGAATAAATCATCTGTTTTGAAAGCAATTTGCAGGCTGGATTACAAGTTTCTTCACACATTTACTCTGGAGAAAGCCTACCTTCGTCACTACCTCAGTTGCTTCCTGGGAGTTGGTTCTTTTCTGTTATTTCACTATCATTAGTCCAAAAACATCTAATTTTGGATAATAAAGGTATCTTTCTTAACACAACTTGGGTAGACCGGGATTGGCAACGCGCGTGCGGGGGGTGGAGGGGTCCCCATTGTGAAGTTTGCTGTGGGGCCCTGCCGTTCCTAGTTACGCCCCTGGGTATATTATTTGTAAAGTTGATTAATATTTCAAATATTGCCCCTTTGTTTTCTGTTGATGCCTATTACAGTTCTTTCTGGATAACTAACAAGAAAGCTGGCCCCTCAGTCTTCTCTCTACAGGCCTCATTCTGATATACGTTTATTTTTCTCATATGTGAAAAAAA